>CM061132.1:92297580-92628954 GCA_030789695.1 Scilla litardierei
TGTGGTGTTTTTGATTTTGTTGGCCCTGACGGGCTATTTTGGATTTAGATTTCTCTTTTTCTCTCTTTCTCTCTATTTTCTCCCTCCGAGCTCCTACTCTCACTCGTCTTCCAAGAGGACGAGGAAGGGTTCAGCTTAGGGGATTTTGACATGTGTGTATATTCTATATATTCACGCATGCCTTCTTTGTGTTTTTCCGTTATTTTCTGCCGTCCCGTATCCATTTTCTCGTGTTTTCTAGTTTTCTTTCACTTCTCCTTGTTTTTGTGTGTTTACAGGAGATTGCCCACGTAGGGGACATATAACAAAAAAATCATAAGTCCCCGGAGCAACGGGAGGAGTTACGCATGATCAGGGGGTCAAACGACCAAGATTGCCACTTTTCAGCCCCCACCCGATCGGTTGGACACAGCCAACCAATCGGGTGATGCACGCATATCCGACCCGGACAGCAGTTGAAGCAATGTGAGCACCAACCGACTGGTTCGATGACCGGTTCATCCCAACAGTCTTCTCGGGAATTTGGAGCTAAGTTCCAACCGATCAGGTGATGTTCACCCGATTGGTTCATCTGTAGCCGATTCCTCCAAGAGACGACCCAGAGAGCTCACCCGACGGCCCGCTAACCGTGCAAAAACATATGAAGTTTCTGTCTTTTGGGAGACGTTTCCAACCGATCGGTTCACCTGATGACCGCAAATCCAAACGACGAGCCGCTTGCGCCAACCGACCGTGTCACGTGACCGGGTGATGTTTCTGAAGACCGCAGTCGAAGCACGTAGCAGTTCACCCGATCGGTTGATTCTTCAACCGATCGGGTGAAGTCGTTTTCTATATATAACTGCCCTAGGTTTTCAAAAACGAGAGCTGTGTATTTTTCTGTCTTTTTTCTCTATTATGACGGCTGGAATTTTATCTTTATCTGTAAGTGTTCCGATCTTTATAAAACTTTGATATTGTCTTAATAGCATTACTACTACTGCATTTCAATTGCCTGATTATGATTTTAACGGTCGATTTTCATTTAGATTGCTTTTTAGATAAAATGTGTGAGTAGTTCCCAAATCTGGGATTTTAGTGGGAACCCCTTCGTGGGTTCTCCCTAATGCATCCATAGGACTAGGATTTTGATATGGATTAGAAATCTATTGGTTACGCGGGGTGTTTCATTGTCATCGGCGGGAAAAAGACCGCCTTTGACTGTTGGGCCAATGGGGAATAAACTTGGCGGTTGACTCCCTAGCCATAGCTCACACCCTTAGCGTAGACATTGAATCCTAGCGAGTGGGAACGGCAGGATGAGATGTTGTGAGTTATCATTGCGAGCTTAGTGCTCCCGAAGTCGGTCAGTCTTAATGGACATGGGAATGCCCACTGACTGGACTCGGGTAGTCCGGCGTATCATCCTGGGCACCGATCGGAATATCGGGCCCATGGGACACTGGTATCACTGTTAGAGGCAACGTCTCACCATTGAACCCTAATTCCGATCATTGTCCTATTCGCCGGTCGTAGTAGCGAGAACAATGATAGGGTGGAAATCGAAGTCCTGGGTTTCGCTTTATATTGTTTATCATTCGTATTCATTTTTTGACAAACCATCTATCGATTCGAGCTAGCTCACCCATAGGGTGAATTGGGTCCCTTCTGACACAAGGACAACCACGCCTCCCTGTGTTCGACCCCCAAGCCACACTACAACACCGTGCGCTTGCGGTATAAGTATTTAAATCTCACGTCTCCTATCATATTGCACACTTTGCACATGCTAACAAACCATGGGGACGTCAGCCTGCTGGGGGAGTAGCCCTCAGCCTTATGGTCGACCGAATAGTCGGCCTGCTGGGGGATTATCCCCCAGCCTTATGGCAGACAGAAAGTTGGACCAACAGGAGGTGTTAGATCCAAGGGTCGGTCGTCACGTTTTGAAGGACAAATGGTTAGGTGCAAGAACTCTCGTTCATATTTGACATTAGGATAAATGGAAGGTACATTTCTGATTTGGAAAACATAAAGCAGGTAAGATAAAGGCGTGCAATGTCGAAAACTCACAACTCCTCATAAGGTTTTGATGATATAATACAAACATTTAAATGTGTAAACTAACTTTATCTATGCAGATTTTATAGACACGCTCAGATCAGATAATCATCCACTACTACAGATTTGGGCTTGGGTAACGCCACTTAGATAGTGCTTTTAAAAAAGCGCTATCTAAGTGAGCTCTTGTATAGAGCTTCTACACTTGTTGAAAATAAAAATAAATCAAAATTAAGGTAAAAATCACTTAGATAGCGCTTTTTGTTAAAGAGCTATCCAAGTAATGCCTTACATAGAGCTTTTTGTTAGCGCTATGGTACTAATCGTTACGTAAGCACGTTTACTAAAAAATATACATATATATAACCCTTAGATAGCGCTTGAAATTTCGCTGGCCCAAATGTTTCCGCCAATCTTTTTTGTTTCCCCCCTTTTTATTCCAGGCCCTAACCTTCTCCTATCTCAAAATCTCTAGTTTCCCAAATGGTTAGAGATGATCCCCTTCGATGAACCTCATGGTCGGAAGGGCCAGTGTCGACCCAAAGGGAGGTTACAGGAGCCGTCATCGACCTTGATGGTGCTTGAAGCTGTCACCGTCGACCATGTGGAGAGTTGGAAATTGGCGCCATTCGACGAGTTGGGGACATCGACTGAGGGTCGTCGACAACTTCTGCAACTGCACTGATCATGCTTCGCATTGTAACTATCTGGGTCGAGATCAATCGAGCCTCAATCTGTGTTGCCCTCCTTGTAAGGGACGATGCCTGACCCATTATCGAGCTTCAGGATCACGAATTCTTCGAGAAATTGAGTCGATCGCTTGGCAAGAGCCCTAGTGGGAGTCACGCTCCTGGGATCGACAGTCAATCTAATCTGACGATGATTCGATCGCTCAGAAGGAGCACTGTGGAAATCGCACTGCTGGGATCGAAGGTCGATCCTCACCGTCGACGAATCGATCGCTCAGAGGGAGGTCGGAGGGATCCTTCGCCATGGTCGAATCACAAAATCTCCAATGAGGATGGTTCGATCGCTCAGAGCTTCGAGGGTGGAAAGATGGCAGTGCAATCTGTCGAGGTGAAGCGGGTTGGTCTCGAGTCACCCTCGTTCTTCATATTCCAGAGAAGGGTCGATCGAAATCCCTTCGACGAGGGTCGAGCGTAGATGCAGAGCTACGATCCGAGTCGACAAACATTGTTGGTCGTCCTGGAGCCTCGATATCTCCCTCGACAGGCTTGGGCGTGGGACATGGGATCTTGGTCAGATCTTTCTTGGTTGGCCTCCTCTTCTTTGTCTTGGATTCAGATCCAAGTCGATCCCTTGTTCAGTGGCCTTCCGCTTCGAATTGCCGTGGATCATTCCGCTACGCCGGTGTCTCTCTATTTCGGTAAACTTTCGATCTCTCTTCTCCTCTCTCTCTCTCTCTCTCTCTCTCTCTCTCTCTCTCTCTCTCTCTCTCCGGTGGTGATCGGATCCCTGTTTATGGAGTCGGTTTCTTGGATCAGGATCGGCGCCTCTCCTCCCCCGATGGCCATCAACACCACTAAGGCCACAAGGAAGCCTCTTCTAAACTCCACCTCCTTTGCTTAATTTTCCAAGTGGTTGATATTGCTTATGACTTGTGCCTCTTCCTACTGACTATGCAATATATAGAGCAAGGTAGAACATAGTGATAAAATTAGATAAAGAAGCAATAATTAGTTTTTAATATCAAAGGAGGTAGATAATGTTGAGGACATGACCCTTTACTTGGCATGTTCTATTACTTTATTATGCTTAACACATGGTTAGGCCAAAGTCCAGAGTGTTTTTATTTTGCTCTCTAGTGGAAACAATGAACTGTCCTTTCTTTAGAACTGCTTAGAGATGTATTTTGTAGGCAAGCTGATTAAGAAATTGATCATAACAACAAATCAAGGTTAAAATATTGGATTTTTCCTCCTTTCAATCATGTTGGCTTATGCCAGTTGATGAGATGATTGAGAATTAGCTGTTTTATTATATATCATTGTCAACTTCTCATGTGGCTTCATGTGGTAGGAAAAGCTAGGAATCTTGACTTTAAGTGTCAATAAATTTGCAGTTCAGTCTATGTAATTATGGTCCTGTTGTAGGAAAAAATGAATGAGGATAACAAATGAAAACATATTCAATCATATTTTTCTTATTGCAATCTAGAGGATGAATGGTTGCATTTGAGACATAACAAAGAGCAGTGATACTCATACATGGGTACGGGAAGGGATACGGGAATCCGGCTCTTTTCATATTTTTATTCTCTTTTGGTCGATTTCATAAAAAAATTTATCTGGAAAATATCAGGTTCATAGAAACATTGTGAGAATTTGTGACAAGTATGCACACCATGGACAATATTTGCTTGTCAAATGATTATTCCTTAATTATTTAACCATATACCATGTGTGCATACACAAATGGCTGCTAGACTAAATTATAAATTTGAGCTACACATTATGATATTCTATATTGCTAACATTGTTTTCTTCTGCCAATTTCCTTGCAATCGGACTAGCAAATATACGTTCCCCGACATGTGAAGTTTCTTGAGGCCTTGAAGCCTTTGGCTCGAGAGCTTTCGACGGCTCTGGTTCCACCTTAGGACTAACTAATAAAAGGTAAGTTGTTCTTAAATCCCTTGAAATTGGAATTTGGGGTAATTCAACGGTCTCAATGTTTGTATTTTAGTTACAGGTTGGTACCCTATAGAACACAGGGTCTGAGTGTAATGCCCTGCGTAGTTACTGCACAAGTACTAGAGGGGGGGGTGAATAGTACTTTAAAATAATCAAGAGTGTTATTCCTAAATACTGTGCAAGACACAAACAACAGTGCAGAATAACTACAAACAACAAGAATTAAACAACGCAAACAATACGATATAACGGGTTCTGATCCACCCAAGTCTCCCCGACTTGTTCCCGGTGATCCTACGTCCCAACCACCCAGATCCCCTCCGGCTACTTGAGTTAGAAACCACTACCCCAAGTTTAGCACTATGAAATTCTTGTAGAAAAACCTCTACAAGACCAAATCATACACAAATGACATGTGACTCCCATAACCCAGGATCACACCCTTCTCTCACAAACCGAGAGAACAACTTAAAACAATGTAAATGAAACAATGAAATACTTACCAACAAAATCCTATGCCTTGAGTAAACTTACGATATTAGGGCAAGAAGGATTTTGGAGGAGAAGAAGTCACCAAACCCTAGCTCTAAGAAGATGAACAACGATCGAAGCCTAGGGAGAGATTGGTGACCTTAGATCAAGCTCTTAGCTTGAGAGGCTCACAATGGAGAGAATCTCTCTTGAGGAATTAGGGCTCAAGAAGTTGAGGGAGAGATTCTTGTGAGAAGAGAGAGCTTTGGAATAGAGTTGAATGGCTCCTCTTAGATTTCTCTAAACCTCTATAATATCAGCCTTGATAGCCTTGAAGAAGCCCTTCAAGTATATATAGGATAGAGGAAAGAGAAGAGCAAAATTCGTGCAATAAATGCTCCCACGGCTCTATTCTGAAGCAGCTTAATCGGTCTAAGAAGGATCACTGACCGATTAGTTTCTCAACTAGTCGGTCGGTGATTCTTCTTGGACCGACTAAGAGGATGACAACTAATAAAGATGGTTCAGGAGAAATAGAACTAGTCGGTCTAAGAAGACTTGCCAACCGACTAGTTTCACAACTAGTCGGTCGGTGAGTGTTCTTTGACCGACTAAGATATGAAATACGATAGACTGTCTACAAGGAGAACTAGTCGGTCTAAGAACAAATCCTAACCGATTATTTTCTCAAATAGTCGGTCGATGATTGTTCTTAGACCGACTAACGATAAACAGTACCTCAGGATGTGAAAATGTAGATATAACTAGTCGTTCTAAGACGGATTCCAAACCGACTAGTTTGACAACTAGTCGGTCGGTGAACCTTCTTGGACCGACTAATTGGTCAACAGTGAATGAGCTGAAATGGAGTATGATATCTAGTCGGTTCAAGAAGGATTGTCGACCGACTAGATTGCCATCTAGTCTGTTGGTTCTTCTTCTTGAACCAACTAAGATGCACTAGAAGCCGTGAAACGAAGCGTAAGCCTTCGGGAAAGATTCTATGGGTTTCTATGATAATCCTAGCTCTAATAATGTAAGACCTACTCAAGGCTTAACATTCTAGGGAAAGAAACTAGAAGACTATAAATAAAGCTTGACGAACCGTCTTCAAAAGCTTCAATCCGAATCTCTTGACTTCAATAGTGGTCCTTGAGCTTCAACAAAGCTTCAGGCACACGATCACGTGCTTTGAGAAGTCTCGAGATGTCGCTTTTGATATACGTTGAATTTTGGCGACGATCTCCATAACTGCGCTCACAAAGAGTTAGTTCACGATATTTATGTTTGTTCTTCATCAAAACCAAATCCAGGGAATCAATACTCAATATTCTCCCCCTTTTTAGTGATGACAAACCACAATAAATAATAATCAATAATAATGATTCAAATGAAATTTACTTACTCCCCTTGCATTGATGACACGTTAGTATCGTATTGAATTATAATCATACGCATCAAGCAGACAAGGATGATATGAAATATGAACCCAATTATTGACATATAAGATCTAAATCCATTTTATATCTTAACTCCCCCTGAATCTAACATATTAACTAGATTCACGGTAAATTGCTTTGAATTATCATTTAGCAAATCGTCATTATTAATTCTCTCCCCCTTGGCATTAGCAAAAAGAGCGGGAGGAGATTAATGACAATGGCCAGAAATAAAAGCACGAGAGTCTAAGAATACGACCACGGTCAAAATGACACCAATGTAAAATACCAAATGTAAAATACCGAAGAAAATCAAAGCGTGCTAACGAGACCATAGTCGAAAATCGAAATCATCAAAAACTCAAATCAATTTCACATATTGAGTTATGGAACATACTCTCCAATATCAACATTATAATGAATTTAGAGCATTGAAAACAATTCTATGTTTTCATACAACCAAATCTATTAAATCAATAAAAGCGTCGAGCGACGAAATCAATATCAGAGACATAAATACAATGTGCACAAGAAACGAATGGCAACATGAAGTACATATCATACAACACCAAATGTCACAACATCGATCGCAAAGAATCACAAAGAATAATCATTCCAAATCTAAGTGAAGTATGCGGTGTGAGGTGACAGGGTGATTAAAAACAATATGCAACCAAACATGAAACACGTTATGCCAAAAATAGAGATAGAAACATCGTAAAATTTATGGCATACACAAATCTAGTACTAGTATGCATTCCAAAAGAGATACTCACTAAATGAGTCAATAAAAAGCATGGAATGCCATGAGCAAGAGAAGGATAAGTACATAATCATAAGCTCAAAACTAGCATCAAGATATGCATGAGATAGTCTAAAATATAAAGAGACATCTACAAGCATTCAACATACATGGATACCATATGTAAGAATATACTTACAACATTAAGCTCCCCCTACTTTGGTGTATCACTTAAGCACCATTAACTCCATTTGAATGAAACTCTTTGCAAATCATGGAGTTGGTAGGGTTGGTATCCCATGGTGGATTGAACCTAGAAAACATATAAATTTGATTTGTTGCTCCTTCTCTTATTCTTGAGTACCTGAAGATAAAAATGTCCTTCCATGGTACCCAAGGTTATTGGGTCCTAAGAGATTAGACCTTTGGAAGCCAAGTCCAATTGGACTTAGACTTCCCAACAAAATCATCATTGTGCACAACTTTCATGAAATACGAATTAATATACGCTTGTTTTTCATGCATGCATGTGTCCTTCGTGCCCCAAATAGTGAATGTTTTGGGAGCCCTAGTCCTATTGGGAGCATCCACATGTTGTTGATTTCTATGTGATGCACGTGGCCTACGAGGAAGTGGCCTAGAAAATGCATGTCGTGAATATGCATATGGCACATGATGAAATGGTGCATGATGAAAATTGTTCATATGATAGTGAGGATGAACATATGCATGTGAAGGAACACGTGCATGAGTGTGTCTCACATGGTGTGCACGTGCTCGTGGATGTGGAGCATAAAAATCAGCATACATGTGAACCGGTGGAGTAGGATGTTTGTTCCTACGTGGCATAGCATTGGTGTACATAAAAGCATGACCCTTCTTTGGAGGTCCACCCAAAGTGGGTTTATTTCCAAGAGGGGGTGTGTACCTAGTGGAAGCACCATTGGTAGATGAACTACCCATGGGGTGTTTACTCCCAATAGTTGAGGCTTCAGAAGATGGCCTGACAAAGGTCGTGACCGATTTGGATTAGTCTCCCATCTTACACCCCAAGCCAATGTGATGATTGGCCGGAAGTAAGTCATTTAGGATATTATCCAAATGGCCCTTACCTTTACTGAATTCATTAATTCGGCCTAATGTGTACTCATACTTCTCGGTGAGAGAATGCATAGAAGCATCCACGATGGACACTTGCGATGTGAGTACATAAACACGTGACTTGAGATTCTCATTCTCAATACTCAAAGTTGAGTTTCGAGAAATCCAATCCGCTATCTCGTGTTCATCCGAATCCTCAACATGAACATGCTCAAGTTGAGATTTGAGATTTTTAATCTCATTTCTCAAACCTTTAACAACGGTGTCGTTGTTGATGATGATAGGCTTAGGCGAGGTTTGGAGACTAGTTAGCTCATCTTTAATCTTAATATATCTACTAGCCAATTTAGAAAACTTAGACCAAAGTTGTTCGTTAGCTAATCTAAGTTCATCCATAGTTACCTCATCGCCTTCATCATCGCTTTCATCGGAGGAAGTGACTTGATCCTGTTCCTCTCTAGCCATGAAGCACATGTTTGCTTTCTCCACTTGTTCATCATCCCGCTCTCCACTTGAGGAGTCCTCTTCTGAGTCGGTGAATGAGCCGACAAGTCCTTTCTTGTACCCCTTCTTGTCCTTTCTCGACTTGTCGTACTTGGGTGCCTTCCACTTCTCCTTGTGTTTGTTGAGAGGACAATCCGGCTTGATGTGTCCTTGCTTGTTGCATTTATAACACACAGGTGCAGAGGCATTAGTCGAACTAAATTTAGATTTATTCCTAAACTTACCTTTTTGGAAGAATCGGTTGAACTTCTTTGCCAACTCGGCCAAAGCTTCTATGTCCAACGCGTCTTCTGATTCTTCATCATCGGTAGATGTAGATGGAGCGGCCTTGAACGCAATCGTCTTTTTCTTTGGCACGTCTTGCTCCAAGTATGACTTCATCTTTTCCTGCATCTTGATCTTACTGTCCTTGCATACCTCATAAGACAACAAGGTACCCATTAGTTGTACGACGGTATATTTATTCATATCATTACCTTCCTCGATGGCGAAGGTATGCTTTTCCCAACAAGAAGGAAGTCCGTCAATGATCTTCGCGACTTTCTCCTTTTGGGTATAGTTCCTCCCAAGAGCTTCCAATTCGTTGGATATGTCCACGAAGCGAGCATAGTACTCCTTCATACTTTCACCCTGTTCCATGTGAAATAATTCGAACTCTTTGTTAGCAACAACGAGTTTAGAGTCTTTTACCGTACACTTTCCTTCGTGCAAGATGAGGAGTTGGTTCCAAATTTGATATGCACTCTTACATATGCATATCTTGTTGAAGTCTTCGGGCTCCAACGCACATTGCAAGGCATTCATTGCCTTGGTATTGTTTACCTCCGTGGCGACCTCCGTGGTAGTCCACTTAGTGAAGTCTTCTTCGACGGGCTCGACATACTCAGTCATCGTAGCTCTCCATAGTGAAGTGCTCCGGAGGAACGTTTCCATCCGGTATTTCCAGTAGCCATAGTTTGTACCGTTGAAGAAAGGAGGCCTAGTCGAGGAGTGTCCTTCCATCATCGAATAAGCTCCTTCACGGTTCTTGAAGACACTGTAGTCGTTGTTTGTCATAGCTATGAACATGGCTCTGATACCAAATATAATGTCCGGCGTAGCTACTGCACAAGTACTAGAGGGGGGTGAATAGTACTTTAAAATAATCAAGAGTGTTATTCCTAATTATTGTGCAAGACACAAACAACAGTACGGAATAACTACAAACAACAAGAATTAAACAACGTAAACAATACGATATAACGGGTTCGGAACCACCCAAGTCTCCCCGACTTGTTCCCGGTGATCCTACGTCCCAACCATCCGGATCCCCTCCGGCTACTTGAGTTAGAAACCACTAACCCAAGTTTAGCACTATGAAATTCTTGTAGAAAAACCTCTACAAGACCAAATCATACACAAATGACATGTGACTCCCACAACACGGGATCACACCCTTCTCTCACAAACCGAGAGAACAACTTAAAACAATGTAAATTAAACAATGAAATACTTACCAAAAAAATCCTATGCCTTGAGTAAACTTACGATATTAGGTCAAGAAGGATTTTGGAGGAGAAGAAGTCACCAAACCCTAGCTCAAAGAAGATGAACAGTGATCGAAGCCTAGGGAGAGATTGGTGACCTTAGATCAAGCTCTTAGCTTGAGAGGCTCACAATGGAGAGAATCTCTCTTGAGGAATTAGGGCTTAAGAAGTTGAGGGAGAGATTCTTGTGAGAAGAGAGAGCTTTGGAATAGAGTTTAATGGCTCCTCTTAGATTTCTCTAAACCTCTAGAATATCAGCCTTGATAGCCTTGAAGAAGCCCTTCAAGTATATATAGGATAGAGGAAAGAGAAGAGCAAAATTCGTGCAATAAATGCTCCAACGGTTCTATTCTGAAGCAGCTTAATCGGTCTAAGAAGGATCACTGACCGATTAGTTTCTCAACTAGTCGGTCGGTGATTCTTCTTGGACCGACTAAGAGGATGACAGCCAATAAAGATGGTTCATGAGAAATAGAACTAGTCGGTCTAAGAAGACTTGCCAACCAACTAGTTTCACAACTAGTCGGTCGGTGAGTGTTCTTTGACCGACTAAGATATGAAATACGATAGGCTGTCTACAAGGAGAACTAGTCGGTCTAAGAACAAATCCTAACCGATTAGTTTCTCAACTAGTCGGTCGATGATTGTTCTTAGACCAACTAACGATAAACAGTAGCTCAGGCTTTGAAAATGAAGATATAACTAGTCGGTCTAAGAAGGATTCCAAACCAACTAGTTTGACAACTAGTCGGTCGGTGAACCTTCTTGGACCGACTAATTGGTCAACAGTGAATGAGCTGAAATGAAGTAGGATATCTAGTCGGTTCAAGAAGGATTGTCGACCGACTAGATTGCCATCTAGTCGGTTGGTTCTTCTTCTTGAACCAACTAACATGCACTAGAAGCCGTGAAACGAAGCGTAAGGCTTTGGGAAAGATTCTATGGGTTTCTATGATAATCCTAGCTCTAATAATGTAAGACCTACTCAAGGCTTAACATTCTACGGAAAGAAACTAGAAGACAATAAATAAAGCTTGACGAACCGTCTTCAAAAGCTTCAATCCGAATCTCTTGACTTTAATAATGATCCTTGAGCTTCAACGAAGCTTCAGGCACACAATCACGTGCTTTGAGAAGTCACGAGACATCGCTTTTGATATACGTTGAATTTTGGCGACGATCTCCATAACTGCGCTCACAAAGAGTTAGTTCACGATATTTATGTTTGTTCTTCATCAAAACCAAATCCGAGGAATCAATACTCAATATGAGTGCAATTTAACCTAAATATTTATGTTCCAGCATAAGCGTTTGAATGAATGAATGCATATACTTTCTCCACTTCATCCTTTACGAGAGTGTCAGGAAGAAACTTTATACAAAACTGGCATACTTTGCTTTTGCCTCACTATTGCTTTCTTATTCTAATTCATAATGAGTTTTCTGCTTCATTCAAGACTAGTCGATATTGTATATGTTTGAAGGTAATTAAAAATTTTGTGAAGTCTCTACGTAATGGTATCCTTTTGTTTTGAAAACTTTCGATTTGCATACCTTACCTTCATTTACAATTTCTGTAACATGCAGGAGTTGTAACGAACTTGGTTACATAGGAAAGCATGGTTACTTCGAACTCTTTATTGGAGAATTGCCAATGGTGCTACTTAACAAAGATGGGAAGAGAGGAAAAAATCCTATCTAAATGTAATTGTTTATGGCTAAAGAGCACTACTTTTAATTCCCAATATATATTGGTTCCACTTATTTTTCCCTATTGTAACACCCCGCTTCCTAAAAGGCACCGGAAGTGAGAGCGTTACGCAGTCCGCTTGAACTGGAGCGGTGAAGCTCGAGTTCAATAAGTGTATCTGATAAAAACACAGATGAGGTCCTTGCATTTTGCATTTCAGAACAATCAGAAAACATTTCATTAATTTAAAAGGCACTTCACGAATTGTTCGTACAAGAAATAAGACAACTGGGCCTCAGCATGGCCAAAAAGAAACTACAACAAAACACCAAACCTACTACAGGGTACTAAAACAGAAACTCAAATTAGTGACAGAAAAGGGACTCAAATCTTCCGCAGGAAGCGGCTCGGCGTCTACGGCGAACTCTGGCTCTCTAAGTCAGGCGTCTCGAGAGGATCTCTCTAGCACTCATGCTCAGAACCTGACATACATCCACAAACATGAATGTATGTCAGCAAGGGCTGCAAGAAGAGGTTAGCAACCCAAACAAGGTATGCAAATGATATGGATTTAAGAGACATTAAATAATTAGAAGAGGTGACTGCAGTAAATTTAACGAGACAATTATACTGAAACGAAAAGTAAACATCCATAGCATGTAGTTCTAAGCAGTTGCAAGAATTAAAGTAAGTTTCTTTCTTTGAGTTCCTTAGCATATCAATTATCATGAGACCAAGTTAGCATTGCAAGTTTTCATGTCAAGAGTTCACATCTATCTAGGGTTCTCGCCTTTAGGTCGTGATGAGAAGGTCGTTCCTCTCACGAGGGTATACCGTGATTGACGCTAACCCACCGCATGCGGGTGGTGCTCTTGAGGAGAGTACCCTTCATACGCCCAGTGGCCGCTCAACCCTAACCCCACCCAAAAGTTTGCCGGAACACGAGCCGGCCTAGTCGACTCACACAACATCACGAATTCACGATTTCGCCTTCGAGGCGCACGATTTTCACGATGTCCATATTTTGTTAGGTATGTCAAGACTCTCAGATTGTTACTGTTAGCAATGTTATTACATTATCGTGACAGTTCTACAAGGCAGAATTGGGTTGAACAACTTTTACCGAAATTTAAAAATAAGGTAGAACATGGGTTACGTTGAATAAGCCACAAAAACTAATTTTCTTTGTTGTTTTTTAAAATTGAAATATATCGTGTGATATACCGTTGGGTTACAAACTTAGTCAAGAATGACATGGCATCGTTTTCATGCGTCATTTCATGTATGGTTTTCAAGTTATACAGCAATAAATAAAAGTGACACGATAAACATTAAACTTCAAAAATCCATAACTATTTGCACACTTGCTTGTTTTTGGCGTTCTTGGTGTCGTCGGAAACGTCTCAACGGCCACTATGTTACGGTGATGACGGTTCGCTGGTTTGATAAACAGATCAGGTCCAGGTGATAGTAGCAGGAGGCACGAATAATCTGCATCATGGTTTGCTAACATATCAAGCTAAGAAATTGACTAATCATTTAACCCTAACTTATGACATAGATGTTATAAATTCTAATAGTTGATACATTAATAAACTAACATGCATAAGAATAGTACTGTTATGGAATATAATATATATTCATATATAAGGTAGCATTAACATCATACACTGATATGTACATCTAACCTATAATACAGATAATAGGGTACACTATCATAAAGTAGGACACTGTTTTTTTAAAGAAAGAGAGTAGGGGGCACAGCGACCACTAACTTATGAAAATAGGGTATGCTGTTATATAACAAAAATGATGTACTCACAATTAAGTTTTCTTTCCATACTCACATTGCTTGCAGATGGAGCTAAGTCGCTAGTACAAAGATAGTCAACATGTAGCATAAGGTTAAACATTGATATATTAAATAACATTACTAACAATACCAAACTTAATAATAATAGTTACTGACCTATAATAGTTACTGACCTATTTCTAACCCAAATAACTTCATAAGCCAACGTATCCTCATGAATGATGATGAGTTAGAGATAAACACATGACCCCCCCCAACTTAAAAGCATGCTTACGTGTATAATCGGCGAACTTCACGTAGATGGCTCAGCATGTTACGGCGTCGGAAGTCGGACGGGAGGCCTGGGGGTCTACGCGATGCGGCTAAACGGCATGGAGCGGTGCTTAACAGAGGGGAGACGCCGTGGGGAGGCCGAAATGACTTGGCGGCAGCTGGGCGTCGCTGCCGTTGCTTGGGCGTCGTCGCCGTTGCATGGGTGTCGCCTGAAGATGCTGTCCATAGCACCAGGAGATGTATTGGTGTGGTTGCTGGGGTGTTAGAAGGCCGGAGCTCGTCCAGGGTTGCTGGGCGGGGATTGTGTCGGAGGTCAGGCGATATGCGGCGGCTGCTAGGGCTCGGGTTGCAGCTAGGCGGTGGTCGGTAGAGGGTTGTGTGGAGTTGTTTAGTCGTTGCCGCGAGATGGGGGAGAGAAGCTGGCGTTAGCTGCTGTGGGGGAGAGGCCCCGGCCTGTGTGGGGAGTTGCACCGGAGAAGAAGCCCGGCTTCTGGTTGTGTGAAGAAGGAAGAGTTGGGGGGCGGCGGCTGAAGGAGATATAGGTTAGAGAAAAAGACTAGGGGTTTTTTATATAAAAAGATGACCTAGGCTATGAGATGTAGGGTTTTAAAGAATTTGTGAGGGTGGTTCACAACACGCGAAGGGCTTGGAGCGGCTGAGTGTAGGGTTTCTAAAGAATAGACCTAGGTGTTATTTTATTATAAGTTGTGTAGGGTTTATTATTAAAAGGCATCGGTTGTGTGTAGCTTCTAGGTCCTCATTTATTTATTCAAAAGGAGTATGGCAGCCTGGAGTTGTTAGCATAGGTGTACAATCTTGGGTTCTTCCCTTTTTTTGTATATGTTGTGTAGGGCTGTGCGTGAGTATCCAATGTGTGCGTGAGTTGTGTAGGGTTTATAATAGGAAAGAATTTGTAATGGAAATGTGATTAAATAGGTTAATTCAAGAGAGATAATGGCTAATCAATTGGTTTAATGGGTTTATAATAATTAGAATTTCATTTGAGGAAGTCAAAAGATTGAAATTCGAATTTTAAACCTGAAGTTGAAATTTAATAAATAGGAGGTACTTAAAATAATAATAATAATAATAATAATAATAATAATAATAATAATAATAACAATAATAATAAATTTGACTCAGCGTCACAAAATAATAATAGCGATAATTAACATGGGAAAAAGTTGACACGTGCACGGGAACAGATACACCTAATTACGGATACGGACGAAAATTATACTAGAGAAATACAGAAAAAAACGTATCGAAAAACTGGTCGTTACATCCTACACACCTTAAAGAAAATTTCGCCCTCGGAATTCCTAACAATCACTGATCAGGGAACAGATAGGGGGTAACGCTCTATAGTCTCATCTTCTAATGCTTACACACCATAAACAACCACCATGGCATATACAAATAGTATTTCTAATATTCATATCGTCACAAAAGTATTACCATATATCTTATACACTCACAATCTATAAGGATATAGTACCACATATCACTTAGACATACACTAATGCAAAATACAATCATTCTTAGTCACTTAACACTTACATCGTACAATCACTTTTACATACGCATATTACCATCTACACGTTATAGTATATATCACTATACGTATATACATGCACGTATTACCTTACACCATACACAGATTTATTTGAGCCTTACTCTTAGCACTAGTGTCATCGTAATCTACCCACCTTAGCATTAAGTCCGTCCTCAGACTCCCTTAAATAGGTCGACGTAGGGGTGAGCAGACTTAGACACTAAAGTCGTGTTATCCCGGACACACATACATTATAATGAAACCATATACATCCATATACATACACTTAATCATATTGCACACACTTTCATATATCAATTTCACATACATATACATACTCACACTACCACACTCCTGTCTCATATCTATATATGACACATATACACGCACCGGTATACACAACCATGGCCATCTACATTGGGCAAGTATACTATTTCATACATCCACATATACGTAGTCACAAACATACGACTCTGCATACCTCCTGGTATACACATGCTCATACATCATCCCGTAGGAGTATTTATAGCAATCCTACTATGTATAAAACACACTTGTTCATGCAACGTATATTTATATACACACCTATAACTAACCACATACATATACACGCATGAGTATACGCCAGACATCCTAACATATAAATCACACAATAAATCTGCACACACAACAATATGTACACCTATTATTATTACACCTAATCATGTACATCACAGTACTAGCATATAATTACAACCATTAACAAGTACGACTAAGGTACATATACACCTAGTAGCTAGCCAAAACTAAATCTAATACGCACAGCTATTTCCATAGTGATATAGCTAATTACTCGCCTAGGTGTAAATATCACACTTACTACCCTATACTCGGCTATATACACATATTATCATGCATGCACACGCAACACATTAGATAATCACACCATACTAATAAACTAAAGGTTAGTTCACTCATACATGGGTCGTAGATGGAGATTCGCACTCATGGGTCCACACTCACTATCTACACACATGCACCACAACACCACAATCAAGCTAATGGTCTCACTATACTTAAATTAAAGCTGACATAAGGAAAGATAAGAACTAATGTTGTAACCAAGTAATAGGGTAGGATTCAGAGTTGAATGAGGTAACGAGCTAATGTCGTGATGGACGGTTCCGAATGTGAGATGGATAAGAGAGTAGTTTGGTTGGGTGACATAAAATATTTATGAATAATTAAATAATTAAGAAGATAAGGATATGTGAAAAAAAATAATGACATCGTTATAACTTACGTAAAGTAGCGAGCATACTGTATAAGTTAAAACGTAAAATATGATTAGTCAAATAATAGGGAAAGTGTAATATAGGCATAATGTGGCAGTGCTTGTCTTGTAAATGGGAATAGGTTTGAAAATTTCCCCCCTTTTTTATAAAAATAAAAATATGAAAACAATGATTATAAAACTGACACACAAGATATTGAAGTTCTTTTTTTAGGAAAGTATTTTAAAGGTATGTATGATTGACTGTTTTGAATATGTTAGTAAGAAGAGGAGGTGATATTTGAATTAGCGAAAAAGAAATAAAGTTTTTAAAAGCTCTTTTCATGAGGAAAATAGAGTAGCTATGCAAGATTATGTGAAACAGAGTGCAGAAAATATAAGTTAGAAAATCGCTATAAGATAGTAACTAAGATTCGCGTCAGAAGAGTTCCATAATCACGGTTGGGTTTAAGTGTAGAAAATTTAAGTAAAAGTTTTCGAAATGATCTTAAACTTAGCAAAGAATTCAATAAAAGAAATATCGAAAATACTTTTTAGGAGACCCCGGATCTGCAATGGGGAAATTCAAAATTAAAGAGGGTGGACCTGAAAAGATTATGTGAATCGAGGACAAGGAATATGTTCGACGATCGAAACGTAAGTACGACTAAGAAGTAACTCCGTGAATACGCTATGATGGCTTTCTACGATCATTAATATGGAAGTGTAAAGATTATGAAAATAGTAAAATCAGGGGAAAAATAATCATTGGGTCTACTAAGGTTTAGGAAAACTTAGCACTAAGGTTCTTCAAGTAACTAGACTGTGATAGGGAATCCGAGGTAAGGGTTCGTTGAGGATCGAGATCGAGATTTATCTATAGATCTGGAATATCCTACGCTTCGAAGTCTACACATTGCAGGCGTCTCAGGTTCGACTTGCACGGCGACGATCGATACGTTCGGTTGGGCCCTAGATTCGATAAATTTAGGTGAACGACTAACAAAACTCTAATATGGTCAGAGCTGAATGACCAATCGGTAGGGTGACTCCCTGAATGATGAACTAAGTCACGGCAAGGGTGTCTAACTAACGAACACGAGCGTCTAACTAAATCTTCCGATTATCCTGGTATTGGGTTTCCTATCGTGTTGAGACATGGTACTCGAGTAATTTGCGTACAAACTAATTCTGGATGTTTTTTTGGCTAATGAAAAGTGTTCTCATTGTTCTGAATTTTGCAGTTGTAGGAGACCTGCATGGGCCACCACTAAAACCTGTAATACCCCGCTTCCCAAAAGGCACCGGAAGCGAGAGCGTTACGCGGTCCGCTTGAACTGGAGCGGTGAAGCTCGAGTTTAATAAGCGTCTGTGATAAAAACACAGATGAGGTCCTTGCATTTTGCGTTTCAGAACAATCAGAATACATTTCATTAATTTAAAAGGCACTTCCAGAATTGTTCGTACAAGAAATAAGACAACTGGGCCTCAGCATGGCCAAAAAGAAACTATAACAAAACACCAAACCTACTACAGGGTACTAAAACAAAAACTCAAAGTAGTGATGGAAAAGGGACTCTAATCTTCAGCAGGAAGCGGCTCGGCGTCTACGGCGAACTCTGGCTCTTTAAGTCAGACGTCTCGAGAGGATCTCTCTAGCACTCAAGCTCGGAACCTGACATACATCCACAAACATGAATGTATGTCAGCAAGGTCTGCAAGAAGAGGTTAGCAACCCAAACAAGGTATGCAAATGATATGGATTTAAGAGACATTAAATAATTAGAAGAGGTGACTGCAGTAAATTTAACTAGACAATTATACTGAAACAAAAAGTAAACATCCCTAGCATGTAGTTCTAAGCAGTTGCAAGAATTAAAGTAAGTTTCTTTCTTTGAGATCCTTAGCATATCAATTATCATGAGAGCAAGTTAGCATTGCAAGTTTTCATGTCAAGAGTTCACATCTATCTAGGGTTCTCACCTTTAGGTCGTGATGAGAAGGTCGTTCCTCTCACGAGGGTATACCGTGATTGACGCTAACCCACCGCATGCGGGTAGTGCTCTATAGGAGAGTACCCTTCATACGCCCAGTGGCCGCTCAACCCTAACCCAACCCAAAAGTTTGCCAGAACACGAGCCGGCCTAGTCGACTCACACAACATCACGAATTCACGATTCCGCCTTCGAGGCGCACGATTTTCACGATGTCCATATTTTGTTAGGTATGTCAAGACTCTCAGATTGTTACTGTTAGCAATGTTATTACATTATCGTGACAGTTCTACAAGGCAGAAGTGGGTCGAACAACTTTTACCGAAATTTAAAAATAAGGTTGAACTTGGGTTACGTTGAATAAGCCACAGAAACTAATTTGCTTTGTTGTTGTTTAAAATTGAAATATATCGTGTGATATACCGTTGTGTTACAAATTTAGTCAAGAATGACATGGCATCGTTTTCAGGCGTTATTTCACGTAAGGTTTTTATGTTAAACAGCAATAAATAAAAGTGACGCAATAAACATTAAACTTCAAAAATCCATAACTATTTGCACACTTGCCTGTTTTTAGCGTTCTTGGTGTCGTCGGAAACGTCTCAACGACCACTCACTACGGTGATGACGGTTCGTTGGTTTGATAAAACACACCTACAGATCAGGTCCAGGTGATAGTAGCAGGAGGCACGAATAATCTGCATCATGGTTTGCTAACATATCAAGCTAAGAAATTGACTAATCATTTAACCCTAACTTATGACATAGATGTTATAACTTCTAATAGTTGATACATTAATAAACTAACATGCATAAGAATAGTACTGTTATGGAATATAATATATATTCATATATAAGGTAGCATTAACATCATACACTGATATGTACATCTAACCTATAATACAAATAATAGGGTACACTTTCATAAAGTAGAACACTGTTTTTTTTAAAGAAAGAGAGTAGGGGGCACAACGACCACTAACTTACGAAAATAGGGTATGCTGTTATATAAAAAAAATGATGTACTCACAATTACGTTTTCTTTCCATACTCACATTGCTTGCAGATGGAGCTAAGTCGCTAGTACAAAGATAGTCAACATGTAGCATAAGGTTAAACATTGATATATTAATTAACATTACTAAATGTACCAAACTTAATAATAATAGTTACTGACCTATTTCTAACCCAAATAACTTCATAAGCCAACGTATCCTCATGAATGATGATGAGTTAGAGATAAACGCATGACCCCACCCCAACTTAAAAGCATGCTTATGTGTATAATCGGCGAACTTCACGTAGATGGCTCAACATGTGGCGGCGTCGGAAGTCGGACGGGAGGCCTGGGGGTCTACGCGATGCGGCTAAATGGTGTGGAGCAGTGGTTAATGGAGGGGAGACACCGTGGGGAGGCCGAAATGACTTGGCGGCAGCTGGGCGTCGCTGCCGTTGCCTGGGCGTCGCCGTCATTGCCTGGGCGTCGCCGCCGTTGCCTGGGCATCGCCTGAAGATTCTGTCCACAGCTTCAGGAGATGTATTGGCATGGTTGATGGGGTGTTAGAAGGCCGGCGCTCATCCAGGGTTGCTGGGCAGGGATTGTGTCGGAGGTCAGGCGATATGCGGCGGCTGCTGGGGCTCGGGTTGCAGCTAGGCGGTGGTCGGGAGAGGGTCACGTGGAGTTGTTTGGTCGTTGCCGTGAGATGGGGGAGAGAAGCTGGCTTTAGTTGCTGTGGGGGAGAGGCCGTGGCCTGTGGGGGGAGTTGCACCGGAGAAGAAGAAGCCCGGCTTCTGGTTACGTGAAGAAGGAAGAGTAGGGGGCGGCGGCTGAAGGAGATATATGTTAGAGAAAAAGACTAGGGTTTTTTTATATAAAAAGATGACCTTGGCTGTGAGATGTAGGGTTTTAAAGAATTTGTGAGGGTGGTTCACAGCACACAAAGGGCTTGTAGCGGCTGAGTGTAGGGTTTCTAAAGAATAGACATAGGTGTTATTTTATTATAAGTTGTGTAGGGTTTATTATTAAAAGGCATCGGTTGTGTGTAGCTTCTAGGTCCTCATTTATTTATTCAAAAGGAGTATTACAGCCTGAGGTTGTTAGCATAGGTGTACAATCTTGGGTTCTTCCCTTTTTTTTGTATATGTTGTGTAGGGTTGTGCGTGAGTATCCAATGTGTGCGTGAGTTGTGTAGGGTTTATAATAGGAAGGAATTTGTAATGAAAATGTGATTAAATAGGTTAATTCAAGAGAGATAATGGCTAATCAATTGGATTAATGGGTTTATAATAAGAAGAATTTCATTTGAGGAAGTCAAAAGATTGAAATTCGAATTTTAAACTTGAAGTTGAAATTTAATAAATAGGAGGTACTTAAAATAATAATAATAATAGTAGCAATAATAAAAATAATAATAAATTTGACTCATCGTCACAAAATAATAATAGCGATAATTAACATGGGAAAAAGTTGACACGAGCACGTGAACAGATACACCTAATTACGGATACGGACAAAAATTATACTAGAGAAATACAGAAAAAAAACGTCTCGAAAAACTGGTCGTTACACCTATTGCTCTTAATATTTAGATATATGTATTTAGTTATCCATCTTTCTCTGGATACTTAAATAATTTTCCATTCCAATCTTGCGTCCTCCTTTCACATGCTTTTATTTTTGTGCAACAGAACAGACAAACGGCAATTGGGAGGCGCAGATTCTGCTAAGAACTTTTTTAGCAGAGGCTTGCTATATTATGCACCGGGGCATCGTTTATTTCTATAGTACAAGTTCATGTGTTGGTTTTATTGAATCTTGCAACATATTTTTTTTATGGGATTACCTAAATTAGAATCAGTGGATACTAAGTGTGCATACATGTTTATTAACTTCGATCATTTACTTCAAGTGTGCATACGTTAATTCCCATGATTTTCAAATAACTTCTGGCAGTTTTGTTTTGTGTGTATCTGACCGAGTGGCTTTGTGTTTAGAGATGGCGTATTGTCTGTGTTGTTGGTTTATTAGAAGTTGTGCTGTCATTGCTTTTAATTTACTTTATGTTTACCTGGCATGGATCTTGTATTATGGAAAATGCTCAGTCAGGAAATATCATTTAATTTATATCCATCTGAACCTGTTTTATTGCTTGAACGTTTACATTTTTAGTATGCTTGCTTCCATTGTTTTAATTATCCATAAGAGAAGTGGCATAATGTTCACTTGACATTAGAAATATACATCAACACTTTTTTCAGAAAAATAATACCTCTATGTCTCCATCAAAACAAACTCTTGAGAAGCACACAGTTTTTTGTTTAGGGTCTATGTTACGTATGCTTGTCTGAAAAGAAAATTGCCACATTTTTACTTAGATGAACTAGTGCCAAGCCACTGGCATTGACTGCAGGCTATTCTTTTTTGTTGTTCAGATGGTGGGTTGGCATCAATACTCCATTGCGATAAGTTCCGTGATCTTCAACCGACAAGTGCAAAAGTAAAATGCATTTCAGATGCTAGTTTTTTCATCTATGCGTAAGTTCATCATTTGTGTACCATTTCAGGATTTTAGAATCAGAACTATCATATGGGACTCACTTTTGACTTAGGATTTATCCCATGACTGCAATTTTTCATCTCTTTTTACTGCAATTTTGTGCAATTAGAGAAAAAGATTACACTTGTCTTATTATAGGAGTCTGGCTAGGGTCCGAGAGCTTCAAGGACAAAGATTTGGACTAGTTCCTCGGAGCTTTAAGTGAGTATGCACCCCGAAAGACAAATTCACTACTACATACTACAACAAGTTGCAGAATCCTAAAAAGCCTATCTTGTCTTTAAATTTTCTCCTGAACAACCAAGATCAAGAACTTGGACACCAACATTGGCTCTGTGATTGTGAAACTCTTACATGATGAGATCATTTACTTGAAGCCAGGCGACATGATTTTGAACTAGACCGCGGGCCCAGTCAGCAACCTTAGTAGTCTGAAAATTTGATGGGAGTGACAAGGATTTACTGAATATGTACATTTTTTTATTCCTGATGTTATCAGCTATTTAGTTACTAATTTTTTTGTAGCACTGTACGAACCTTGATGTATGTTTAGTATTGTTGCTCCATGTGAGTTATAAATTACAATCAAGAGTTGATGATTTCAATATTTGTTAGGGATCTTATGTTCATGCTCATGAGTTAGGCATAAAATGCCCTTTTAAACTAGAAATATTATTTTGGGAATTTTAATTCTACACGACGAAATTTGTTTGATTTTCTATTTTTTAAAAAAATTAAACATTAGCCACGGCAAGTCCGTGGCTAATGCGTATTAGCCACGGCCAGTCCAAACATTAGAAAGTGCTATGCAAGGTAAAAATCAAAATTTCTCGAGTAATCTTGAATAGCGCTTCCAAAAGCTCTAAGGCAGTAAAGCACTATTTTAGTAAACCACTTAGATAGCGCTTAAAAAGCGCTATCCAAGCTACCATAGCAGTAGCTTGGATAGCGCTTAAAAGCGCTATCCTAGTTTAAAAAAGCGCTATGCAGGCGTTTTTTTGTAGTAGTGATCAGACTACACTTTGCAAGAAGCATCAAGTTCAAGTTGAAGCATATAGAAAAAAATTTATAACTTGTTTCTTGCAAATACTTAGAATGCGAAAGCCTTGATGATGGTTTATCTTAGTCGTTTGGGGTCCGTCCTAAAAATGAGTGAAAGACCAAAGTGGTCAACCAATATAACCCATTCTGGTAGACCAATCACAAATTCCTAAAATTCAGAAAATTACCAAACTTTCCCAAAACTATTCTTAGGTCATTAGGATCATTTTCTGAGAATTTACCAAATTTTGAAATTTCAAATTTTTTGTCGACCAATCAAGTTGATTGGCAGACCAGTCAATTTTCCGAATAATAATACTATTCTGATTTTTGATTATTAATCATTTTTTAAAACTTGTTATATCTGTTTCTCAAACCACCCCAAACGACCATATTTTTGCCAGTTTATGTCAGTTTATAGCAGTTTTGGCTGTCAGTTTTTGTCTTTTCCCGAAACAATGCTTCAACAGTCAAACCCAAAAATTGGCAAAAATATTGGTCGACCAATGACCAATATTGATCGACCAATTACGAGAAAAATAGTTAAGAATTTTTTGAAAATTTAGGCAATTGTCTAACGTTCAAAAACTATCCATTTGGCCTATAAATAGACCCCAAGACCTCTGCCTAAACAGATGAAATAATTCTTTCTCTCTCATATGCTTAAGTGTGCTTTCTGTAACGGCCGGATTTCGTCGTACAAGTATTTCCGTAATAATACCGATTCAATCGGAGTAAATGATTTTTATATTTTTGTTCGTAACTCAAATCTACAAATTGACATCGTATTCGTGATCCTCGCGACGGCACGAACACGTGGCTATTTTTTTCGTAATTTTCGGAGATATTCCTATAAAATTAAATTTAATAACAAAACAATAATTAAACAATAATTAAACTAAAAAAAAATTAAAAAAGGGCTGAGCCACGTTTTCATCATGGGTGTTTTTTTCAAAAGTCTCACCTAAACTCATTAAAACTCCCCTAATCTTTTTGAAAAAAAAAGAAAAGAATGAAATAACATTGACTAAAACATGGGTGTTTTCTTTTCAAATCCCTCATTAAAACTAACCAACCCTCATTAATACACATTTATTTCCATAATCATAATATAATCAACCTCTTCCCTGGACACTCACGAAACCTATGCTTAAAAAAAGAAGAGAGGATAGAAAACAAGGCAACACCGAAACGCCCCACCTCTCCGACTCCCCCACCACAATTCGTTCGCCTCCAACCTGCCGCTGCTCCTGCCTCCAGAATCCCGACGACCCACTACCGTCATCCACCTTGCAGACGCTCTCACACCCCGCCGTCGCTCAGATCCGACTGCCGGAGCCACCCTGCCACCGCCTTCTTCCTCCCTACTCATCGAAGTCGTCGACAACGCCTCCTACTGCTGCCGTCCGCCTTCGCTCCGTCGCCGTAACGCCGCACCACACCATTTTCCAACTCATCACCACCACCTTCGAAGACCCCCTCGAGTCGTCGACATCCCCGCAGTCCACATCTCCGGCCACCTCTCCAATTGTAGCTCCGATCACCGCCCCTCCTCTGTTTTCAGGCGAACCCCTTCAGCCTTGACGTCGCGCCACCGCCACTCTGACACCCTCTCCCACCTGCAGCGCATCATCGCCATAGTCTCCTCAGCCTACGCCGTGTATGGACCCTGTCTATGAGGAAAACACTAGAAGGGGGGTTGAATAGTGTTTATGCAAATTTAAAAGGAATTTACGCCAAATAAAATGCAATGCAATAAATAGGGCGGAATAGAAAAACGACTCAAAGAGAAACACACACAAACGCAGATATATTTCAAGGGTTTGGATTACCCAAGTCAACTCCCGACTTGTTCCCGGTAATCCTACATCCCTACCACCCGGATACCACCGGATACTCAAGTTAGAACCCTAACTTGAGGTTTCCTTATAGCCCACTTGTAGCAACCCTACAAGTGCAATCGAATACAATCGATGTCCTTGACTCCCACAACCAGGGAGCAAGCAAAACCACTCTCACAACCGAGAGCACAATTCAAATAACGAAAGTTATGAAATATGAAAGCGACACTTACAATCACCTATGCCTTGAAGTAGAACTTGAAGGAAAAGTGTGATGTGTGTTGAAGAACTCTCTTGGAAGAGAGGAGAAAGCCCTTTCTCTTGACTGCACCAAATGCCTAGAAGATCAATCTTTGGCTCTAGGTTGGAGAGCAAGAGAACAAGATTTGAAAATACTTAAGGCTTTGGATTTGAGAGCTTTGATCTTTTGGAAATGAAAGCTTGAAGGATTTTGCAATGAATGAGTAACCTTCCAATGAAACATTTTAAGCTCTATTAATAGCTTTCTCAAATCCACAAAACAGTTTAGGCAAAACCCCAATCGAAATCCGTGAAAAAAATCTCAACGGATATAATCTTAACTTGCGACAGTCGACTGTTAAACAAACCACAGTCGAATGTTGCACAGTTAGCAAGGGTAGGTGAGAATTCATAACGGTAACTTACCAAGTGGAGAGTCGACTGATGAAGCAAAGACAGTCGTCTGTTAAGCCAACAGGCGACTGTACATTCTTCGATAGGCAACTGGCTGAGAGAAGAGTAAGTTAGACAAATACTGGAAATCTCACAAGATACAGGACATACGACTGATGCAAGTAACACAGTCGACTGTTAATCAGAATGGGCGACTATATATCCTTAAACAGACGACTGTCAAAGTCAGAAGAAATTTCCAGAGAGCTGAGTCAAAGAATAGACTTACAGATAGGCGACTGTTGCAGCATAGACAGTCGACTGATCTAATAGACAATCAACTGTATATACAGCATAAGTCGACTGGCCGTAGAAATCAGATCAAACAGAGTTTGGGCATGGAGAGACAGGCGACGGATGTACAATTCACAGTCGACTGTCACTAGGACAGGCGCCTGTGAATCGTTCAACAGTAGCCTGTGCGAAATAATCAGAGAAGGCCCAAAACTATATTGTAATAGTCTGTGCATAACAGGTGACTATAGAACAAAACACAGTCGACTGTTTTTGAGACAGTCGACTGTAAACTGTTAAGCAGTCGGCTGTTATAAACAATCCTAGCACAAACGAAATAGAATAGAATTGGGATCAAAGGACAAAAGTCTAAAGATGTCCTATGACAGAATGTAGATGTGTGTGAGTGCTCCATCAAAGTTCTACTTCTAAGCTACATACTAGAAGAGATAAAAGAAAAATTACATTGATGAATAATCTCTTCTTTCCATCGTATGAGCTTGAAGTCTTTACGGAGCTTTAATCATCAATCTACGATCATCCAATTCATATCATTTGCCTTCAATGACGTTTGTGAGTCGTCCATTGCTAGTTGATCTTCATAATAAGCTTAGGCAATGGATTAATTGCAAAATAGGGGATTAGTCATTAGTATTTATGTTTGCTCATCATTAACACCAAGTAGGGAGAAGTCCAATACTCAACATTCTCCCCCTTTTTGATGATGACAAACAAACATACACAAAAAGATAAATAATTGTGCGCAATGAAAACTTACTCCCCCTACATAGATGCCAATCAAGTTAGTCAACAAATATTAGAGCATCTACATAGCAATTGAAGCAAATGAGTGAGATATGAATGAATTCAAATCAAGAAATCTAGGAAATAAAATCCCTATTCATTATAATCTTACTCCCCCTGAATCTAAGGCAACGAAAATCTTAGATTCAAGCGTTAGAACATACTTAGCACATCCATTATGTATCTTGCATGTTTATTTCTCTCCCCCTATGGCATTATCCAAAAGGTGGGAGCAAATAACAACAATAATAGTGCTAAATACGAACTAACAACAATCAAGGAGTATAAAGATATATCGAATCAAAACTCATAAAATCTCATCAAATACACATGTGAGTAATGGAATGGAAATCCAATAGCAACATTTTAGATATACGAAATGAAAATAATTTTCACAAATTTATCACAACAAAGATATCATGAATTAACCAATATCAAATTCATATATTGTCTCAAAAGCACATCAAGGAGAGTGAAGCATACATGGAGACAACATATCATACATCACACAGATAAGATAAATAATATAGCATAGTGTGACACAAGAGAGGGTGCAACATCATATATTTTTTTTGAAAAGTTAGCGGGGTATTTATTGATAATGAATTGTACAATATACAATAATAGCACATCTATGACAGTGTCTTTAATAGGGAGAGGATAGGGCACAAGCGCCGTCACTCTCCACTATCAATTCCACATCCGAAATGAAGCTATTCAAAATAACACACTGTACATGGAAAAACCCGAACACTGAATTATCCCTTGTCTCTAAAATTCCAATTACCAAATATGGTAGTCTCCTCCGTAGTAGCAGCATGAAGGTCATGCAAAACTACTCTGATGTCAGCAGCCATCTCTTCAAATACGACAGTCTTGGGTCTCTTTTCCCCATCAAAAATGTGACGGTTTCTCTCCTTCCAAATATGCCAAACTGATGCTGAGAGGGCGCTCTTTGCCAATAGGTCCACTGCGCCTTTCCCTCCAAAATGGTCAATGTAATACTTCCCAATCTCATCAAGTCTAGGAGTAACAGGAGAGGTTACCTGCAGCTTAAGCAAAATTCTGCGGATAATGTACTTAGAGTAACTGCATTCATAAAATAGATGGTTAATATTCTCCTCCTTATTATCATCACATAATACGCAATGGGGAAGGGTCTGAATCCCCCATTTACCCATCAAATCTCTAGTTAGCAACTTATTCTGGAAAGCCCGAAGCAACGTAATAGACATTTTTGGAGAGTGGTGATTGAACCATACTAACTTGTGTTAGGGAAAGAGAAGGCCTCGCCGACGAATACCCTTCCAAGCTTGTTTAAAGCTGAACTTTTCTCATGGCACCCAATTCCAACAATCGGACCCAGGTTTCAATTGAATCCGCTGGAGCAGCGGCCGAATGGGATCAAGCTTGCTGTCAGAAATCCAAGCACCGGCCACCCAATAATCACAAACTCAGAACATTTCTTCCCCTGTAGTTATGATGCATAGGGAGCCAAGAGATGTGTCAGCCGCCCACGGGTCCAACCAGAATAGAGTATTTCGCCCGTCTCTCACCTGCCTTCGGATGAGCTTTTGAGCAATTGTTCTGCTCTTCAGCAGACGTTTCCATGTGCCGGACTTCAGTGTACAATTCTTAGCCGCAAAGAAGCCTACATCAGCCGCATATAACTTCTCAAGGTGTTTGGTCCAAATACTCTCAGAAGTGAGATACCTCCAAGTTAATTTTATGCCCGCTGCCGCATTCAAGTCCTCTAAAAGCCTGATCCCAATGCCCCCTTCTTCCTTTGGTTTGCAAATGTCTTCCCATGACCATGCTTTTGAAGATCCCAAAATGAAACGCCGACACATAGAAGAGATGGTACGCAAAACATTAACTGGGATGTGGAATGCATGCATCCAGAAGGCCACTATACCGTAGATCACTGTCCTCACCAGTTCAATGCGCCCTGCTATTGAAAGCACCGAAGAACTCCACCCAAGCATCCGTTTCTTGCATTTATCAACTAATTTGCTGTAATTGGTAGTCCTGGGGTATTTATAGGAAAGCGGCAAGCCCAGGTAGGTGGAAATTGTAGTGGCAATCTTGATCCCCAACATATCTGCCAATTCAACCTTTTTAATGGCCCCCTTACTAAACAATCCCGCACTCTTGTTCCAGTTAACCTGGAGACCAGTATAATTATAGAAATCATCCAACAATTTTTGGATGCCTAAGAAAGACCTCATATTTGCCCGACAAAAAACAAGCAGATCATCAGCGAAAAGAAGATGTGAAATGGATCCGGTGCGTCTCATTGGTTGAATATTACCCATATTAACAGCTCTAGCAAATAGGAGGGAAAAAGCTTCCATAGCAATGACAAATAAGTAGGGGGAGAGTGGGTCACCTTGCCGAATACCCCTATTCCCCTTGAAATAACCATGCGGGGACCCATTTATCATCACGGAGAAGGTAGGAGAGGTTATGCATTCTTTAATCCATCCGACGAATTTTCCAGGAAAACCCAATTGCTGCAAGAAATAGAGTATGAAGTCCCGGTTGACACTATCAAAAGCTTTCCGCAAGTCTAATTTCAGACATGCCCTTCCACCCATAGGATTGCTAAAGTCTCTGATCTGCTCATGGGCTAATAGGGTACAATCCGTCAGGAGCCTCCCTTTTAGAAATGCTGCTTGGTTAGGAGAGATGAGCTCATGGATAACAATTTTAATCCTGTTGCAAATGACCTTGCTGATGATTTTATACAGTACATTGCAACATGCAATAGGCCTATAATCACCCAGTGTTGAGGCATTATCATTCTTAGGAACCAGAGTTAGGAATGTGTGATTCACCGGTCTGAGAAGCGAACCAGAATTGAAAAAGGATTGGATGGCAGAAGTTACCTCATTCCCAATAATTGCCCAATTGTGATGATAGAAGTATCCATTATACCCATCAGGTCCAGGGGATTTATCTGGACCAATCTGAAAAACTACAGCTTTGATCTCCTCTTCTGAAACCCTCCTGCAGAGCCAAGCTGAAGAATTCTTAGTTAATATACGTTTTGGAACTAATTTCGCAAAGGAAGTTTGGTAGTGTTTCTGGGTATATAATTCTTCAAAGAATGTGGGCGCTATCTTTTCCAAATCTTCCCGAGAATTGCTTCGCCCTCCCTTCATGTCCACCAGGTGGTTCAGATTGTTGCGGGTAATTCTGGACTTCATGGCATTGTAGAAAAACTTGGTATTCTTGTCCCCCAGGGTTAGCCTGTCTTGCCTGCTTTTTTGACGAAACATCTCTTCCTCTAGCTTCATGTCACCAATAAGCTCCTTCACAAGATGTTGTTCCTTGCACTGAAGGGAGATAGAAGAATGGATGCTATGGTGTTTCCTCAAGTCCTCTAGCTCCTTCCTGCATTTTCCTACCAGGTTTGAAGCATGGTGCTCACCAGCCCATTTCCGAAGGATGGGCTTCAATCTTTGTAGCTTCTGGGTCAGCCGGTACATAGGGGTCCCCCTCACATGGCTAGCCCAACAAGTTTCTATTACATCCCTGTATCCTGGACATCGACTCCAATAGTTAAAAAACTTAAAAGGTTTAGGGTCAAGGAGAACCTGAGAGTGGAGATTCACCACCATTGGAGAGTGGTCACTTGATAACGGGTCCAGATATTCTGAATAAGTTTCAGGGAGCAAGTGGACCCAGGTTGAGTTATAGAAAACTCTATCAAGTTGTGCTGCTATGCGATCTTTACACAACCGGTTGTTGCACCAACTTAATTTGTTCCCCTTGCTTTTCAGTTCCTGAAGCGCACACCTACTCATACAATCACTAAAATCCTGAGTCATTGACTCATCAAGATTTCTGCCTCCGACCTTGTCTTTAGAGAATATGACACTGTTGAAGTCCTCCATCACCCAAGCATCATTTCCAATGAGAGTAGAATCAGCATCTATGCTATTCCACAAGCTTTTCCTTTCCAATAGAGTATTGCGGCCATACACACCTGTGATGACGCAAGTGAATCCTCCCAAGTTTATACACTTCACCGACATGTGTTGATCAGAGCTAGATAATAATGTAGCCTTCCAAACTGTGGGATTAAACCCCATAATAATCCTTCCCCCCGGAGAATGATCAGAGTTATCAAAAGAAAACCAATCTTTTGGAATCCCCACTTTATTGTTGATAATCGGAGCCTTGAGCTTAGTCTCCAAAAGAATAATTGCAGATGGCTTTATTGAACTAATCCTACCACGCAGGTCTCTCTGCCGCACCTGATTATTGAGTCCCCTGGTATTCCAAAAGAATAACGACATTAATCAACAGTGGGTTGTTGGTCACAAACTAGTTGTGAGCCCTGAGACCGAGTACTTCGCCTGCTTGTAGCCGAGATGCTTGGAGCTAATTTCTTCTTCCCAACTTTGATTTCTGCTTTTCGCCTAAGTTGTTCCTCTACCTCCGTCTCCCATTCCGGGTTGTCAATAGTTAACTCTTCAGGCACCCTGTCAATTTTCCTCCCATCACAGTCTTCACCAATTTCTGGATCATGCTGATGTTCGGTTTTTATTATCTGTAGAGACTCAGCCATTGGCCTTGCCTCAGCCGCACTTGGGTTAGAGGTGCTTGCTGCCAATACAGCCTTCAAAGCCAAACCCGAATCAGGGGCCAAAGAATTAATATCCCCTCCCAATCCAGCCTCAGCGCCAGGTGCAATGGATAAAGGAGCTTGAGCAATGGCCTCAGCGCCAGGTGCAGAAATGGCCTCAGTGACTTTCCCTGGAGGAATGGACTCAACACCGGGTGCAGAGCATACTTTGGGAGCAATGGCTAAGGGAGCCTGAGAAGGATCAGTTTGGGCATTCAAATGGAGCACCTGATCTTCATTAAGATGTATTGTACCTGTAGCTTGAAGACAAGAGGGACTTTCAGCTCCCTTCTGAAGAGGATTAATCACCTGAAGGTGTAGAGCAATGTCAGCCGCAGTATGTGTATGGCCAGGCCCCGTTTGCATCTTGGTCGACTCACTCTCTTGGATTGAAGGGAGCTTAGTCTTGGTGGGGCACTATTCATCCGTGTGTCCAAAGCACACACAACTGCTACAACGAGGGGGGATCTCCTTCAAATTTGGTGTCAATGACCACAATAGAACCGTCATCTAACTCCACCTCGAATGATGAAACAAGCGGGGATGATGCATCAATTTCTATCAGGCAACGGGCATACGATATTCGCTCAAGATAAGCTGTCGCATGATCCAGACATATTGGTTTTCCCAATACAGAAGAGATGATATTAAGGCCCTCCAGGTTCCACATGTAGAGGGGAACTCCATGAAGTTGCACCCAAATCGGGATCGAAGATAGTATATCGCGATCGTGCCTCATATCAAGACGCCATCTCTTGAGAACGACTAGTCTTCCGTCAAAAAGCCAAGGCCCTCCAGCCAGAACTCTGTTACACTCCTCCTGAGATTCAAACCTAAAATAGAAAAATCCATTCTCCTTGCTGTAGGTTTGAACCTTCTTCTTAGGCTTCCATAACCTCTCAACCCATGAAACTATTTGACTATAGAATGGTATATCACCCAATACGTATCCCACAAGAGTGTTTCTCCAATTGTCTGCTCCCCGCTGAACCAGATCTCCTGGGAACCTGGCACAGACAGATCCATCATCTCTAGTCTTCGGTGGAACGTGAGTCATTCCCAGCGCGGCCCCATACGTCCGCCGATCAGCACAAACATCACTCCAATATAGTTTTGTACCAGTGGGCTGCACATTGATACTTGGCCTCACAGGCAATTTCGCAAGCACTTGGTGGCCATTGCCCATCTGATGCAGGTGAGGTCCGCTTTTAGCCTGCCCCTTTGACATTAGAGGCCTCCAGAATGGAGGCCCAGTTCTATTACGATACCAGGGCTTGTTCTGAGGTTCTGCATTTCGAGTAGCTCCAGGTCGGCGACGGACAACTTGCCATCCGTCCCCAACATCTTCAACCTCCCCCCTGCGAGGAGCCCCCTTATCCTCCAACACCATCCTTCGAAAAGCCCCTACTTCCTCGACCTCCCTCAAGCGCGAAGTCCCTACATCTGGTATAACCCCTCCCGATTTCACCTGGGACTTCAGACGGTCTCCTTCCGAATGGCCGATCCCGAGCGAAGAAACGAGATCGCCATCGAGCGTCTTGAACCTAGAAGGGTCTGGTCTGCATCCAGAACCTCCGGAATGGTGATCTCCAGCAAGCCCTAGAATTGGGTCGCCGGAATAGCCCTCACCGTCAATTGCGCTCTCCATTTTTATTAAATTGTATGTAAAGTTGGGAATCGCCCTCACATCATATATATATATATATATATATATATATATATATATATATATATATATATATATATTGCAAAATTAGTGTACGATCTTTATTAAGGACAAAATAAGGTTACATAAAATACAATTACCAGGAAGGGACAGAGAGGGGAGGGGGCACAAGCGCCGTCACCCCCTACTAGCCTGCCTGTCAATCTAAATTCTATGTATGTACAAAGAAGATGAAAAAAATAAGTGAAACAATGAAGAACAGGTAAGTTCATCCCGCATCCCGGAATTCCCACTTCTCGAAGACATCTTTAGCACCCTGAGAATCCGGTTCCAGGCTAATGAGGCCGGCCCTGACATCCAGCGCAATCTCTTCAAATAGTTCAAATTTAGTCCGTTTCTGCTTTTCAAAAATTCTTCTATTCATTTCCTTCCAGATATGCCATATAAGTGCCGATAGTACTGTTTTTGATAGGATGCTCAGCGGTTCTTTCCCAGAAAAATGAGATAGAAAGTAATCTCCCACCCTAGACAATTGAGGGTCAATAGCAGATGTAATACCTAACTTTAGCAAGCATCTTTTAAGGAGATACCCAGTGTACTCACAAGCAAAAAACAAGTGGTCAATGTCTTCTGGCAAATTCGCATCACACAAGCCGCAAGCCATATCCGCATCAAGTCCCCAGGCCGCCAAGTGGCATTTGGTTAGCAACTTGCCCAGAAACGCACGAAGTGCAGCTAGGGAATGCTTTGGAATATGATTTGTAAACCAAAGGAGTTTGTAGTATTTGAATTTTTCCCTTAGACATCTAATACCCATCCAAGCCGCATCAAACCTGAAGGTGGTCCCCAGAGTCCAGACCCAGCTATCATCCCCAGATTCCAACGTGACGCCATGAAGTTGTGAACGGACCGGATCAATGGTAACATCCTGAATCCACCCTTCCCCGTCCCAATAATCGGAGACACGCTTGCAATTTCCATCTTCCGGGACAACTAAAGATTCACTAAGGGGGCCCGAAGGTAACCAATTATCGTGCCAGAAGAGGGTGGAAGTACCATCTCGAACTTGTCTTCTAATCAAGTGTTTAGAGAACCGTCTGCAAGCAAGCATGAATTTCCAGGTGCCCGATTGGGTTGGAGTGCCTTTAGCAGCAAAAAAAGAAGATGAATCTTTATAATGGTGTCTCATATAAGTAGCCCAGAGCCCATCTTCAGATAACATACGCCAGGTCAATTTGACCCCTGCTGCATAGTTTAAGTCTGGAAGCAACCTTAGACCAACCCCACCCTCTTCTTTGGGAGTACATATCTCCTTCCATGCCCATAAGTTTGAGGTCCCCCAGATGAATTTCTTACAAATAGAGGTAATAGTATGGAGGATGGATTTAGGAATACGGTAAACTTGGATCCAAAAGAATACCATGCCATATATCACAGTTCTAACCAGTTCAATTCGCCCTGAGATAGATAATAAAGAGGAACTCCAGCCCTGCAATCGCTTCCTGCATTTTTCAACCAGCCTACCGTACATTGTGGGTTTCGGATATTTAGGGGATAAAGGCAATCCCAAATAAGTAGTAATGGCACTCCCCAATTTGATACCAAGGAGGTTAGCCAAATCCGACGGGTTGCGAGTCCCTTTACTAAAGAGCACCGTACTCTTATCCATATTAATTTCCAAACCAGTAAATTTACTAAAATCCTCTAGTAAGAGAATTAAGCCCTCAAAAGAGTGCTTATTTGCCCGGCAAAAAAGCAGCAAATCATCTGCAAAGAGTAGATGAGATATAGCCCCAGTCCGCTTCATGGGATGGATAACGCCCAAAGAGATAGATTTTTCAAGAAGCAGAGAAAAAGCCTCCATGCAAATAACAAAAAGATAAGGTGAGAGCGGGTCACCTTGTCTAATGCCACGATTCCCCCTAAAATAGCCAGTCGGAGAACCATTAATAGTGACCGAGAAAGTAGGAGTGGAAATACATTCCTGAATCCATAGTATGAATCGCCTGCCAAACCCCATTCTGTGAAGAATAAAATATATGAATTGACGGTTGACACTATCAAATGCCTTTCTCAGGTCCAGCTTCAAACAAGCCCTGGCTCCCATAGGGTTGCTAAAATCCCTGATCTGTTCATGTGCTAGCAGAGCACTATCAGATAGAAGTCTACCCTTTAGAAAAGCAGACTGGTTTGGGGAAATAAGATCATGGATAATAAGCCTGAGTCTATTACAAATAATTTTACTAATGACCTTGTAGACTACATTGCAGCAAGCAATGGGTCTATAGTTGTGGAGGCTCGGGGCATTAGAATTTTTAGGGACAAGGGTAAGATTTGTGTGATTAATAGGATGCATAATCGAAGTGGATCTGAAAAAAGAGTGAATGGCCTCCGAGAAATCGTTACCTACAACACTCCACCCATGTTGGAAGAAGCAACCATTAAACCCATCCGGCCCTGGGGATTTATCCACCCCAATTTGGAACACCGCCTCCTTGATCTCCTCATTAGAGATACCCCGCTCTAGCCACATTGCAGCATCATGCGTTACAACTCTCTTTGGAACCAAGTTGGGGAAAACATCCCAATAGCTATTTTGATTGTAAAGTTTCTCATAATACTTAGGAGCGTCATTTCTAATATTCTCCCAGGAAGAGGCAAGATTGCCATTAGTATCAATGAGATGCCCAAGATTGTTGTGGTTCTGCCTGGCTCTCATGGCCATGTAGAAAAATTTTGAGTTTTTATCCCCAAGAGAAAGCCAATTTTGTCTGCTCTTCTGGCGTAACATTTCTTCTTCAGCAGTAATCATAGAAGTCAGTTTTTTATCCAAATCCCTCTCCTGTAGTTGAAGCAGGATATTATGATGAATGTCAGGAGAATTCCGCATGACATGTAAAGCATCCGAACATGCCTTAATATCCCCATTCAGATCATGTTTCTTTGCCCACGACCGTAGTATAGGCTTGAGGTTACGAAGCTTGATAAAGAGCCTGTGCATTGGAGAACCAACAACCTGATAATTCCAAGCCGAATCCAACAATTCTTGATAGCCATTAAACTTGACCCAAGCATTGAAAAACCGAAAAGGTTTAGGGTAATTGCCTCTGTTGAGGTGGAGTTTTACTAACAAGGGAGAATGTTCACTCGTATTAGAGTCCAAATACTCAACAAACGTGTCAGGAAGTAGGTGTAGCCAAGCAGGATTACACATCACCCTATCCAGTCTTGCCATAATTCGCCCATCACCAATCCGTTGGTTACACCAGGTTAAAGGATTTCCCACATTTTTGACATCAGATAAAGAGCACTTACTAACACAATTATTAAATTCATCCAAAACATTGAAGTCACAACTCCTTCCACCACTCTTTTCATTTGAGAATCTTACACAATTGAAATCTCCCGCAACTATCCATGCAGCCCCCTTATGCAATACTGAATCCGCCACCAGATGATCCCAAAGTAAAAGTCTCTCACTCCGAAGATTAGAACCATAAACACCCGTTATCAAAACAGTAAGACCTCCCGTATTGCTGCAAGTCAAACTTATATGTTGGCTAGAAATAGAAATAGTAGAAGCCTGCCAAACATCTGCTAACCCAATCAAAATCCTCCCTTTAGGCTTAAGGTGGAAGTTGTGAAATATCTTCCAATCCTTAGGGAAACAACTACGCCATCTCCCAGTGTCATTCTTCAACTTTGTCTCAACAAGAATAACCATAGAAGGCTTAATGATCTTGAGTCTATCCCGCAGGTCCCTCCTCCTAACAGGGTTATTTAGGCCTCGGGTATTCCAAACAAAGATACTCATGATCAACATTGTTGGTTTGGCTTCCCAGAAGCCCCTTATTTGATTCTCAAACTCCTCCTAGTACTCCCCCCATAGTTTCTGAGATAGCATTCTTCTTGTTTTGATCCCCACTTTTATTCACCAACCTGTTTATTTCTATAGATTCATTCACCCACTCGGGGTTCACGATCGTCAAAGGGTCAGCAATGGGCATGTTATTTGGAGCTTGGGCACTGCACAATGGCATATCTGTTGACTGAACAACACAGTTAGGTAGGGGGCTAGCAGATAAAATAATACCTGGAGGGCCGTCGCTCAAAATGGAGTTAGAGTCTTCTATCAATCCAGCAATAGAATTAGATTCTCCTTCAGCCGGCTGCGGGTGATGTTCACCAGGTTCCAAGTGATGGCAAGCATCCGGAGGTGTTGCCGCATCTTGAGTCAAGATTGAATGTATAGAAATATTCTCAGTTGCAGGAGGTGTTGCCGCATCATGAGTCAAGATAGGGTGTATAGAAGCATTCTCAGTTTCTGAATGCATTTTGACATTAGATACTCTTTCCTCCACCTGGGATGAGGACAACATAGGATTCAGAACAGGCCTGCTCAGTACCGCAGATGATTCAGCATTACAGGTGGGTATGTTAACAGGCGCGACCCCCTCAGAACCACAGGTGAGAGGCAAGGAAGGTACGTTAAGGCTAGTTGCAGCAGCATTAATCTCCGGTTGGGTTCCACCATTGTCCATAGGCTTCATAAGGGGGCCTTCATTTTGCTCCAATAAAATCTCTACCGTACAAGAATTTTGGATCGAAGGGGGCTTCACATTGTCAGGGCACTGGATATCGGAATGACCGAAGCAGACGCATTTAGAACACCTAGGGGGCTCTCCTTCAATCTTCACCCCAACAGGTATTTTAGAACCATCTTCAAGCATAACCATGACTTGAGTTAGAATTGGTTTATTAGCGTCCACCTCCACAAGACAGCGGGCATATGATATCCTTTCCAGTTTTGCAGTTTGCCTATCCAAACAAAGAGGCACACCAATAACAGAGGCAATTATATTAAAAATATCTCTAGTCCACATACCCAGGGGCACTCCATGAAGCTGAGCCCAAACTGGGACCGCTGAAAGGATATCTCTTTCATGTCGAATCGTTGTGCTCCATCATTGTAACACCACCAGTCTGCCCTCAAAAAGCCAAGGGCCACCATGCAGGATCCTTTCACATTCATGTCCATCCTCAAATTTGAAGTAGAAAAATCCGTTTTCTCTACTAAAAATCCTGAGTCCCCTCTTTAAATACCATAGCCTATCCACCCAGGCACGAATTTGACTGTAAAACGGAATATCTCCAAGGACGTATCCCACCAGAGTGTTGCTCCATTGTGCCTGGCCTTTAGCTAGACGAGAGTTGGAGACAAGGGCGACCTGGGATCCATCCTCAATCAACACAGGCTTCACATAATCCATGGAAAAATCAGACCCGTAGGATCTCCTGTTTGCACACTTATCAGCCCAGGATAGTTTAGCTGATTTCGTGTCAATCGTCAAATCTGCCTTGGGTCTAATCGGCAATTTAGCGGGCACCTTACGAGCGTCAGAAAGAGAAGTATGAGCAGAAGAACGAAAACTACCTCTTGGTCCTCCAATACGAACGTTATTCAAGGGAGCAGGGCCGGATCATCGTCCCCCTCCCATAGGATACCCGGTGCCACCCAATCCAGACTGCGCCTTCTTCCTCGATACCACGGTCCACCCACCATTTGGGTCATCATCCCCAGGATTTATCTTGAGCACATCGACATTGGTCTTATCCGAGCTATTACCAGTGTTAGCCGCCCGATTGATGTGAGCCACGGACTTGCCGTCAACCACAGCGACCACTGACTTGCCCCTCTTTTGAAAGCCAACGATAGATCCAACACCGCCAGTGAGGAAATTGCCAGCGGATGAAGATTCAGGGCCCCTTACCGTCAAACCGCCACCCGTGGAAGATGCAGGTCCCCTCACAAAATCGCTGCCAGGCCGAGATCCAGGTCCCTCCGACTTGCCCCTCTGCTGCAAGTCTACAATCGACGATGCTCCAGGTCCTAGGCCGCCGGAGCAAGGTCCCCCGGTCGTCACGACGCCTGGATCCAAAATCCCCCCGCCGCTGCCAGAACAAGATCCAGATCCCACCAACTTGTCCCTCTTCTGCAAGTCGACAATAGACGCTGCTACAGATCCAAGGCCGCCGGTGCAAGGTTCCCCCGTCAACACGCCGCTGCCAGGATCCAAAATCTCCCCTCCGCAAAACGTGGACATTTTTATATCTCATATATATATATACTAGTCATTACCCGTGCCCTAAGGGCACGGTTCAGGTAAAATATTCACCCTCAAAATCTTGTATCCCCTCATTTTAGTTCACTTAAAATTTAGTTCCCCAATGGAATATAGTTTCCCTAAAAATTTTAGGTCCCCCAAAATTTAGTTCCCTCCAAATTTAACACGCATCCTAAGGGCACGATCCATTTAAAATATTCCCCTTTAAAAATCTTGGATCCCCTAATTTTAAACGAACACCTATAATTAATGCGTAGAGAACAAATAGATTTGCTTAAGTGACACTATAAGTTCAATATATCCATTTGGGCGATCGACAACGTCTAAGTAAACAGCGAACACATAGATTTGCTTGTGGTTTTTCCTTTGTGCTGGAGTTTTTATGTAGCTATATATTAGAAGAATAAAGATCAACATTAGCTACAAAATCAAAATAGATCCGTAATACACAAACAAATATACCATCATGAAACCATTCAACACTTTCTAAACTAATTTAGTGCACAGTAAACTAATCTCATTTTCATGAAAGTCTGAAACCAATGATCATCAGCTCCTATGTTCCCTAGTGCACATCTTCCTTCTTCTTTTACTGACATTTCCTTTCATTGTGATCATAATTATCACCATCAGTCTTAGCACGGCCTTGCAAATTCTATGACATCTTCAATATAAGGTGACTCTAACTTCGACACTGGCAGAATATCAGCATCCATTTGTCCGCTTATACTGCCATATCAAAATGGTGGCCTTGATACAACTCCATATATGCCTGTTGTTAGTTAGTTAACATTAGTATCAGGTCAATTTTACATAACGTGGAATTTTAGTTCAGAGCCTTGGCATGCCGTCTCTTAGTGCATGGTGTAATTCGGTAGGAACTAATTTCATCCATAGAGCAAACTTTGCCACCTCGAGATCCTACATGCATGCACACAGGTGGGATTACCCAATTAATGGATGGACACAATACTACAACAGAGACGCAAGGAATGCAATCAAAATCACGCAAGGAATGCAATCAAAATCCTAGTTTTGATCAGTTTATCGTGCAGGCGGCCGTAAACACACATCAAGTAATGCAAAAAAATTTCTGTTACATGAAAAACAGAAGATGAAAACGTGTTACAAATTTACACGTAATCAAATATTCAAACAAAGGAAAAAAATACTGTAGTAGAGTCAAAAGGTGTTACCATAAGTTGCAAATTCATTAAGCTATATGATTTATAGATAAACCTTCTATGCCAATTTATACAATAAAATTACAATATATGTTTTAACTAAATTTTAGGGCAATTATTGAACAACTGACAATCAAAGCCACAAATAAGACTGAAATAAAGATGGAAAAATAGCAAAAACACACAACTCCTCTGCAACATCGCATTTCATTTATGGCACCAGGAGAATGGATAGCAGCGTTGGGTCTCCCATCATCTGTTGTAGTTCTTGTTGGTGTCTTTCACTGGATTATTTTGAGTAGCTTTCCGTTGTTTTTGTTGCCGCTGCTATTGGTTCGTGTAGATGGGCTTCACTTGGGCATGTTGGTTGTTGAATTTGTGAGAGGAGAGGAACACTGCATGCTTGCATGATCTTGTCATCTTCTTGATGAGAATGAAGGAGTCCATAGTCCCCAAAACTGTCACCTTCTGGTTCTCTATGCCTATGCTCATTGAGTATAATGAGCATACTCATGTATTGTTCTGGAAAAATTTCAGTTGTTTTAGTTTTTATTCATGACATAGAGAGCATAGTAGTACAAACTACTAATAAATCTTAAGTTTACCTTCAATTTTTTCGAGGAGCTTACTGACTTTAAGCTTGCATCCATCATAGTGTATGCTCACCTTGAGAGTTGTGGTTAGCATCGAAAAAAACAAACAAAAGAAGACACAACAACGCATTCCAAGGAAAACTTAAAAATATTGAGGGGGCAAGGGAAACGTGGGTCCGCCTAGGCTCATCTTCATGTCCAGTTACTGTGTCCATGGAAGTATCAGATTCAGAAACATTGTAGTCTGAAATAAATACCTGATTCATGCATGAATTTGCTTTCAACTACCATTATATGAAAAATACACATGCATCACGTAAAAGAAATAGTATTATACCTCTGCCTTTGTAGTTGAGCGACAATGCTGCACATGTCATCCTTATAGTCATCTTCTTTCAAAAAGACTCTAACATTTTACCTGATTTCGACAGAAAAACCCGTTTAAAGTATAAAACTTTTAAGACGCACTTAAAGGAGATGCAATGCTAAGCAAATGTTCAATTTTTTTTGAAGCTAGCTAATTTTCCAATCTGGATTTGAGGCCAATGTAGATGGAGAGCCCCTCATTAATTGGACGCTGAGGATATTAAAAGCACTGGCAAGTTGGAAAAAAAACAGAGACCTAAAAGATGAAAGTTGAAAAAATAATTGTGTGAAATTTGCATTACATACAATTTCCAATGAAATGAGAAAACTAATAAAAAGCCCATGTGCCAAATAAAGATCCAAACCTTTCACAACAGAAAGAAATAGAAAGTTAAAATGTACTAAATTTCTCAAAATCTACCCCCATACAATCATATATATCAAGGGCATGCCACATTTTTGTGTCGGAGCATTACATGATATCAAACACATCATGTTCTTACTAAAGATCAAAGCTTTCTACAGCAAAGCATTGTATTAAAGACTCAAAAATTACTATATTATTAGACTTTGCTTATAAAATATAAAATTGTACATATCATAATTTCCTATAATAGCTTTGATCTAAAGATCCAAGGAAATGATGATAACATTCATTGTGGACATTCTAGCATGACATGAAAGTTTTATTGTGTACGTAGGATTTGGTATTAGCAATCCTACTACACAAAGATACATCATTGTTTATAAAAAATCAATCATCTGGCTTGGCCACACACAAAAATAAACTAACAATGAACAAACAACTAAACCACATGATTCTAGAATTCCAACTCATAAGCTATCGCATTGCAATTTCTTTGGAGAAAAAAAGATACGGTAAGTTGCTTCACGGATGTTTGCATTTGTGAAGTCAAATGTGGTTATAAAACCAATATCCAATGCATCATACAGCATGAAATTGTGTAGCCACATAAATAGTCCTTAACTATTTCTAGATAGAGCATGTTACATTAGTACATATTACAGAAGAAGCTAGTCAGTTCAGAAATGTAAAGCAATGAAAATTGAATAAGATAATAGTTTATAACATTAAACTAATTAACAAATAATCGAGGACAAATGCTAGAACAAAATAATAAGCAAATGAATTCAATGGCAACATATAAAGCAAAAAACAGTTACTTGAGAAGAATTATGATGGATTCGTTTGAAAGTGTTTTTTTTCATACTCACGTTATAATTATGGACTATTTGCCCTCAATTTACAAATGTAAACCAGTTCCAACATTCAAGAAAATCGGGACAGTAGCATTTAAATGATAACATTGCAAGAATACCACTGTGAAATCAATTCCAAACCTGTAGTATTTATTAGTATCATGGAAACACACATAACCATGAAATCCTAAAGGAGGATATCCTTTAAATACTATAGGTTTGGAATTGAGAGAAGAATAAAAAAGTGCAGTTCTCTTTAACTACTACATGGATATACTACAGGATAGAGAGAAGAATACAAAACTTATAGCAGAGTTTTTTTATATCTATTACATGGATACAATACATGGATATCCTGTAGGAATTTTATATTTGTAGTATACATGAATATCATGTAGGAATTTTATAATACATGGTAATACATGAATAACATGTAGTATATACATGGTAAATACTACATGGATATCATGTAGTAAATCCCTTTAAAAATTGAATCTGTAGTATATCATGTAGTATATCCAGTTTTCATCACCATATTACATTTTTTTCCATAGATAGAGAGAAGAATAAAAAACTGATCATCTTATCAAGATTGAGCTACAGAAGATATCCTAAAGGAGGATACACAAACAAAATTTATTATCTTTCAAATACATGCCTATCTAAATTATAATCGTACATGCATAGCCTGTTTGAATCTTGAAGAGAAGTGTGCACACATAGCTCGCAAAAAAACTTATAGCAAAGAGGTCAAAATCTATTCATAAACAGCAAGGAAGAAACATATATGTGAGCGATTTTCAAATAGAACCACCTTGAAGCAAAGCCTTAGTTTACCTGGCGACCAATGTCCTTAGCAATAGGGCTAGTTCCATCAATGTGAAGTTGGAGAGAAGAAAAAATAGGAAAACCCATTGAAGAAAAATGTCAAACACATTCTTGAATTGCAACATTTTTCTGTGTTTTGAATCAAAGGCTAATGTGCATCAACATCATTCACTTGTTCCTGTATTTTGTTATTTCTCTCAACATTGAATAAAGAATATACTCCCTCTCTCTGTGTGTGTTATTTGATTAAGTTTATTCCAAGGATTAAAGTGTTTCAACATCCTTCAGGTTATTTTCAGGATATAGTAAAAGCCAAAGTAAAAGTAAAGATATTAACTTGCATAGAATAGATGCATCGCCATAAGTTGGTAATCCTCAATATTTTTGGGAAAATGAGGATTTCTTTTTTGAGATATCTCAGTAACCTAGATTTGAATAGTATCCATTGCACCAAAACAAAGCCAATGTTTTAGTAGGATTTGAAATTTTTCATAATCGGTTACTTGAGCTCCATTAAGACATTAAACTGAAAATGCATACTACATGTATTTCAAATTCCAAATTTTGATAGACCAATCATGATTACACATTTTTCGCAATGAGAACCAATTAAAAACTTCATATTGCTATTCTCAAATTCTTATACACAGATGATTAACATCTGGATCATTTCTTTAATCTTTTGTCAATAACAACAAACTAAATGAATTTTAAAAAAACAAAACCCTTCGCATTACAGGGTAGAGAAGAACAACCTTTTAGAACTATAACTAACCACTAACATCAATTTACATCACTTGTGAAACAGTGTCATGTTCTGGCGACTTGTGTTTGTGAAGATACCTCTTCTCTTTATTAGGTTCCAGCCGAAGGGGTGATAATTTGCGAGCAACTGCATGCCAGATCATGTCAACGACATCCTCCTCTTTCGAGGAAGTTTTCTAAATGGAAAAATCACAAATCACAAACATATGGAGCGCACGAATACATAGCTAGCTAGCCTACCTTTAGAGAAACTATTGAGGAAAATTCATAAACAAATGGAGGAAAAACACAAACACATGGCAATTCAATAATCTCTTGCAGACAACGTTTCTGGCGAGGTCACACAAATCTGCATTGTAAGTTTGAAAGCAGAGAGAAAGTAGAGAAATATGTAAACCGTCCAAAATTCATTCTCAAAATCAAACAGAATCAAAACATTCAACTGACCAGGGTTCTCCTTTCTGAAAGAGTTTGGAGTAGGCTGAAGAAATCACCACATCAAGTTGTTATTTATTTGTCAGGCAGAAGTCTTATTATGCTCTAGATCCTGGAGTATCTCAAGTGGTAAAAACTTAAGAAAGCTGATACAAAAATCAATATAAACTCATGTGGACCTTAGGTGAAACAATACCTGCACTTGGTATCTCCTGTGGAGATTCATTGCATCAGTTTGACAGTGTTGTCAAAATTATGTTGGACAGTTATGTGTTCGTGCATTTGCCCAAGGTTCGTGCATTTGTCAAAAGTATGTTGGAAAACTGATGGACCACTGTCCAAGTGGGTGCCGTTATGTGTTCGTGCAATGGCAACATATAAACCATCTACAACAAACTCATATTGACAGTGTTATGGAGATTCATTGCATTTGGCCAAGATTCGTTTGATAGTGTTGTCAAAAATGCAAGCCCAAAATTCTTGCAGCATTAATGTTGATGTTCTTGCTATTCATTATAGTATTAGTTGGAATGTAAAATGTAAACTCATTAATCCAGAAAGTTGTCACATATTGCAGAATCTACTTGCAAAAAAAGGAATACCTTGACTTGCAGAGTACATATTGAATTGCAGAGTCTACATTGTACCTTTTCTTGCAAATAAAAGGGACAAAGCATACTGGATAATTTGAACATGGACCATCGGATGCCAAGGGAACTCTCGAAGCTGTGCATCTTAAAAAAATTTATATTGTCCGAGCCGTTGACAGCTAATCGCAGCGCTTTTCCACCGTTGATCTCGACTTAAAAAAGTGGCCAGTAGTTTCATTACTTCCCAAAGCTTATATGTCCCAATAGTTTCATCCAAGTTGTGATTAGTTCAACAGAGCCTCCCCCACTCATAAACCATGTTGTCGTAGCATTTAATATCATTAAAAATAGGTAATTTTGGACAATAAATCAATCATCACGTTGACACATTTCAACCAGTAAACACAATAAATCAATATAGATTCCATTAAAGGTTCATAACAACTATCCAAACAAACTTAACCAACATTTGATATGTGTAAAAATGTTTGTAGTAATATATCAAGATTTTTTCTCATAAACAGAATTAAGTTACAGCATTCATAGTATAGTAAGATAAAACTCTTAAATTTTAATCTTTTTTCTTTCAATTTTGCTCCAAATTTTTACGAATATACTGTTAAATTATTAATCCACGGGAATTTTTGATATATCAAACAGAGTCAAAGTTCCAGGTTCGAACTCTGCACACGCAATAACTCAAACACATAGTGAACACAAAACGCATCAAAAATGAAACAAAGTACCAACAGCAGAGAGACGCAAAATGCATCAAAAACGAAACAAATTACCTAGAGCAGAGAGACAGAGAGAGGGGCGGTAACTCGCCGGCCTTCATGGACGAATCGGCCTGCACGACATTCCTCGCCATGGCGGCCATCAGCGCGATCCTGTGCTCTGCGGCAACCATGGTGTTCACCGTCGGGGTAAACTTCACACCAGAATGACTGTTCATCTTCTTCCTCAAAGCTGCGTCGAAGTCATCTGCAGCCTCAAAAACATTCAACAGGCCGATGGTTGGTAGTTGTCACCGGTTGAGACCGTTATCTCCATAGCTTTGCAATTAGAGCAGTTGGGTTTTTAACGGCCTAATAGAACTCTCAATAAAAATTGAGATTTTTGTAAGAAGAAGATGCAAATCGTGGGTTTTTTTCTTGGGGGTTGGGGGAGATGCAGTTCTGTTCACAATTTTGAGATTTGAGTTTTCCCTCCAAGTTTTGAAAGTAATGAAAATGATAGAGACTTGATGGCTTTCCCCCCCAAATTTTCAGTTATCAAAATTTTAAGTTTTTTGTCCAAGTCAGCTTTTAACTTTTATCCTAGTAATCAACCTTATATCCTAGTCAGCTTGTCCTACCGGGACAAAATTCAAAATCTTCATCCTTTATAGAATAGATATCTCATATATATATATATATCTCATATATATATATATATATATATATATATATATATATATATATATATATATATAGTGCCCTCTCCTCTTTTTATTGATTCTTCATGCCTACTTACTTTTCATATATATATATATATATATATATATATATATATATATATATATATATATATATATATATATATATATATATATATATATTGAAAAGTAAGCGGTGATCTTTATTAAATAATATACAGGATACAACAGTAGCATCTTGTGGAGTGTGTCATCAAAAGAGAGGGGATAGGGCACAAGCGCCGTCACCCTCTACTATCAATTCCATACCCCCGAAGATGCTACTCAAATAGCGAATATGTACAGAATTAATCTCAATCACAAAGTCAACCCATGTCTCGAAGTTCCCAATATCCCAACGCCGATTCATCCTCAGTAGAAGTGGCTTCCAGATCGTGCAGAATCACCCTTACATCAGCTGCAATCTCCTCAAAAAGTACAGTCTTGATTCTCTTCTCTCCTTCAAAAATGCGTCTATTTCTCTCCTTCCAAATGTGCCAAACCCCTGCAGATAGGGCAGTTTTCGCAAGGATGTCTTTAGCAGTTTTACCCCCGAATTTGTCTAGGAATAGTTTCCCAACCTCCTTTAACACCGGATCAACACAAGTGGTAATTTGAAGCTTCAGTAGGGTTCTCTTCATAATGTAGTTAGAGTAACTACATTCAAAGAACAAATGGTCGATATTTTCCATCTTGTTGTCATCACAAAGAACACACTGGTTAGGCATATGAAGCCCCCATCTTTCAATCCTATCTCTTGTGAGCAGTTTATTCTGAAAAGCACGAAGCAAAGTTAGTGACATTATGGGGGAGTGAAGATTGTACCATATCAATTTGTAAAACGGGAAGTGGTTGCCACGTCACCGCACCCCATCCCAAGCTTGTTTAAAACTGAATTCATCTCCCGGAACCCACACCCATTCATCCGCACCAGGTTTCAACCAGAACTGAACTATGAGAGACCTAACTTGGTCTAAGGCCGGATCTGCAGCCCAAGCGCCATCCCGCCAGTAGTCACTAACTCTTGCTTGCTCTGCACCATGAGGGACATTGTACCTGATGCACAGCGGTCCACCTGGGATCCACGGATCCGTCCAGAATTTGGTATCACACCCATCTCTAACTGATCGCCTTATCAAGGTATGAGACAATGGCCGTGAGTACAACATCCTTTTCCAAGAACCTGAATGCATAGCGTGGTTTTTTGCCACAAAAAACCCACCATCAGCTGCATATTTCATCCTCATTTGCCCCGCCCATATACTCTCCGATGTTAGGTATCGCCATGTAAGTTTAATCCTAGCAGCCGCATTAAGATCCTCCAAAAGTCTGATCCCAACGCCCCCTTCTTTTTTTGGTTTGCAAAGGTCTTCCCAAGCCCATGCTCTAGAAGGACCCAAAATGAACCGCCGACAGAGGGAGGAAATGGCCTTCAGAATATTTATAGGGAGGTTGTAAGCATGCATCCAAAAAGCCACAATCCCATAAATGACAGTCCTGACTAATTCAATGCGCCCGGCTATAGAAAGCAACGATGAACTCCAACCCAACATCCTCTTCTTGCACTTGTCCACCAACCTGCCAAAGTTAGCAGTCCTTGGATATTTTGTAGAGAGAGGCAATCCAAGGTAAGTAGTAATTGTGGATGCAATCTTAATTCCCAACATATCAGCCAATTCAGATTTGTTTCTGCAACCCTTGCTAAATAATCCCGCGCTTTTGTCCCAATTGACTTGGAGTCCAGTATAATTGTAAAAGTCATCTAGCAAATTTCTTATACCCAAAAAAGATTTCTTATTCGCCCTACAAAACACCAGAAGGTCATCTGCAAATAAGAGATGGGATATAGAGCCAGTGCGCCTCATTGGTTGGATAAGTCCCATATTAATGGATCTAGAGATGAGGATGGAGAAAGCTTCCATAGTAAGGACAAATAGATAAGGGGAGAGCGGATCACCTTGGCGAATACCCCTGTTACCTCTGAAATACCCATGTGGAGTCCCATTTATCATAACAGAGAAACTAGGCGAAGAGATGCAAGCTCGGATCCAACCAACAAAAATTTCCGAGAACCCCATTTGCCGCATAAAATGTAATACGAAGTCCCGATTGACACTGTCGAAAGCTTTGCGCAAGTCTAACTTAATGCATGATCTACAACCCATGGGATTGCTGAAGTCTCTGATCTGTTCATGCGCTAGAAGGGTACAGTCAGATAATAGCCTTCCTTTCAAAAAGGCCGCTTGGTTGGAAGATATGAGATCATGTATGACTAATTTCAGCCGGTTGCAAATAATTTTGCTTATAATTTTGTAGACCACATTGCAACATGCAATGGGTCTGTAATCACCTAAACTCGCTGCATTGTCCATCTTAGGCACAAGAGTAAGAAAAGTGTGGTTGACATTTTTGAGGAGCGAACTAGATATGAAAAAAGAATTTATTGCAGCAGTTACCTCATCACCAATTAGGCTCCAATTGTGCTGAAAGAAGAAACCATTATATCCATCAGGTCCTGGAGATTTATCAGGGCCGATCTGAAAGGCTGCTACTTTGATTTCCTCTGCAGAAACCCTCCTGCTTAACCATTTTGAAGAACTATCAGTTAATATACGTTTCGGAACCAGTTTAGGAAAGGTGGTCAAATAGTGGCTCTGGCTATAAAGCTCTTCAAAGAATGTGGGTGCTTTCTTGCTCAACTCTTCATACACCATATTTCGGCCCCCCTTCTTGTCAATTAAGTGACTCAGATTGTTGCGGCAAATTCTAGACTTCATAGCAGTGTAAAAGAATCTGGTATTCCTGTCCCCCAGGGTAAGCCACTCATGTCTACTCTTCTGACGGAACATTCCTTCCTCCAGCTTCATAGCCTTGAGAAGCTCCTTAAGGGAGCGCTGCTCTTTCAATTGTATAGTGGCAGACGATTGCAAGCTTGGGTCCTTTCGGATTTCCTCGAGCTCTGCCCTACATTTCTTCACCATATTTGTCGCATGATAGTTCCCTGCCCATGCACGGAGAATAGGCTTCAACCTTTTTAATTTCTGAGTCAATTTATACATGGGAGTCCCTTTAACATTGACGGCCCAGCATGACTCTAAAGCATCTCTGAAACCTGGACACTTAACCCAATAATTAAAAAACTTGAAAGGCTTTGGGGAAGAAGTAACCTGGGTGTGGAGATTGACGACCATAGGAGGATGATCACTAGTTAAAGGGTCCAAGTACTCGGTGAAAGTTTCCGGAAGCAAATGAATCCAATTAGAATTGCAGAATACCCGATCTAACTGCGCGGATATACGTCCACTCCCAATCCTGTTATTGCACCAGTTAAACCTGTTTCCAATACTTTTAGGTTCCTGGAGGCCACAACTGCTAATACAGTCACTGAAATCCTGAACCATAGAAGCATCAACATTCCTTCCACCAATCTTGTCTTTAGAGAAGAGGACACTATTAAAGTCTCCACCCACAAGCCAAGCCGAGTTGCCGATCGATGCCTTGTCATTTACCAAGCTTTCCCAGAGTTCTTTCCTTTCCAAAAGGGTGTTCCGCCCATACACCCCAGTAATAACACAAACAAATCCTCCAACATTACTACAGGAGACTTAAATATGCTGGTCAGAGTGGGATAAAGTGGTAACATTCCACACGGTTGGGTTAAAACCCATAATGATACGCCCTCTTGGGGCACAATCAGAATTATCCAATGTAGACCATCCCTTTGGAATACCGGATTTATTATAGATAGATGGATCCCTGAGCTTGGTCTCCACAAGAATCATAGCAGTAGGATCTAACAATCTTATTCTACTCCTCAGGTCCTTAAGCCGAACCTGGTTATTGAGACCCCTAGTATTCCAAAATAAAATCGACATTAATCAATATTTTGTTGTTGGTGACATTGGTCAACGCCATTCAATGTCACCTGAGATCTTGTGCTCCTCCTAGCAATAGCCAACCCATTAGAGAATAATTTTTTCTTCCCAGATTTAATATCCGCTTTGTGCTTGATTTGTTCCTATACTGCCGCATCATACTCCGGGTTGCTAATTGTTAGCTCATCTGGTATTCTGTCAATTTCACATTCTGGGTTTGCTAAAGGAGTTGGGAGGGGCATAGGTTGCCGGACTTCAGTAGCAGAATTATAGAGAGAGTGTATTACCTCATGCCCTACAGGTGGAGTTCCCTGTGTTGCTTGAGGGTCTACAGGCGGAGTAGGGACATTAAGTATTCCTTGCGAAGCTTGTTCTATATGAGGAGCATGCTCATTAATTGGTTGCGATGCTTGATCCCCAGGTGGAGGCGGCACAGCGTGGGACACCCTATGCCGAGCAATGTGTCCAGTCTTCATGACTTGATTCCCAGATGTGGATGGCTCAATTTGGGTCACTGGCCGAGAACAGTGTCCAGTGTCTAATATAGGCACCGTACCCCCCATCGCATGTTGGCCAGTAGGCTTTTTCGGCAAATTAGCATCTTTTACAATAACTTCATTTTCAGAAATGATTAAATCTTCAGTAGGCTTCAAATATTCCATTTCCCCAATGGCATTATTGGGACCTGGGGGTATATTCACATCACTAGAGTTGACAGCATGCTGTAGAGATATCCCCACCAACCCCTGATATGCTGGCATCGTCGGCGTAAGATTAGAGTCGTCCTTTCCGTCTCCCGTTAATTTTCCTTGGATTGAAGGCAGCTTTATATTTGTTGGGCATTGCTCGTCAGTGTGTCCAAAGCAGACACAGTTACTACATCTCGGGGGCTCTCCTTCAAATTTGGTCTCAATGGTCACTATTGAACAATTATCCATCTCCACATCTATAGATGAAACAAGTGGGTTTGAGGCATCAACCTCTATCAGGCATCTAGCATAGGAAATTTTCTCTAAGTAAGTTGTCGCACGGTCTAGACAAATAGGGGTACCAACTACAGATGAAATGATATTGAGGCCCTCCAGATTCCACATGTAGAGAGGAACTCCATGCAATTGCACCCAAATTGGAATTGATGAAAGGATATCACGATCGTGTTTCATGTCAAGGCTCCATCTCTTGAGAACAACAAGTCGACCATCAAATAACCAAGGCCCTCCCGATAAGATCCTGGTGCATTCTTCAGGGGATTCAAACCTGAAGTAATAGAATCCATTCTCTTTGCTATATATTTGAACCCTCTTCTTAGGTTTCCACAATCTTTCCATCCAGTTCAATATTTGCCCGTAGAAAGGGATATCCCCCAGAACGTATCCAACCAGTGTGTTATTCCAATTTTTTGCCCCCCGTTGAACTAGTTCCATAGGGAACCTGGCACATACAGAGCCATCATCTCTAATCTTTGGTGGAATGTGAGTCATAGTAAGGGCAGATCCATACGTGCGTCGGTTGGCGCAGACATCAATCCAGGATAGCTTGGATCCCGATGTATTTATATTAATTAGAGCTGCAGGTCTAACAGGCATTTTATCAAACATGTCACGTGCATTTGCTATAGGCTGTGAAGAGGATGGCCCAAAGCCATTTTTCCGACGCCCAAACCCACCCCAGCCTCTGGCTGGTTGGTTCCCCCTTGGCCGTTGGAAGGTTACAGCAACCCTAGGTCCAGAGGTCTTTCGTCTCACCACCTGCCAACCATCATCCAAGTTATCAACATCAGTTCTTATGCCCTTACCCCGTTGGACAATAGCCTCAGCCTCTAAGCGCTGCGGATCTGAAGAGGCCAGAACTTCGCAATTGGGTGCAATAGGCTGCTGCCGCGGATCCAAGTTATCAACATCCATGCCGATAGGCCGCTGCCTTATCGATGGAGACCCCGATTTCGCCTGGAACCCAATCTCCCCAAGATTTCTCGCCGGATCCCGCTCACCAGGCCCAGGTCGGAAGCCATCCCCGCCTACCTTCCGGCAAAGGTCGCCGGAAAATACCCTGCCTCCAGATCCGCCCGGATCGCCTACAGGAGTCGCTCCACCATTATCGGAAGCCATCTATATTAATCCATATATATATATATATTTATATTTATATATATATTGTTGTGAGCAAGGTCATATATATATATATATATATATATATATATATATATATATATATATATATATATATGAAAGTTGGTGTTTGCCTTTATTGAGTGTCAAAACCTGTACATAATAACATACAAGGGGATAGGAGAGGGTGTTAGAGAGAGGATAGGGCTACTTACTATAGTGATGTAAATTTTCTGTCCATCAATAAAGATTTACTAACTTTTCATATATATATATATATATATATATATATATATATATATATATATACACACACACTAGTCATTACCCGTGCCCATAGGGCACAGTTTATTTAATGGCTGAGTTTTTCTCCCCCACAAATTTCAAGTTCCCCCAAATTTCAAGTTTTCCCACAAAATTTCAAGTTTTCCCCCAAAATTTAAGTCCCCCCAAAATTGTCATTACCACATAGGACAAACTTGCCACGTAGGACAAAGCTTTGTCCTAGTAGGATAAGATTCAAAATCTTCATAGAACTGGAAATAAAATGGCCGGAAGGGGTGAGAATAAAAAGTGTGGGGGTGTGTGTGGGGAGGGTCCATAGGCAAAAATACAAAAACCGGGGTTGTATGTGCAAAATTCCCCACGTCCTCTTTTATCCCTCAAAATCTCATCTCTTATATTTTCTCTTATTCAATTTCCCTGTTTTATATAATAGATATCCAAATTCCCTTATCCAATTTCTCATGTCCAAATTCTCTTATCAATTTCTCTTGATAACATCCGTCTTTTATATAATAGATATCTCTTATCCAATTTCTCTTGTCCAATATCTCTTATCCAATTTCTCTTGATAACATCTCTCGTTTGTAATATAGATATCTCTTATCCAATTTCCCTTGATAACATCACTCTTATCCAATTTCTATTGTCCAATATCTCTTATTTAATTTCTCTTGATAACATCCCTCTTTTATAATATAGATATCTCTTATCCAATTTCTCTTTTCCAATATCTCTTATCCAATTTCTCTTGATAACATCCCTCTTTTAAAATATAGATATCTCTTATCCAATTTCTCTTTTCCAATATCTCTTATCCAATTTCTCTTGATAACATCCCTCTTTTATAATATAGATATCTCTTATCCAATTTCTCTTGATAACATCCCTCTCTTATAATATAGATATCTCTTATCCAATTTCTCTTGTCCAATATCTCTTATCCAATTTCTCTTGATAACATCCCTCTTTTATAATATAGATATCTCTTATCCAATTTCTCTTTTCCAATATCTCTTATCCAATTTCTCTTGATAACATCCCTCTTTTATAATATAGATATCTCTTATCAAATTTCTCATGTCCAATATCTCTTATCCAATTTCTCTTGATAACATCCCTCTTTTATAATATAGATATCTCTTATCCAATTTCTCTTTTCCAATATCTCTTATCCAATTTCTCTTGATAACATCCATCTTTTATAATATAGATATCTCTTATCCAATTTCTCTTTTCCAATATCTCTTATCCAATTTCTCTTGATAACATCCCTGTTTTATAATATAGATATCTCTTATCCAATTTCTCTTGTCCAATATCTCTTATCCAATTTCTCTTGATAACATCCCTCTTTTATAATAGAGAGAGAGAGAGAGAGAGAGAGAGAGAGAGAGAGAGATATATATATATATATATATATTGGAAAGTTCCATTCAAAAAAAAATATATTGGAAAGTTAGTGTTTGCCTTTATTGAGTGTCAAAACCTGTACATAATAACATACAAGGGGATAGGAGAGGGTGTTAGAGAGAGGATAGGGCACAGGCGCCGTCACTCTCTACTAGCAACCTCCCCCACCCTCAACAGAAGAAAGAAAAATAATAATCAACCATTATCTCTAAAGCCCCAATTGTCCATGATCCGTGCAGCTTCTGATGATGGTGGGTCATGGTCCCTGAGAATAATCCTAATGTCAGCAACAATTTCTTCAAATAGCAGGGTTTTGCTTTTCATGGTGCCTTCAAAAATTCTCTTGTTTCTCTCCATCCATATATGCCACACTATTGCCGCTAGAGCAGTGCAGGCAAGCAAGCTAATAGTGTCCTTCCCGGTGAAGTGATCATTAAAGTAGTCTCCTACTTTAGATAGTAGGGGCTCGATGGGTTCTGATACACCCAGCTTTAGGAGACTTCTGGCTATAATGTACTTTGTGTAGTTGCATTCAAAAAAGAGATGGTTAGAATTTTCATTGATCCCATCTCCACATAAAACACAATGAGGTTGTGAGTTTACACCCCATTTGAGAAGTATATCTCTAGTTAGCAGTTTTTGACGGAAAGCCCTCAACAGTGTTAAAGGCATTTTAGGGACGTTGGGACTATACCAGACAAGTTTAGCATAAGGGAATTTTGTACCTCTGTCCCTAACGCCATCCCAGGCATTTTTGAAGGAGAAATTGGTGTTTGACTGCCAAGACCTTAAGTCTGGGCCCGCCTTCAATGTGATGCGCGACAGCAGGTGTTTTACATGGTGGAGCGCAGGGATATCAAGCCAGCCGGATGAATTTAAGTATTCTTTCACAAGCATCATGCGTTCACCTGAGGGGACGTCCATAATGTCACAGAGTGGCCCGCCTACGAGCCAGCAATCAAGCCAAAAATAAGTGGAGCCCCCATCATTCACATTTCTTCGGATGAGATTATTGGAGAAAGACCAGCATTTAAGCATAAACTTCATTGTGCCGCTGTGCATGGGTTTAGCCTTGGCTGCAAAAAATTCCGCTGATTCTCTATATTGGCTTCGCATATAATTAGCCCAGATGCCATTGGTGGTTAACATACGCCAGGTGAGCCGTACTCCCGCTGCTGTATTGAGGTCAGATAGCAGTCTAAGACCAACTCCTCCTTCTTCTTTTGGAGAGCACATATCTTTCCAAGCCCAGATTTTTGAGGTACCCCAGATGAACTTCCTGCATGATGAAGTAATAACCCGCAACACAGACTTTGGCATACGATAAACCTGCAACCAGAAGAGGACCTTTCCATAGATTACAGTCCTGACAAGTTCAATCCGCCCAGTGATGGATAATGTAGAGGACGTCCAACCCATTAGTCTTTTATTACACTTGTCAATCAACCGAACATACATTGATGGCTTGGGGTACCTTGTGGAGAGGGGGAGACCTAGGTAAGTTGTGATAGCGGAGCCCCGTTTTATGCCCAGGAGGGAGGATAAACATTGGGGATTCTTGGTTCCCTTGTTGAAAAAATAGCAGTACTTTTCTCCCAGTTTAGTTGCAGACCAGTTAGATTAGAGAAGTTTTCCAGCAATTCTTTTAGTCCTTCAAAAGAGTGCATATGAGCGCGGCAAAATACCAGAAGATCATCAGCAAATAGTAAGTGGGAGATAGAACCTGCACATCTCATAGGGTGGATGAGTCTGGTTGCTAAAGCTTTTTCAACCAGTAGTGAAAATGCCTCCATGGTGATGACAAAGAGATAGGGAGAGAGGGGATCTCCCTGCCTTAGGCCTCTGTTTCCTTCAAAATAACCAACCGGGGATCCATTGACCATAACTGAGAACGTTGGCATTGAGATGCATTCCCTGATCCATATAAGGAATTTTCTGTTGAATCCCATACATGCATAATATATTAAATAAATTCCCGGTTTACATTGTCAAAAGCCTTTCTGAGGTCTAACTTTAGGCAAGCTCTGGCCCCCATCGGGTTGCTGAAGTCCCTGATTTGCTCGTGAGCTAGTAAGGCACTATCTGACAGCAGCCTACCCTTTAGGAAAGCTGATTGGTTAGGAGAAATTAATTCGTGGATAACTAATTTCAACCTATTACAAATCACTTTGCTAATCACATTATAGAGGACATTGCAGCAGGCTATGGGTCTATAGTCACCAAGTCCCGATGCATTTGTATTTTGGGCCCCAAGGTAAGATAGGTGTGATTTATAGGATGCATAAGAGAGCTGGAACGAAAGAAGGAAAGGACAGCGTCTGTGATTTCTGTACCTATAATGTTCCAACTATGTTGGTAAAAGAAGCCATTGAAATCATCCAGGCCAGGGGATTTATCCACCCCTATTTGAAACACTGCTTCTTTGATTTTCTCTTTAGAAATCCTTCTTTCCAACCATCTCGCCGCATTGGGGGTGAGCTTCCTCTTTGGATTCAGATTAGGGAATACATTCCAGTAGTCTTCTTGATGATATAAGTCTTCATAGAACTTGGGGGCATTGTTTTGGAGCAAACAGTTGGCATTATTTTGCTCCCCATGCTCATTAATTAAATGGCTCAGATTATTACGGCACTGCCTAGTCTGCATGGCATTATAGAAGAATTTAGAGTTTTTATCACCCAAACTTAGCCAGTCCACACGGCTTTTTTGACGGAGCATAGATTCCTCAATATCAAGAAGATTCGCCAACTTTTTAGCTAAAAGTTGTTCCTGATCCTGTAAGTTGACGTCGGTGTGTATGGCATCCGATTTGCGAACAATTTCCAGCTCATGTCGGCAAGAAACAACATTGTTTAGCTTTGAATACTCCTGGGCCCATGCTTTTAAAGATAGTCGAAGATTTCTGAGCTTTGTGACAACTTGATGCATAGCAGACCCATTTATTTGTTGGCTCCATGTGCTGCTAACCACTTCATTGTAGCCCGGCCAGTGTGCCCAGGCATTAAAATTCTTAAAGGGCTTTGGGTGGGAAATTACCTTGGGATGTAAATTCACAAACATAGGTGAATGGTCACTCGTTCCAGGGTCTAGATACTCCACATATGTGTCCGGCAGTAGATCAATCCAATGAGCATTACATAATGAACGATATAGTCTTGCCGCGATCTGCTTAGGCCCCACCCTCCTATTACACCATCTTAGCGAATTCCCAATACTTTTTACATCATGTAGAGAACATTGAGTAAGGCATTCATTAAATTCTTCCAATCCTGCACCATCACATCTTCTACCCCCCGACTTCTCCTTAAAGTAGCGAACACAATTAAAATCTCCTCCTACAAGCCATGGAGAACCGCCAACTCTTGATGCATCCAACCTCAGAAGATCCCAGAGCTGTTTACGCTCGCTTCTAGAGTAAGAGGCGTAAATGCCAGTGATGATCATTGATATCCCTGCCACATTAGTACAGCGGATGCTGATATGCTGGGTGGAAATAGAAATTAATGAAGAATTCCAGATCAAGTTATTTAGTCCAAAGAGTATCCGACCCCCTTTATGTAAAGAAAAATTGTCAATCGTACTCCAGTTCACGGGGAAGCATTTCTTCCAGTTTGCCTTGTCTTCTTTAAGCTTAGTTTCCAATAAAATCACCATAGATGGATTTTTTCTCTTGAGATTATCTCGTAGGTCTCATCTTCTGACATGGTTATTAAGACCACGAGTATTCCAGATATATATACTCATTAATCAATTAGTGGGTAGAGCATTCTTACCAGCAGTCGCGTTGATACGCAAGCTTTTCCTCAATCCCCAGCCAGCAGCCATCTGGGCATTTTTAGTGTCCCCTTTGTTGTCAGAATTTACCTTCACCCTTGCCTCTTCAAGCTCTAGTTCCCACTCTTTGTTTGGATAGGTAATCTCCTCAGGCAGTTTATCAATTTCTAAGTCACTGCCCTCATCAATGATTGATGGCAGTGGTCGGATAGTAGCACAGGGTCGCTGCTCATTGCTAGTGCCTTCAGTGAGAGGTTCTGTAGATGTGGGCGTCAGCTGTAGATGATTATTATGTAGAGGGTCCATGTCTTGGTTGCACAGGGTGCTAGGATTAATAGCATCCCTAGTTTCTGGCCCCTGAGGTTGGCTAGTCACATTTGCTACTGATTCTGGCCCCTGTGGTTGATCAGTCACATTTGGTATTGATGATGTGATATCACGCGGCTGAACATCTTCATTACTCAGTGCTTCATTGGCATCCGCAGCTTTTACCTGTTGGACCATTGCCTGGTCATGGGTTTGAACCGAATTTGTGTTGCCCTCTTCAACATTCAACCCACTCTGTTCCCCTTCACTGGATGTTATGCTCTTGCCATCATTAGAGTCTCCACTCTTTTGGATTGAAGAGAGCTTCAGTTGGTCAGGGCATTGTGTTTCACCATGGCCAAAGCAAATACAATGACCACATCTTGGTTGCTCCCCCTCAAATTTGGCATCAATATTTATAATTTCCCCGTCATCCATCTGTAATCCAACACTCTTAAGCAAAGGCACTTTATCATCTACTTCAACAAGACATCTGGCATACACCAGACGTTCGAGCTTCGCTGTAGCTTTGCCTAGACACAGGGGGATTCCTACAACAGACGACGCCACATTCAGGATTTCCAAAGTCCACATGTGGAGAGGTAATCCGTGAAACTGCACCTAGACTGGAACCTTAGACAACATGTCTCTATCATGTTGGAAAGAAGGGCTCCATTTTTGCAATACAGTCAAACGCCCATCAAATAGCCATGGACCACCATAGAGTATACGTTCACAGTCCTCTTCACTGTCAAACCTGAAGTAGAAGAAACCGTTTTCTCGGCTGAAAATTTTAACACCATTCTTAAGCTTCCATAGCCGATCTACCCATGCCCTCAATTGACCAAAGTAAGGTACATCTCCAAGGACATAACCAACTAAGGTATTCCGCCAACTCTCCGTACCCTTCTCTAGCATGGCACCCTCAACACTCCCCACTTGGACACCATCTTCTTTGGCGATAGGTGGGATGTAAGTCATCCTCAGAGAATCATCATAAGATCTTCTGTGTGCACACACCTCCGACCAACTGGGCTTTGCTCCCATTGTATTTATTTTAATATCAAATTTTGGTCTTACCGGCACCCGATCAAACACCTGGGGTGCATGTGAGAATCCCACTTCTCTAGAGGGTAGCTTGGTAGGGGGACAGTCCTGATGTTGCCGTCTCCAATATCCCTCTCCAAAGTTATTTCTTCGACTGCGAGCTGCTCCTCTATATGGCACAGCATGAGAGGACTTCCCCTTCGCCTTACGCATAATAGTTTTCCACCCTTCATGATCATTAGTAGATCCTGGGATCTTAGAGCCCCCGCGTGTTTCGAGCCTCCCATTCTGACTTCCGTTAGCATCGTGATTCCGGTCGTTGCATGTGTCATCTCGGTTGTTGGGTTTACCCTGATTGCCTCCAACCTTCTCTAACGCAGCATCATCTCTCGCACCTTTTTGGCTTGCATTGATCTTGCTGTTGCTACCTTGATTAGGGTTGCCGCCGCTCTCACTACTTGGATCGCCTGTATCGCCGCCGCCCACCATGACCTTTATATTATATAAATATATATATTTTTTGGAGGAATATATATATATATATATATATATATATATATATATATATATATATATATATATATATATAATGCGTGGGGGCTCCGAGCTTTCAGGAGGTGATCCGGCGGCGCTACGTCTTGGTGAGGGTGGCAAGGCCGATTCCAGGTGAATTTTGGTGGGAAATTCGGTGGGGGATGCTGGTGCAGGGTGTTCCTCGCGAGATGGAGGTCCATCTGCGCCCAAGGAGGGGTCGGGCGGCGTTGGATCCGGGGTTGGATCGGATGGAGTTGGATCTGGGTTTTCCAAATCGGGATCTGGGGTTGTGCAGTCTCTTCCTTCTGGGGCTGGAGATATAGGGAGATCTTCTACTATTAGTGATGAAGTACATCGGAAGTCGTCTGGCGTTGGTGATGGATGGCAGGAAGTCCGTATGGGTCGGTCCCGTGTTGATCGGACTTCTAATGGGGGGACTATTGTGCGACCTCCTATTGGTCGTTGGCGGCCTCCCGTAGGCAAGGGGTGGTTTTCGTCTAGCGTTGCTCCATCTGCCCCTAAGAGGTATCAGGAGCACCAGGTGCTTGGGAAAATTCCCCTAAGACCTAAGTTGCCGATAACAATTGATACAAATGTGGAGAAGAGATCGTGGCTGGACGTCTGTGCTGACAGGCGCTCATATGTGTCAGTCTTGGCCATGACCTTTGTGGCTCCCTTGAAAGATGCAGAAGGTTCTCCCCGTGATTGGGTACCTGGCAACTTGGTGGAGAGGGGTGCTGAGAGGTGGAAGGATACTCTCGTCGGCTATGTCCACAGTGATATTCCTTTTTATGGGCAAATAGTTGCGTGGATGGAGCGGCTCTGGAGATTGAAGAAGAAGGTCCAAGTCTATAAGGACAATGGGTTCTTTTATTTCCGATTTGAATCCTCTGAAGAATGTGAGAAGATCCTGAAGGGCGGCCCTTGGCTGTTTGATGGCCAGTTGGTAGTCTTGAAGAAATGGAGTATGAATCTACGCCATGATAGAGACATTCTCGCCTCAGTCCCTGTTTGGGTTCAGCTACATGGCCTTCCATTATACATGTGGAACCTGGATACTCTAAACATTATTGCCTCTGTCATTGGGACTCCTATGTGCCTTGATCGGGCTACTGCTAATTTGGAGAGGATTACCTATGCGCGTTGTCTTGTAGAGGTAGAAGCTACTGCCCCATTACGTAAATCTGTGGATGTTGAATTAGATGATGGTGAAATCAGTTCTATTGAGGCTAAGTTTGAAGGGGAACCCCCTCGGTGTAGCAAGTGTGTCTGTTTTGGACACAGCGATGCCCAATGTCCTGCAAGTGTTGAGCTTCCTTCAATCCAAGGTGATGGCGGCTATACAGAGTTGAGACATGTTGGATTTGCTAGCAACACTTCATTGCCTAACATTGCTGCAGTGGGGGGTTGCGCAACTGATGGGGGGATGAAGACTTGTACAGCTGCTGAACCGGGCCTTGTGGGGGAGACCTTGAATGCTGGTTGTGAGGCTGAGGTTGAGGAGAGGCCTGTTGCTCAGGTCACGGCAGGTGGTGGCTCTCCGGCTGCCATGGCTTCACCTGAGCTTGAGGGTATGGCCAGGTCGAGCTCTGTCTCTAAGGAGCTCCCGGAACAAGGGGGCGCCTTTACCTTCCAGGGATTTGTCTTCTTCTACTGCCAACGGGATTGGAACCCACATTATTATTGTTGCAGGGGGTATTGTTGGGCGTGAGCGGGGACCTTTACCCCTCCCTTCGCTGCTAGAGTCTGCTCCGGTGGGGGTACAGAAATTGACAGGGTTCCGACTGTGTTGGCGGTCGATAACCCAGATTGGTTGGCGGAAGAGCTCACCACCCTGGAGCAGATGGAGGAAGTAAAGAAGGTTAGGAGGAAGAATGATGGCCCTGTGGAATCCTGTGCAAGACGGAGTTTTAGGATCCAGGGATGCAATCCCAAAAATCTTGTTGGTCAATGACTGTATTCATATGGAATACTAGGGGTTTGAATAACCCTGCTCGTCGTAGGGACCTTCAAGACAGAATGACTTCAATTAAGCCGACCATTATTATTCTCCTTGAGACGAAGCTTAAGTCTTCGTTAGGTAATCACAATTCTCTGATTCCTAAAAACTGGATACTTTTTAATAATATGGACTTCTCATCTGGCAGTCGGGTGATGATGGCCTTGGACCCCACAGTATGGAAGCCCACTCTCTTTTCTTCATCGGATCAGCATGTAACTGTTGTGTGTACCAACTCTGGAGGGTTCTCCTGTGCTATAACCAGTGTTTACGCCCGCAACACACTAGTTGAAAGGAAGGACTTGTGGGTATGCTTGAAAAGTGATGCTGCTAGGTTGAACAGCGGGGCGTGGTTGGTGGGCGGGGACTTTAACTGTGTTCTTAAAGCTTCGGACAAAGTTGGGGGCCGGCACCTGGAGAAAAAATGGCTTTTTGATTACAATGACTACATTAGTACTTGTCAGCTCCATGAGCTTAAAAGTACGGGATGTAAGTATAGCTGGTCTAACAATAGAGTGGGGATTGGACGGATTTCTGCTTGGCTTGATAGGGTATTTGTAAATGGCGATTGACTGTAGGTACTCAATTTCTCTTTTGTTGAGTACTTGGATCCACGGACTAGCGACCATGCCTCTATGGTGGTCCGTCTCCACCCTCAGGTACAATCCGATCCAAGATCTTTCAAGTTTTTTAATTATTGGACCAAATGCCCTGGTATTACTAGAATTGTGGAGGAGAGTTGGGGTGGTTTTGTTGGTGGCACCCCCTATGTATTGTGTGGCCCAAAAATTAAGAAGATTGAAGCATATCTTGCGCAACTGGTCGGCTGCTTACAATGCTATCAAGCTTGTGAACATGGGCCGCACAAAGCTGGAATCTATTAGAAACAATCCTTTGTTGAATTTGGATGTGTCCATCCAATCACTTGAGCAGGCTACTATGAGGGAGCTGGCTACCTCTATGAGTCTTGAGGAGGAGATGTTTCGGCAAAAAAGCCGTCAGGATTGGGTGTCCTTGGGGGACCGTAACACCAAATTCTTTTATAATGCTATAAAGTCTAGGGAAAACCATAATAGTCTGAATCATTTTGTGGATGCAAGGGGTAGGTAGGCAGGCTCTATTGATGATTTGAAAAAGGCAGCTGCTGATTATTTTATGGACCTTTATAATCAAAACAACTATAAAAGCACTTTCTCAGCTTTTACTCCGAAGCATATTCTCACGGAGGATGCTTCTGCCTGGCTAATAAGGAGAATCTCTAATGAGGAAATTAGGCAAGTGGGTTTCCCGTTGGGTCCCGATAAGGCGCCTGGACCAGATGGTTTTAATGCGCACTTTTTCCAACATTTTTGGTATCTCATTGGAGAGGACGTTACTATGGCGGTAAAGTCTTTTTTCAGCTCTGGTACTCTCCTTAGGCAAGTTAATCACACCCATCTTACACTAGTTCCCAAAAATACAAATGCTACAACTCTGGGGGATTATAGGCCAATTGCATGTTGCAATGTCCTATATAAAATTGTTAGCAAAATTATTTGTAATAGGCTCAGAGTGGTGATTCATGAGCTTATTTCCCCCAATCAAGCTGCCTTTCTTAAAGGGCGATTGTTATCTGACTGCACCCTTATTGCTCATGAGCAGATAAGGGACTTTAGTAATCCGATGGGGGGCCGAGCTTGTCTGAAGCTTGATTTACGGAAAGCTTTTGATTCCGTTAATAGGGAGTTTATTCTTTACTTTATGGGACAGATGGGGTTTCCTTGTGCTTTTATGAATTGGATCAGGGAATGCGTATCCACTCCTACTTTCTCTGTTATGGTAAAAGGATCTCCTGTGGGGTATTTTGAGGGCAACAGCGGCATAAGGCAAGGTGACCCTCTTTCGCAATACCTATTTGTTATTGTTATGGAGGCGTTCTCTATCTTAATGTCCACAAGTCTTGGATGTGGTGCCCTTCAGGCTATGCGACGCACAGGTTCAATTTCCCACCTTCTATTTGCTGATGACTTGCTAGTGTTCTGCAGAGCCAATCTCAAATCTTTTAGGTGCATCAAGTCCTTGCTTCTGGAGTTCAAGGATTATTCTGGGCTTCAAGTAAATTGGGACAAGAGTTCGGTACTTTTTAGTAAAGACACTAAAAACCAGACTGGCCTAGCAGATTGTTTGGGCATCAAAATTTCCACTACTTTTTCTACTTATCTGGGCTTACCTTTATCGTCCAAATACCCAAAAGTGCCCATGTACAGTCGGCTAGTCGATAAATGCAAGAAGAGGCTCATGGGATGGTCGTCTAATTTGTTATCAATTTCTGGGCGGATTGAGCTTGTCAAAACGGTCATTTACGGTATGGTCGCTTTTTGGATGCAAGCCTTCCACATGTCGTTCACCATAGTGCGAAAAATTTCTTCTCTTTGCAGACGGTTCATTATGGGGCCCTCTCGTGATTGGGCATAGAAGGATATCTGTACCCCAAAGACTGAAAGTGGGGTGGGGTTACGGTTGTTGGAGGATCTTAACGTTGCTGCATGGATTAGGCTGACGTGGAGATTTCTTACATCTAATAGCCTCTGGGCTAAGTATATGAGAGCTAAATATGATAGGGCTGGAACGTTCTTTACGGCTAAGGGCACTGTCTATCACTCCGGCACTTGGAAACACATGTTGAATTGTAGAAATGTGTCTAATAAGCTTATAAGAAGAATGGTTAAAGACGTGTGTTCTACTCTGTTCTGGCATGACTATTGGCTAGATTGTGGGCCTCTTAAAAATCTGATTATAGTGCCACCGGACGCCACGATGAAGCGTGTTTGTGACTACTGGGTCCGGGGGGCTTGGGCAGATGACCCGGCTATTGCTCAGGTCAAGCATCACCTTGCACATGCGGAAATCTCTCTTGGTCATGATCCTTGGGTTTGGGCAAATACAGGTTACTGTCACAACCGGCATGTTACTAGTGGACATGAAAGCGCCACTGTTAACAGCCGCATCCACCAAGCGGGGACTTTTGGCAATGATGCGGCTAATTCCAGAGGCCATCATCCGGCTGCTAGTAGGGAATTGGCTCCATTCAAATTCAAGGAAGCCTGGGAAGGTGTTTGGTTTAGGGGTCTTCCTTTTCGATTTCAGAAGCTAGTTTGGTTTCCGGGTCATATTCCCAAATGGTCTATCACCCTTCTCCGTGCTCTTAGGGGTAAGCTTCTTACTAGAGATATTATTAGCAGATGGGGCCTTAACCTGCCTGAGCATTGTGTTCTGTGTGGGGGGGACAACATCGAAGGTATTACACATTTATTCTTCAATTGTAGCTTCTCTCAATATGTTCTCCAGAGGTCGTTGTTGAAGTTGAACGTCCACAATCAGTTGGGGCCTTCACTGGCAGTTATTGGTTATTACTATTTGGTGCACTTTGGTGGGAAAGGAACTTTGTGCATATTGGCGCGTACGGTTCTATCAGCTATGGTATGGCATATTTGGCAGGAGCGTAACATATGAATTTTTGAAGGGAAAAGTAGGGGGAAAGCTGAGTTTTTTGAGGTAATTGCAGCGGATGTTCGAGTGGCTTTGTGTGGTCTCGATCCAACCACTATAGAGGAGGCTTCAGTTCTTGAAAATTGGGAGTTTAGAGATTTGGGCTGAATTTTTTGGTTATTCATTCTTTGTATAGTTTGCTTAGGATGGGAGTTCTTTATTAAAGAGTGACGGCGCTTGTGCCCTATCCTCTTTATATTGAATCCTCATACCTACGCTCTATAGTTCTGTATATTTTTACTCAATAAAGATTTTCTAGCTTTTCAATATATATATATATATATATATATATATATATATATATATATATATATATATATATATATAGAGTAGCTAAAAATGGCCCCCGTAAAACCCGGTCAGGCGATCGACCCTGGCGGTGACCTCTTCGCCGGCAGCGGTTCTCAGGGCGAGTTTGAACGGGATGATCTCGTCAAGGTGCAGCGGGATAGATCTGTGGGCGGCTCCATTGGGCTAAGCAAGCCTGACCGGTTTTCTCGCAACAAAGATGACGGCGGCTCCATAGGGCTTCTGGATCGTCGTGATGGGGATACTTCTCGTTACAACGGGCGGTCTGGGTGGCGAAATCAACAAGGGGTCCTACCTTCTTCCGAAAGAGTGGTGGCTGATCTGAGTAGGTCTCGCTCAGATGCAGCAGGCGGTTGGGAGATTGTAGATCGAAGGAAGAGGCGTGTATTGGCAGGCGGAAGATTGGGTGGTGTCGGAAGTTCGCGTAGCTCTGGATGGGCGACGGTGAGAGGTAAACCCCAAAACAACCGAATTCCCCCTATGGTGTTTGATAAAATGCCCTTGAGGCATGTTGGGGAGATAAAAATTGATCCAACCAAGGCAAAACAATCCTGGGCGGATGTTTGCTCCTCCATCAGGAAATATGACGTTGATGTAGGTATGTCGTTTGTGGCCCCCATTGCTAAGGAAGATGGCACGCTTATGGCTATGGTGCCGAAGTCCGCGTTGGCAAGAGGAGCGGAACAGTGGAAGTCTACCCTAGTTGGGTACGTCTTGGGGGATATCCCCTTCTACGGGCAGATTTGTGCTTGGGTGGACAGGCTATGGAATCTCAAGAGGGGGGTGAAGATCTATAGTCGGGAAAATGGTTTCTTCTGTTTCAAATTTGAGGATGATGGTGAATGTGAGAGGATATTACAGGGAGGGCCTTGGATGTTTGACGGGAGGCTGTTAGTCCTTCAGCGATGGAGTGCTGGGGTCAAGTTGGAACGGGATATCCTATCTTCTGTTCCAGTCTGGATCCAGCTACATGGAGTTCCCCTAGAAATGTGGACGCTAGAGATCTTGAATTGCATTGCATCCTTGGTGGGTAACCCTATTTGCTTGGATAAGCTTACTGCCAAAAAGGAGCGATTATCCTACGCAAGATGCCTCGTTGAAATCCATGCTAAACAGGCACCTTTGCACCATGTCTCTGTGGGTACTGAAGATGGTCCGACTCTTTCAATCGGAGTGAAGATAGAGGGAGAGCCCCCGCGATGCTCTAAATGTGTTTGCTTCGGCCACTCGGATCCCCATTGCCCTGAATCAGTTGAGCCCCCTTCACTCCAAACTAAGCAATCTTCGAGTGTCCTGTTGGAGGAAGAAGTGATGGACGGGAGTGTTATCACCTCGGCCTTAGCACCTGGAGATGCTACAGTCCCTGTTCTGCATGCCATGCCAAGCTTGCCGACTGATAGTTTGACTCCTTCCACTCTTGATACAGGACGGGGCATGGATGAATCTGTTGATAGCAGAGTGGTCTGCGATCACCCCAAAGAGGGGCTCCCCCAGGAAGCAATCACCGCTCAAGAAGATCCTCAATCACCTGCGGCACGGGCAGTTGCAGAAGGTATCTCCAAGCTTACTACGCTATCTTCGGGCCAGGATAGGCAACGCCAAGACACTTGCAGTGGGCAACTTCCTAACACAATCCCATTTGAAGCTGAGCATGGGAGGCTTCGTACAGGGCACGGTCAGCTTGAGAAGGGGAACGGTTTGGCTGGCGCTGGGCCTAGCGGTGGGGGTCACAACTCATTACCATCACTTATTTCTGCAGTTCCTGAGATTGACTATGAGGTGGTTAAAGACCAAGTCCCTGAGACTGTTGCTGTAGACAACCCTGAATGGGAGGCTGAAATGGAAGCGCTGAAATTGCAAGCCGAGGTACGAAATGCTAAGAAGAAGCAAGAACCCCAGGCATCCTCCAGGAAGAGTTCGCGAATCCAGGAGAATAGCCAATGCCGCAAGCCATCAGTTGATAAATGACTGTTTTCATTTGGAATTCCAGAGGGCTAAATAATTTGGTGCGGAAGAGAGACCTTCGTGACTTCTTGATGAAGGTTAAGCCCTCTATAATAATTCTTATTGAGAATAAGCTAAAGACTCTTTCTACGGTTGGGAGGTCTATTCTCCCTAAGGACTGGCTTACCTACAATAATTTTGACGTCTCGGCGGGAGGGCGGCTACTTCTGGGATTTGATCCTAAAGTGTGGAGAGTGTCTTTGATGACGTACTCTGCCCAGCACATCTCCGTATCATGCGAGAATTTGGGAGGGATGAGGTGCGTCATTACGGGGGTCTATGGCCGTAATACATTGGAGGAGAGGAGGGACCTATGGAAAATTCTAGAGCATGACTGCCTGCGGGCAAATAATGGGGCTTGGCTTGTGGGGGGAGATTTTAACAGTGTTTTGTACTCTTGTGACAAGATTGGAGGCAGGAAGTTAGAAACGAGCATGGTTCGGGAATATGAAGAATGCATTAGCAAATGTGGACTCCAGGGCCTGAAGAACACGGGGAATAGATTTAGCTGGTGTAACAACCGGTTTGGGCAAGAGCGTATTGCGGCACAGCTGGATCGGGTTTTCGCAAATGCAAATTGGATAAACTTATTGCCAGAATCCTATTTTGAATATCTGGAGGAGGGCACTAGCGACCACTACCCCATGGTCGTCCATCTACATAGTCAGGTACTACCTAAGCCCAAGCCTTTTAAATCCTTCAACTTTTGGTCATCTTGCCCAGGATATAAGGAGGTCATTTGCTCTCATTGGAATCTCCTGGAAGTGGGCACCCCTATGTTCCGGCTTGTGCGGAAACTGCATAATCTGAAACCCAAACTTCGTGCCTGGGCAAGAGATTTCAAGGCTGATAATTTGGTGGCGAGGAACAGGATCTCCCTTGAAATGATCAGGCAAGATCCTCGAATACATGTTGACTTAGACTTGCAAAGGAAGGAATCCCTCCGTATTAGAGAATTGTCTAAGGCGCTAAAAATGGAGGAGGACATGTTCAGACAAAAAAGCCGCCAGAATTGGCTCACTCTAGGAGATCAAAATACTAAGTTTTTTTACACTCATATGAAGGCTAGGATATGTAGAAACAATCTGCTGCATCTGGTTGATGGGAAGGGTGAAAAGAACAGGGTTTATGCAAATTTGATGGAGGACGCTCCTGCTTTTTATGAAAAACTATTCAACCAGAACAATTATCAAACTTCCTTTCAAAATTTGATCCCCAAACGCATATTAACTAAGGATGCGGCGGCTTGGCTTTGTAGAAGGGTCTCTAATGAGGAAATAAAGGAGGCTGTTTTTCAAATTGGTCCTGACAAGGCCCCAGGTCCTGACGGTTACAACGGATACTTCTTCCAATATAACTGGGATCTCATGGGACATGATGTCACTGCAGCTATAAAATCGTTTTTCTCGTCTGGATCTCTCCTCAGACAGGTGAACCACACTTTCCTTACTCTAGTGCCGAAAAATTCAAATGCTAGTTGCCTGGGAGACTACCGTCCCATTGCCTGTTGCAATGTCCTCTATAAATGCATCAGCAAAGTTATCTGCAACAGGCTTAAAGAGGTGATTCACGATCTGATTTCCCCTAACCAAGCTGCGTTCCTCAAAGGCAGACTTCTTTCAGACTGTTCTCTCATCGCTCATGAGCAAATAAGAGATTTTAGTAACCCTATGGGGGGGAGAGCCTGTTTAAAATTGGATCTTCGGAAAGCGTTTGACAGTGTTAACAGAGATTTCGTCCTCTACCTCTTACATTTGCAGGGGTTTCCAGATAAATTTATCTCATGGATTCGGGAATGCATCTTCACTCCCACATTCTCAGTTATGGTAAATGGGGCTCCTTATGGCTATTTTGGCAGCAACAGAGGTCTTCGCCAGGGTGACCCACTATCTCCGTTTCTTTTTGTTATAATCATGGAGACTTTTTCTATACTGATGGACAGGGCAATCATTTCACATAAGATCCATCCTATGAGGCGAAGTGGGTCCATCTCGCATCTCCTATTTGCAGACGACTTATTGGTATTTTGCAGGGCGAATAGGGAGTCATTCTTGGGCATTAAAAATTTACTGCAGGATTTTGCAGGATATACGGGCCTAGAGGTTAATTGGGACAAGAGTTCAGGATTATTTAGCAAGGGAGTTAAAAACAAATCGGTGCTGGCAGATTACCTGGGATTATCAATTGCTACAACTATCACAACATATCTCGGGTTACCTCTCTCTATTAAGTACCCTACGACCCCTAATTACAAGAGGTTAATTGACAAGTGTAAAAAAAGAATGTGGGGCTGGTCTTCTTCGCTCCTCTCCACAGCTGGGAGAATTGAGCTTGTCAGATCGGTGATTTACGGTATGGTGGCCTTTTGGATGCATGCGTTCCATATCCCAGTGAGCGTCCTGAGAACAATTTCTGCGGCTTGCCGTCGTTTCATTCTCGGTAATTCCAGATCCTGGGCTTGGGAGGATTTGTGTAAACCAAAGACTGAAGGGGGAGTTGGTATTCGAATGTTAGAGGAGCTTAACATTGCTGCGGGGGTGAAGCTCACCTGGAGGTACTTGACTTCTAAGAGCATATGGGCAAATTTCATGCGGGCGAAATATGAACCTCCAGGCGGAATCTTTGCGGCATCGGTCTCCGTTCTGGAATCCGAAAGCTGGAAAAGATTGCTGCACAGCAGGTCGGCATCTCAGACGCTTATGAGGAGGGTGGTTCGGGATGGCCGGACAACCTCATTTTGGCATGATTGGTGGCTCGACTTCGGACCACTATCTCATCATTTTGATATCCCGCTGGGTGCTTCGCATCATGTAGTTGCGGACTACTGGGCTGTGAATGGCTGGAGTATGGATGCGGCCCTTGACCAGGTTCGTCACCTACTTGGCAATATCCGGCTCTCTTCTGGACCTGATTCCTGGAAATGGATTCGGGGGGACGGGTTCACATTTAAAGAAGCGTGGGAGGGGATTCGTAGTAGGGGACAGGCTTTTCCCTTGCACAAAATAATTTGGTATCCTAACAACATCCCGAAGATGTCTCTCACCCTCTTACGAGCTCTCCGAGGTAAACTTCTTACTAGAGACAAGCTTTGCAGGTGGTTGCCTAACACTCCTCCATATTGTGTCTTATGTGATGATAACACTGTTGAGGATATCGGACATCTGTTCTTTGGTTGCAACTACTCGGGTTATATTTTTCGCAGGGCCATGCTAAAGCTTAGGGTCCCTTCCCATGTCTCTTCCTTATCTGATGTGGGGGAGTTCTTCCAAGCGCACTATAGGGGAAAGGACTGTTTAAGCTTGCTTTCCAAAATCACTTTGGCATGCGTGGTTTGGCACGTTTGGCAGGAAAGGAACAGAAGGATTTTTGAAGATGTGAAGAAATGCAAGACAATCTTATTTGAAGATATTGCTGCGGATATCAGATTTTCTCTTCAGGATCAGGAACCATCATCTGTTGAAGAATTGGAAATTTATTCAAACTGGGAGTTTAGAGATAAAGGGTGAATTCTGTAAGATAATGATATGGAGAGAGTTTGCTAGTGGGGAGTGACGACGCATGTGTCCTCTCCTCCCTCTATCAAATCCTTTCCCTATATGTTTTACAGCTGTATGTTTCCTATGCATATTCAATAAAATAACACGCTTACCTTTCAATATATATATATATATATATATATATATATATATATATATATATATATATATATATATATATATATATATAGTCTGAGTACATCAACGGATGGTCATCTACATGACCATCCAAACAAGATACATCATGATCACAAAAAAAAATACATCATCATGAGGACATCAAAAAGTATCACCATACATATATAAAAGAGTCGCAGAAAACATCATCCATCATACACAAACAAATATATCATCACTTAAAAGAACATCACTCTAACAACTATCTAAGAGTGAGCGTCGCCAGGATCTGCAGGAGAGGAAGCAGGTTCTGGGGCAGCAGGAGTATCCTCTGGAGGAGGGTCAGAAGGAGCAACAGAAGCAGCAGCAGTAACATCCTGAGAAGAAACAACAGCAGGGGGCTCAACGACACCAGTAGGCTGGGGAGGCACATGAAGCTGAGGAAGATACTGTCTCAAATCCTCAGGGAAGGGAATTCCCTGATGGAGGAGAGAGAGAGACAACAGTCTGTAAATACCAGAGACCATCACCAAAAGAGTATCCTGAGACTGTGGAGCAAATGAAGAAGGCAAATCAGCTGGAGGCACAGTGGATGAGGATGGAGCAGAGGTAGACTTCCTCTTCTTCGAGGCAGTCTGCAGAGCCGAAGAAGATTTCGACTTTACAGAAGCGTCAAGGAGAGGGCCAAAGGGCATGGGCTCGTAACGAGTCAAGTCAACACCAAAATGACGGAAGACATGAGTCAGAAGGCCACCGTAAGGAATGTGAGACGAGGAGGACGTGAACTCAACCTTGTCCATCCTATCAAGGAGGACACCGGCCCAGTTTACGGGCATGCCAGAGAAAATAGCATACATACACTTCAGGATATCGTGAGACGGCTGGTCAGACGATCCATATCACGGCAGGATGTTGGACTTCACCACTAGGTGAACAGCCCAACCTCGTGCAGAGAACATAGATGATCTGACACCCGAATCAAGAGCTAAAGGAACCTCTCGAAACATATCCTGGAGGACAGACTGGTCAAGATCGTCAATCTCAGAGAAGCAGATATCAGTGGGAAGTGAACCAACTGAGCGAATCCTAAGAATAGTCCCTAAGAGAGAGGGAGTGATCTGAATGAGGGTTCCCTGAACGACAGTATCAAGGATGCCGGTGGATGAATACTCACCGCGAATGCGGTTCGCATAGAAGAGCTTCACCAGAAATGGATATGTTCTAGGGGACTCGCTCTGAGAGAAGTGAAAAAGATGGGCCAGGTGAGTAGCGGAAAGAATGTCAGAGAGTCTCTCAGTAGTGAAGGCGGGGAAAGCAACGTACCGCTCCCTAAGTAAGTTGATCCCTAGGAGAGAGTGAAACTTTGCCAGACAAAGATCGTCTCGGCAAACAGGAACTAGGGGATCAGAGGGGGGTACGGCAGGAGCCTCTTCAGACGAACTGGACACAGCAGGCGATACATGAGGGTTCTCAGCAATAGGCTCACTGATGCGAACACCAGCAGGCTTGCGCTGACGATGGATCAAAGGCTGAGCATCGCTAGAAGATGCAGAAGGTGAGTAACCCGGTGAAGAAGAACGCACGGGTGACTGGGCATGCTTGGTTCAGGCTTTATAGGGTTTCTTTCTCTTGGCAATGAGTTTCTTGGGTGCCCTAGATAGTTTAGGAGCAGCGATCTTCTCTTTTCCCTTTGGTTTAGGAGCCATGGAAACAAGAGAATGAGAAACTAAGGCAAAGAAAAGAATCGACGAAGAACAAATGAGAGAAGCAAACCAAGTGTGGAAGCAATGACGATCGCGGAGAAGGAGATCGATGGCAACGTCAGAACACGGGCGACGACGACAAATAGGAGCATTTCGACAGTTATGGAAACGAGATCGACCGTTTTTGGAGAGGAAAACGAGTGGGAAGTTGAACAGTCGAAGCGGACGAGAGAGAGAGTTGACGATGGGAAGTGATCGCGAAAACTCGAATATAAAATTAGGGGAAAGAATCTGAGCCGTTGGATCAAGGAATCGACGGCTCGGATCAAATCACTTGAACCGACACAACATAAAACAATCGACTGATGCACAAAAGTCAGTCGACTGGATGAAGTGATAAAAAAAGCTCAGAGAGATGGGCAGTCGACTGTCAAGTATCATGCAGTCGCCTGTCCATAGGACAGTCGACTGACATATACTCAACAGTCGGCTGGCCGAGAATTAATACAGTTCTCAAAAATAACAGAGAACATTGTAAAAATTCGACAGAGAGTACAGTCGCCTGATGACTAAAATACAGTCACCTGTTAAATTAATAGTCGACTGTAAAACAGTCATCAGTCGGCTGTGCGAAAGATACCAATTTTCATACAGAGGAGATAGAGTCGGGCAGTCGACTGTTGAAAGAAAGACAGTCGTCTGTCCTGGTCCAAAAGTGCACAGTGAGATAGAATTCCAGAGAATAAGAACACTCACCCTAGGACCTATACTCTAATCACAAATACATCGTAAAAGCATTATGAAAACAATAAATCCATTGAAACACAAATTACTCCAATCAAACTCAATAACTCATGAAATCAAATAAGTCACAATTGCCTTTCTTAAGCTCATAAAACAATAAAGCACATGAAGAAAGACAATCAAAAAGATATGAGCTCAATAAGGAGTTATAACATGAAAGATTGAGCTTCTAGATTTCAGATTCACCCATAATTCCCAATTCTCCACGCAACCTCATAAATGAATCTTCTTTAAGAGGTTTAGTGAAGATATCGGCAATTTGATTTTGGGTTTCAATGTACTCTAAGATGATGTCCTTCTTAGCTACATGATCATTTATAAACTGGTGTCTCACGTCAATGTGTTTGGTACAGGAGTGGTGTACCGGATTCTTGAAAAGACAAATAACACTTTGATTATCAACCATGATATGGCAAGTATCACAATTGACACCATAGTCACTAAGAGTGTGTCTCATCCAAAGAACTTGTGCACATGCAAGACCCGCGGCAATATATTCCGCTTCAGTCGTGGACAATGACACCGAATTATGTTTCTTAGAAAACCAAGAAACTAAGAAATTTCCTAAGAAATGGCATGTGCCACTAGTACTTTTCCTGTTGGACTTGCATCCGGCAAAGTCGGCATCACTATATGAGATTAACTCATATGTACTAGACTTACGGTAGAGTAACCCATAATCTAGGGATTGATTGAGATAACGAAATATTCGTTTAACCGAATCAAGTGTGACTCTTTAGGTCTTGCTTGATATCTAGCACAAAGACATACGGAAAACATGATATCAGGCCTACTAGCGGTTAAGTAAAGTAAGCTACCGATCATACCTCGATATAGACGAACGTCTACATCTTTTCGCTTTCATCCTTGTGTAGATGAGTAGTAGTACTCATGGAAGTGCTTTTGCACGAAGACGATTTCATCCCGAATCGCTTAATACGCTCCCCTGTGTACTTTGTCTGATGTATGAACGTGCCATTTTCCATTTGTCGAATTTGCAATCCAAGGAAGTAGGTGAGCTCTCCCATGTGGCTCATCTCAAACTCATCCTTCATAGACTTGGAAAATTCTTGACAAAGATTAAAGTTAGTAGAACCGAAAATAATATCGTCTACATAAACTTGAATCAAAAGAATGTCATTTTCATAATCTTTAATGAAGAGCGTAGAATCAACTTCTCCCATTTTAAAACCTAAATTCAAAAGAAAGGTCTTAAGACGATCATACCAAGCTCTAGGAGCTTGTCTCAGTCCATACAACGCTGTCTTAAGTTTGAAAACATGATTTGAAAAATTTTCATGAATAAAACCGGGAGGTTGAGAAACATAGAATTCTTCATTGACAAACCTATTTAAAAATGCACTTTTAACATCCAGTTGAAATAATTTAAAATTCTTATGGGATGTAAAAGATAAAAGCAACCTAATAGCTTCTAATCTTGTACGGGGGCAAAAGATTCTTCGAAATCAATACCTTCCACTTGCCGGTAGCCTTGAGCTACTAACCTTGCTTTGTTCCGTGTGATTACCTCGATTTCATCCATCTTGTTCTTGAAGATCCATTTGGTCCCAATAACTTGGTGACCACTTGGAAGAGGTACAAGTTCCCAAACTTCGTTTCTCTCAAATTGCATTAGTTCTTCTTCCATTGCTACTATCCAACAGCTATCCTCATAAGCTTCTTGGATGTTCTTTGGCTCAATGGTAGAGACAAATGCACAATGAGAGAATTCTACAATTCTTGATCTCGTTCGAACACCCACACCAATATCTCCAATAATTTGGTTATAGGGATGGTTGCGAACGGTCGGGTACGCTTTAGGTATACCTGGATCACTAGGAACAACTTCAACAACTTCGCTAGAAGTGTTAGTCTCAACAATATTATCATTAATCTTGACATTATTAAGAGAGTCACAAAGAATCTCTATATTATCATCATCAACATGAGGAAAATCAAAATCTTCATAAAATGATACGTGAAGTGATTCCTCAATCGTTGAAGAAGTTTTGTTGTATATCCGGTAGGCTTTGCTACGTGTGGAATATCCAACAAAAATTCCTTCATCGTATCTTGGCTCGAATTTGTCTAAATTACCAAAGGTGTTCTTTATAAAACATTTCGAACCAAAAACACGAAAATATTTCACTTGAGGCTTTTTATCATAAAACAACTCAAAACAAGTTGTGTTTGTTCGGGGTCTCGCTAGGATCATATTGAGCACATAACATGCCGTGTGCACCGCTTCTGCCCAAAATTGTAGTCCTAAATGACTATCATGGAGCATAGTGCGAGCACACTCAATAAGATTTCTATTCTTTCTTTCTACAACACCATTTTTTGGTGGAGCACAAGGAAAGGAAAAGTTATGAGTTATTCTGGAGTCATCACAAAACTTAGTAAAAGACTCATTCTCAAATTCTCCTCCATGATCACTACGAATAGTGATAATGGTGGATCCTAAAAGATTCTGAATCTTCTTTGCAAATTTGGTAAACTCTTCATGAGCTTCATTCTTATTAGTTAAGAATGAAACCCAAGTAAATCTAGAAAAGTCGTCAACGACAACTAGTCCATAATGAGCATTACCTAAAGAAGCGGTTCTAGTTGGCCCAAATAAATCTAGATGTAGAAGTTCTAGGGGCCTTTTAGAAGTAATCCCTTCTTTAAGCTTAAATGAAGATTTACTTAGTTTACCTCTTTGACATGAATCACAAAAGTTTTTCTTATTAAAAACAATCTTAGGAAAACCTTTGACTAGATCATGCTTAGCTAACTTATATAAGTGCTTGAAGTGAACATGACCAAAACGGCGATGCCATAATAGTTGTTCACTTGTGTTAGCAAATAAGCAATGTTCTACGGTTTTAGGCAAGCTCAAATAATAAGTATTTTAACGCCTAATACAAGAAAATAAAACATTTGAATCACAATCAATAATAGTACACAATCCTTCTCCAAAGTTAACCTTGTAACCTTTGTCACAAAGTTGACTAATGGAAATGAGATTGTGACATAAACCACTAAGAAGATAAACATTAGTAATTAGAGGTTTGGAAGGATTACCAATGATACCTACTCCAATGATGGTTCCCTTTTGATTACCTCCAAAAGTGACCGTTGCACCATCTTTGATGCTAATCACTTTGGAGAGCAATGAGGGATCTACAGTCATGTGTCTGGAGCAACCGCTATCAAGAATCCATCCTTTCCCTTTAGAGCTAATAAGGCATTTATTGCTCTTCTTCTTTCTCTTGGGTACCTATATAATATACCATAATGTAACGACTGGTTTTCATGTATCTGGATTTATTATAATATAATATATGTCTTGGTGGATTTTCTCCTCATATGTGGTTTTCGTCTCCGTAACTTTCATTTTCGATCGTTTCGTCGTGTTTTCTCGTTTCTTCTTTAGGATCGTCGATTTCGGAGCAAGTCATTCGTGACGGGCTTCATAACGGTCGTATCTTACTATTAGATCAAGCCTAGGAGTCTTAGGAATCGATCCCGGAGCTCCGTGCTCCGTATCGGAACTTTTGGTGCTTATTAGCCGGTGTAAGAAGGGGCACCGACCGACTAGATGACGATCCAGTCGGTCGGCAATCCTTCTTGGACCGACTAGTTAGCTTTCTAAATTTCTCAGGAGTTACTGTTTATCGTTAGTCGGTCTAAGAACGTTGGTTGACCGACTAGGTTGCAAACTAGTCGGTCGGCAATGCTTCTTTAACCGACTAACACATCATCTAAATTTTAGTATCAGTACTGTTTACTCTTAGTCTGTCTAAGAACGTTCACCGACTGACTAGATGTCAAACTAGTCGGTCAGTAGTTGTTCATCGACCGACTAAATCTAAATTCTATTTTCGTTCAGAAGTTACTGTTTACACTTAGTCGGTCTGCGTTGGTCGACCGACCGACTAGTTGCCAAACTAGTCGGTCAGTGGTTGCTCTTTGACCGACTAATCTGTGTTAAAAACCTAATTTCTAGGCAGCCGCCAGCCCATCCTATTTAAACCCCTCCCAAACATTTTCTTCTTCCTCCACTCGACCCAAAACCCTAGTTTCTCCCCCATTGAGCCCCCTTCTTCCCCAAACCCTTATTCCTTCATTCCAAGCCCAAGATCCATCATCCAAACCATCCCTCAACACATTCTACCCCTCATCTTCCCCAAAATCTCATCAAATCCCCAAAATCCCCCAAAAAAACCCTAGTTCTCCAAACTTCTCCATTCGTTTCTAGATCTGGTCCCTAGGTTCTCCGGAGTGTTTCTTTCACCTCCTCACGGTATGAAATCGATCTCTTGATGTTTTCATAACCTATTGGTATTTTTATGAAACCCTAATGAATGGATGTTGTTTTGGTGATTGTTTCCCCATAACAGCGACTCCCCCGTAATTAGCATCCGCGAGACGAACCTTCGTGATCGTCATCCCCGGTGCAAGGCAAGTGAAACTTGCCACTTAGGGTTTAGGCTATGTTTTAGGCCATCTTGCTTGTTGTAGGCGTAAAAGAGGCTAGGCGACGAAATGATACTCGCCTAGGCGCAAATTGGGGAACTAGCTTGACAACGAAGCTAGTTCCGACATATATCATGTTGCACAATTACCATGTCATGTTTAATTTCTATTAACGGTATGCAAATTAATTGTCATGTCATTGCATTCTTAAAGTGTTCCCGTGAATGCGTAGCTTCGCTACAATGTTTGTGTTCCTGGCTCGTGTTCCTGAAGCGGGCCATGTGTTGGTTGATAGCCAATGCCCGAAATGCTTGTTTCTGGCTAGGTGCACCCCTACGCCAATTGTTTATGAATCGTGAACTAGAATGCGAGCTCCTGTGCGGGGCAACCCCGGCTCATTTACTGAGCTCGTGTGCGGGGACCCTGGCTCGATTACTTGTGGGTATTGGGGGTAAGAGTTAAGCGGCCAATCAACTGGGAGTCTGCCCGATCAGCAACTGCAGTGGTAAGGCGTAAACTCTGGGTTTTGGGGTAGTGTTAAGCGGCCAATCAGCGTGAATGTTATACCATTCAGCTGTAAGGCGTAAACATCTACAAACAACAGTGAAACGTGAATAGTGAATTGATTGAGATTGTTAGTAGCTTGGCTACTCTTGTCTTGTCCCGTTAATTGTTCTCTTGTACTTATTGTTCACCATGTCTTGCTTGTGCACTCATGTTATAACTGTCATGTCTTGCATACTAAAACTGCTAGGTTGCTAGTTGCCTTACTTTCAGTTTCCTTGCCCAAGTCTTTTAGACTTGCTGACATGTGCCCCTTTACTCTTTTGGGTGACACATGTTATATCTTGAGCCTGAGTACCTTGTTGAGGACGAGGTGTTTGCTGACGCTGAGCCCGAGCTTGTGTTTGACGGGGAGTACGTGGACACTGGGGACCAGTCCTAGTGTCTTCGTTGTGTTTTCCTTTGTTTAGACTGCTGTTTTTTTGTCAGTGCGTAGCACCTATACTTGTGACGTTGTTGCTTTTCTTGGCCTTGTTCTGGGCCTTAGACTCTTTCTTTTAGCCTGGTGGCTTTTCTGGATGTTGAACTTATTTTCATGTTAGACAATTTATGAGATATGAGAATTTTATTTCTGTCTTCCCTTTTATTATTATTGTTGCTCCGTTTGTGGTTACAGGGACCTGCTTATGTTTTATTTACGCTTATCGGGTTTGGGGCTTCACAGCTCCACTCTCGTGCGGACCTTTTCACGTCTCGCCTCCATTTTAGGGAAGCTGGTCGTGACAGGTTTTGTTGGTTGCCCATGCAGGTCCTTCTGTAACTGCGATTATCGGAATAGCGATAATAATATTAGAATGTCCAACAAACTAAGTTCGACGTCCGAGTCATAAGCTATGAGTCTAATCTGCTTCGTTTTCTGTGTCACTAGATGGCAGGAAGACGATTCACCCGTGGTGGGGGTAGTGGTGCGCTCCCTCATGATGAGGTGCCTGAGCGGGAACCCACCAACTGTGAGATGATGCGGATGATTCTCCAGATGATGCAAGTGCAGCAAGGCGTGCTCCTGCAAGTCCAGAATGCTCCACTTGCTCGAGCTGCCCAGGCTCTTCCGGATGCCCCTCGCTCTGAGCCGGGAGCGAAGCAATTTCGGGAGCTGGGTCCCGCATATTTTGATGGGTATGAGGGTCCTCTGGCTGCCGATGAGTGGATTTGGAACATCGAAGATAATCTGAAGATGGCCAAGATCACCCCGGCTGGATGGGTTGATTTGGCGAGGAGGCAACTCAAGGATAATGCTCGGAATTGGTGGGATGCGGAAGAGAAGATGTTGGTGGAGCCGATAGCTTGGGCTACCTTTAAGTCCAGGTTTGATGAGGAATTCTTTCTGAAGGCTGCGAAGAAGGAGATGCTGCAGCGCTTCATTGATCTGAAGCAAGGGAGCTTGACAGTGGACATGTACCATCAAGAGTTCACGAGGCTGAGCCGGTTCGCACCGAAGATGGTGCAGGATGCTGATGAGAGGGCTCAGAGGTTCCTGCATGGACTTGCTTTGGAGCTCCAGAGTTTTGTGTCTTCCTCCGATCTGGACTCTTATCAGAAGGTTTTGGTCGCTGCCAGGAGGCAGGAGCTGAACCTGAGTCAGAGGAGAGGGCATGTTTCTGGTGCTGGGAAGAGGCCTATGGAGCAGGCCAGAGCGGTGGTTAGGCCTGGTTTCAAGCCTAATCAGCCAGCTCAGTTTAAGAGGCCAGGAGGGCCTATTCTGAAGACTTTCCATTTCTGCGGCAATCCTGGCCAAATCAAGGATCAGTGTCGGAAGTTTTTGGGCCAATGTCTGGTTTGTGGTGATGCTTCCCATGCCGCGAAGGATTGTCGGCATGCGAACCAACTGCGGAGGGCACCTGTTGCAGCACAGCCGTTGCAGCAGCGAGCGTCTGTTCCTGCTGGACGTGGAGCAGCTCTTGTTCCGCAGAGGCAGGCTTTTCAGCAGGCTGTTCCGCCGAGGAGGCAGGCTTTTCTGATGACCGCTGTGGAGAGCGAGGCTGTGGATGAGGTTATCGCAGGTAATCCTAAATCTGGCTGTTACTTTCCTAGTTGGTTTGATTGATTAGATTGTGTTGTTTGCTTGAACATGATTGTTTGCTAGACTAGGGCTTGATTGTTAATTGCTTGTTAGGTGTGGTTTTGGTGTGCACGTTTCCTGCACGAGTCTCTTTGACTCTGGAGCATCGATGTGCATTGTTTCTCGGAGCTTCGTGGAGAGGCATTCCTTGTCGACGTCCCCTCTTCCCAAGAGTTGGAATATCGTTACAGGGAATGGTGTGGTCTCGGTACATCGTGGTTGTAATTCTTGCCCGTTGGTGGTCTGTGGACATGAGCTTTTCGCTGATTTCATTGTCCACGACATCATCAACTATGATGCAGTTCTTGGGATGGACTGGCTTGCGAGGTTCTATGCTACGATCGACTGTCGAAGGAAGAAGGTGGTGTTCGAGATTCCCGGACATCCAGTATTTGAGTTCAGTCGTGGTAGCAGCTCGCTTGGTCCTGTCAGATTTCGGGCCAGGCCGGTGGAGGTTGTGGCTATGCGGATGGAGTTAGAGTGGCCAGCTGTGGTGCGTGATTTTGGCGACGTCTTCCCCGAGGAGATGTCTGGTTTGCCACCTGATCGAGCTTTCGAATTTTCTATCGATCTTATTCCAGGTGCGCAGCCGATTTCGAAGGCGCCGTATCGTATGGCACCTGCAGAATTGGAAGAGTTGCGGAAGCAGTTGGATGAGCTTTTGCAGAAGGGTTATATCAATCCTAGTGTGTCCCCGTGGGGAGCACCGGTGTTGCTGGTGAAGAAGAAGGATGGTTCACGTCGCATGTACGTGGACTATCGGGAGTTGAATGCGGTGACCATTAAGAATAAATACCCGTTGTCTCGCATCGATGATATTTTTGATCAGCTTGGAGGTTCGAGGGTGTTTTCTAAATTGGATTTGAGGAGTGGTTACCATTAGTTGAAGGTGAAGAAGGATGATGTTTCGAAGACAGCGTTCAGGACGAAGTATGGACACTATGAGTTTGTGGTTATGCCTTTCGGCGTAACTAACGCGCCCGCAGTTTTCATGAATCTGATGAACCTGATTTTCCACGACTTTTTGGATAAGTTTGTTGTTATCTTTATTGACGACATTCTGATCTATTCGAAGTCGGAGGAAGAGCATGCCTCGCACTTGAGGACGGTATTGGAGATCTTGAGGAAGCATCGTTTGTATGCTAAGTTTTCGAAGTGCGAGTTTTGGCTGGATAGAGTTGCTTTTCTCGGGCATGTGGTGACTGGAGATGGTATTTCAGTGGATCCCGAGAAGATTAGGGCCATCAGAGAGTGGCCTGTTCCGTCGTCTGCGTCTGAGATTCGGAGTTTCCTTGGACTTGCTGGTTACTATCGGCGATTCATTAAGGACTTTTCTCGTATTGCTGAGCCGATGACCAGGTTGACGCGGAAGGATGTTGCTTTTGTTTGGTCGGGTGATTGTGAGAATGCTTTTGGCGTTCTGAAGGAGAGGTTGACGACGGCCCCTATTCTTGTTATGCCTGATCGCAGCGGTGGATTTGAGATCTTTTGCGATGCTTCTGGCAAGGGTCTCGGTTGTGTGTTGCATCAGCACGGGCATGTTGTGGCGTATGCGTCTCGTCAGCTTAAGGTTCATGAGAAGAATTACCCGACACATGACTTGGAGTTGGCTGCCGTTGTGTTCGCTCTTAAGATCTGGAGGCACTTCCTGCTGAGTGAGAAAGTGAAGATTTTCACCGATCACAAAAGCTTGAAGTATATTTTCACTCAGAAGGAGCTCAACATGCGACAGCGTCGATGGTTGGAGCTTATGGTGGATTATGATATTGATTTGCAGTTTCACCCTGGCAAGGTGAATGTGGTTCCGGATGCGCTGAGTAGGCTTCCAGCGGTGATGATTTTGACCTTGCAGTGGAGATTGCAGCAGGATTTTTGCGAGTCTGGTGTTGAGATTGTCCTTCATGGGGAGGATTCATCGTTGATGTACATGCAGGTACAGTCGACGATCGTGGATCGGATTAAGGCTGGCCAGGCTGAGGATCCGAAGCTGGTGAAGATTCGGGAGTAGGTGGAAGCCGGTCTGCGGACTGACTTTTTGATTCATGAGGATGGCTCGCTAAGGTTTGGAGCCAGGTTGTGTGTGCCAGCTGGGGATATTAGAGAGGAGTTGATGGTGGAGGCACACAGTTCGCCGTATTCTGTGCATCCTGGTGGCACCAAGATGTACCAGGATCTTCGTCTGAATTATTGGTGGCATGGCATGAAGAGGAGTGTGGCTCAGAGTGTAGCCAAGTGCTTGGTTTGTCAGCAAGTGAAGGCGGATCATCAGCGTATGGCCGGGTTGCTACAACCGCTTCCGATTCCTGAGTGGAAATGGCAACACATCACTATGGATTTCGTGACTGGACTACCTCGGAGTCCGAAGCAGAATGACACGATTTGGGTGATCGTAGATCGATTGACCAAATCCGCGCACTTTATGTCATTCCGAGTGGGACAGTCCACTGAGGCGCTAGCAAGGAGATATATGGAGGTAAAATTCTTTTACTCTCCGTTTTATTTCCTTTTTCCTAGTTTGGATAGTGATGTAACGTGAATCGTGTAGGAAGTCGTGCGACTTCATGGAGTCCCCGTGAGTATCGTGTCAGACAGGGACATGAGGTTCACATCTCAGTTCTGGCAGAGTTTGCAGAAGAGCTTGTGTACGCGTCTGATTTTCAGCACGTCGTACCATCCACAGACGGATGGCCAGTCCGAGAGGACGATTCATATTTTGGAAGACATGCTGAGGGCGTGCATGTTGGATTTCAAGGGTTCGTGGGAGGACCATCTGCATTTGGTGGAGTTCTCCTACAACAACAGCTTCCAGGCGAGTATTGGCATGGAGCCTTTCGCCGCTCTTTATGGGAGGAAATGTCGATCGCCATTAAGTTGGGATGACGTTGGTGATCGGGAGCTGTTGGGACCTGAGATGATCATGGAGGCCGTGGATATTTTCAGGAACATTCGGGAGATGTTGAGAATTGCTCAGGACCGTTTTAAGCATTGGGCGGATGCTAAACGTCGTCCTTTAGAGTTTCAGCCGGGCGACCATGTGTTCTTGAAGATTTCCCCGAATCGCGGTGTGATTCGTTTTGGGAAGCGAGGGAAGTTGAGCCCGCGATACATTGGACCGTTTGACATTTTGGAGAGGGTTGGAGAGGTAGCTTATCGCTTAGCCTAGCCGCCATCTTTGGAAGGAGTTCACAATGTTTTCCATGTGTCGCAGCTTCGTCGATACATTAGCGATCCATCTCACGCCGTGGATTTTTCGGAGATTACCATTCGCCCCGATATGACGTATGACCAGCATCCAGTGCAGATTCTGGACAGGCGTCAGAAATCGCTTCGGAACAAGATTGTCAATCTTGTGAGAGTGATGTGGCGACACGGCTCACCTGGAGAGTCTACTTGGGAGAATGAGGATGAGATGCGAGAGCGTTTCCCACTTTTGTTTCCGGACACGTGAGTGTTGGGAAATTCCGAGGACGGAATTTTTCTTAAGTTGGGGAGGATGTAACGACTGGTTTTCATGTATCTGGATTTATTATAATATAATATATGTCTTGGTGGATTTTCTCCTCATATGTGGTTTTCGTCTCCGTAACTTTCATTTTCGATCGTTTCGTCGTGTTTTATCGTTTCTTCTTTAGGATCGTCGATTTCGGAGCAAGTCATTCGTGACGGGCTTCATAACGGTCGTATCTTACTATTAGATCAAGCCTAGGAGTCTTAGGAATCGATCCCGGAGCTCCGCGCTCCGTATCGGAACTTTTGGTGCTTATTAGCCGGTGTAAGAAGGGGCACCGACCGACTAGATGACGATCCAGTCGGTCGGCAATCCTTCTTGGACCGACTAGTTAGCTTTCTAAATTTCTCAGGAGTTACCGTTTATCGTTAGTCGGTCTAAGAACGTTGGTTGACCGACTAGGTTGCAAACTAGTCGGTCGGCAATGCTTCTTTAACCGACTAACACATCATCTAAATTTTAGTATCAGTACTGTTTACTCTTAGTCGGTCTAAGAACGTTCACCGACCGACTAGATGTCAAACTAGTCGGTCAGTAGTTGTTCATCGACCGACTAAATCTAAATTCTATTTTCGTTCAGAAGTTACTGTTTACACTTAGTCGGTATGCGTTGGTCGACCGACCGACTAGTTGCCAAACTAGTCGATCAATGGTTGCTCTTTGACCGACTAATCTGTGTTAAAACCCTAATTTCTGGGCAGCTGCCAGCCCATCCTATTTAAACCCCTCCCAAACGTTTTCTTCTTCCTCCACTCGACCCAAAACCCTAGTTTCTCCCCCATTGAGCCCCATTCTTCCGCAAACCCTTATTCCTTCATTCCAAGCCCAAGATCCATCATGCAAACCATCCCTCAACACATTCTACCCCTCATCTTCCCCAAAATCTCATCAAATCCCCAAAATCCCCCAAAAAAACCCTAGTTCTCCAAACTTCTCCATTCGTTTCCAGATCTGGTCCCTAGGTTCTCCGGAGTGTTTCTTTCGCCTCCTCACGGTAAGAAATCGATCTCTTGATGTTTTCATAACCTATTGGTATTTTTATGAAACCCTAATGAATGGATGTTGTTTTGGTGATTGTTTCCCCATAACAGCGACTCCCCCGTAGATTAGCATCCGCGAGACGAACCTTCGTGATCATCATCCCCGGTGCAAGGCAAGTGAAACTTGCCACTTAGGGTTTAGGCTATGTTTTAGGCCATCTTGCTTGTTGTAGGCGTAAAAGAGGCTAGGCGACGAAATGACACTCGCCTAGGCACAAATTGGGGAACTAGCTTGACAACGAAGCTAGTTCCGACATATATCATGTTGCACAATTACCATGTCATGTTTAATTTCTATTAACGGTACGCAAATTAATTGTCATGTCATTGCATTCTTAAAGTGTTTCCGTGAATGCATAGCTTCGTTACAATGTTTGTGTTCCTGGCTCGTGTTCCAGAAGCGGGCCATGTGTTGGTTGATAGCCAATGCCCGAAATGCTTGTTTTCGGCTAGGTGCACCCCTATGCCAATTGTTTATGAATCGTGAACTAGAATGCGAGCTCCTGTGCGGGGCAACCCCGGCTCATTTACTAAGCTCGTGTGCAGGGACCCTGGCTCGATTACTTGTGGGTATTGGGGGTAAGAGTTAAGCGGCCAATCAACTTGGAGTCTGCCCGATCAGCAACTGTAGTGGTAAGGCGTAAACTCTGGGTTTTGGGGTAGTGTTAAGCGGCCAATCAGCGTGAATGTTATACCATTCAGCTGTAAGGCGTAAACATCTACAAACAACAGTGAAACGTGAATAGTGAATTGATTGAGATTGTTAGTAGATTGGCTACTCTTGTCTTGTCCCGTTAATTGTTCTCTTGTACTTATTGTTCACCATGTCTTGCTTGTGCACTCATGTTATAACTGTCATGTCTTGCATACTAAAACTGCTAGGTTGCTAGTTGCCTTACTTTCAGTTTCCTTGCCCAAGTCTTTTAGACTTGCTGACATGTGCCCCTTTACTCTTTTGGGTGACACATGTTAGATCCTGAGCCTGAGTACCTTGTTGAGGACGAGGTGTTTGCTGACGCCGAGCCCGAGCTTGTGTTTGACGGGGAGTACGTGGACACTGGGGACCAGTCCTAGTGTCTTCGTTGTGTTTTCCTTTGTTTAGACTGTTGTTTTGTTGTCGTTGCATAGCACCTATACTTGTGACGTTGTTGCTTTTGTTGGCCTTGTTCTGGGCCTTAGACTCTTTCTTTTAGCCTGGTGGCTTTTCTGGATGTTAAACTTATTTTCATGTTGGACAATTTATGAGATATGAGAATTTTATTTCTGTCTCCCCTTTTATTATTATTGTTGCTCCGTTTGTGGTTACATGGACCTGCTTATGTTTTATTTACGCTTATCGGGTTTGGGGCTTCACAGCTCCACTCTCATGCAGACCTTTTCACGTCTCGCCTCCATTTTAGGGAAGCGGGTCGTGAGCTTATGGTACCCAATGTTTGTTGGGTCCAAGGGGATTAGCCCTTTGGAAGCCAAGTCCAAGTGGACTTTCGCTTCCCAACATAGTTACTATTTCTAATTACATCATGAAAGTAGGAATCAACATAAGCATTCCTAACATTTAGACTAGTGTTCTTAGGACCCCAAATAGTGTACATCTTGGGAGTCATATTCCTAGTTGCATGCATTTGAGTTGGATTTCTATGTGGTGCATGCTTGTTAGGAACATGATTTCTAGCATAGATATGAGGTGGATGATATTCATTGTACATTCTAGAATGATATGTATTCTTGGGAATATGCATATTATATGAAGCATAAGGATCATGCATGACATGTGGAGGATGAGCATACATGAAGGAATGATGCGTATGATCAAACGGGTGTGTAGGAGCACGTACATGAGTATTTCTCATGTGTGGTTGTGTATGTGTCCGTGGGTGCGGAGCATAAAATGTGTCATGATTATCCACTTGTGAAGTAGGATGTTTCCTACGTGGATGAGTGTTAGTGTACACGAAAGCATTGCCTTGCTTTTGGTTTCCACCCTTAGTGGGTTTCTTGCCAAAAGGAAGAGAAGGTGATGTGGTGACGTTCTTGTTAGGATTGCTACCTATAGTGTCTTTGACACCACTTGTGGATGCACCGGAGGAAGGCCTCACAAAATCTATAGTGACACCACTATAGGAGGTGCGAGCATTAGATGCATTTGCTTTTACAAAACCAAGGCCAACACGATGTGTGGCCGGAAATTGGTTTGCAAGCAAATCATCCAATTGTCCTTTTCCCTTATTGAATCTCACAATACGGGAGGACATGAGCTCATATTTCTCCTTTAAAGAAGAAATGTTGGTATCCAAGGTGGACACCCATGCTTTGAGCTCGTGCACTTGAGTTTTAAGAGAGTCATTCTCTAAACCCAATTGTGTGTGACGTGTAACTAGATCACTATTATCCTTGGGATGTGTTTGATCTAGTTGAGATTTGAGGGAATTCACCTCATCTCTCAATGTGACATTTTGAGAAGCTAAGTTTGCTTTCTCAAGAGTTAAAGTATCAACAATGGTGTCATTGTTGATAATGCATGGAATGGATGACTTGCTAACATTTGATTTCTTTAAGCTAGTGTATCTAAGCATTAAAGATTAGTATTTAGCAAATAGTTCTTCATTAGCTATACGAAGTTCATCCATTGTTACCTCGGTGTCATCCGTGTCGGAGTCACTCTCATCCGAGAGTGGGTCTTCAAGTGCCATGAAATACATGTGGGCGCTCTCACCCTTCTCATCATCGGAATCGCTTGATGAGTCATCACTTGAGTCATCAAAGGTACCTACTAGTCCTTTCTTCTTGTCTCTCTTGTTCTTGAAGGACTTGTGGTACTTTGGTGCCTTCCATTTTTCTTTGTTGTTTAGTATTATGCAATCCCTCTTGATGTGCCCTGGCTTATTACACTTATAACAAAGAGAGGAAGTAGCATTAGTAGACTCAAAATGTTTGTTTGAGGAAAATTTACATTTGCAGAAGAAGCGTTGGAGCTTCTTCGCCATTTGGGCCATATCACCCAAATCCATCTCGTTCTCGGATTCATCACTTTCGAAGGATGATGAATTGTCGTTGAATGTCGAAGCTTTCTTCTTGGCCTTCGAGGGATTCATCATGGCTCGAATCTTCAATCGGTTCTCCCGTCTTACTTCGTAAGACATAAGAGTCCCGATGAGATTCACCACGGTGTAATTCTTCAAGTCATTGACCTCCTCAATGGCGATTGCTCTTCTTTCCCATTTGGAGGTCATCCCCATGATGATCTTCCTTAACTTTTCAGGTTCGGTGTAGATTTGGCCAAGGGCTTCCAATTCATTTGTGATGTCGGTAAAGCGTCCGTACATCGACGCAATGCTCTCATTTTCCAGCCTGTGAAACAAGTCGAAGTTTTGCACGACAACATATAACTTTGAAAGCTTTACCTTATTCGTTCCCTCGTGGGTAACGATGAGATGGTTCCAAATTTTATATGCACTCTTACATATGCATATCTTGTTGAACTCATTCGGGTCCAACTCACAATGAAGAGCGTTCATTGCTTTAGCGTTCTGACTTCGGTGGACTTCTCGGAAGTCGTCCATTTCTCGAAGTCATCTTTGGCGGGCTCGACGTACTCCTTGTAGAGATTCTCCAAAGAGAAGCACTCCTAAGGAATGTTTCCATCCTACACTTCCAATAGCCAAAGTTAGTACCATTGAAACATGGAGGACGAACCGTAGATTGACCTTCGAAAAGAGTGGACACTCCATCACGGTCGTGATTGTTGTACGAAGGCAACGGAGGAACGTTGTTGTTGTTGGATGCCATAGATGAAACCTTGTGCTTTGATACCAATTGTAAGGACCCTGTCTATAGGGAAAACACTAGAAGGGGGGTTGAATAGTGTTTATGCAAATTTAAAAGGAATTTACGCCAAATAAAATGCAATCCAACAAATAGTGCAGAATAGAAAAACGACCCAAAGAGAAACACACGCAAATGCAGATATGTTTCAAGGATTCGGATTACCCAAGTCAACTCCCGACTTGTTCCCGGTAATCTTACGTCCCTACCACCCGGATACAACCGGATACTCAAGTTGGAACCCTAACTTGAGGTTTCCTTATAGCCCACTTGTAGCAACCCTACAAGTGCAATCGAATACAATCGATGTCCTTGACTCCCACAACCAGGGAGCAAGCAAAACCACTCTCACAACCGAGAGCACAATTCAAATAAAGAAAGTTATGAAATATGAAAGCAACACTTACAATCACCTATGCCTTGAAGTAGAACTTGACGGAGAAGTGTGATGTGTGTTGAAGAAATCTATTGGAAGAGAGGAGAAAGACCTTTCTTTTGACTTCACCAAATGCCTAGAAGATCAATCTTTAGTTCTAGGTTGGAGAGCAAGAGAACAAGATTTGGAAATACTTAGGGCTTTGGATTTCAGAGCCTTGATCTTTTGGAAATGAAAGCTTGAAGGATTTTGCAATGAATGAGTAACCTTCCAATGAAACAGTAGAAGCTCTATTAATAGCTTTCTCAAATCCACAAAACAGTTTAGGCAAAAACCCAATCGAAATCCGTGAGAAAAATCTCAACGGATATAATCTGAACTCGCGACAGTCGACTGTTAAACAATCCACAGTCGACTGTTGCATAGTCAGTAAGGGTAGGTGAGAATTCATAACAGTAACTTACCACATGGACAGTCGACTGATGAATCAAAGACAGTCGTCTGTTAAGCCAACAGGTGACTGTACATTTTTTGACTGGCGACTGGCCGAGAGAAGAGTAAGTTAGACAAATACTGAAAATCTCGCAAGATACAGGACAGACTACTGATGCAAGTAACACAGTCGACTGTTAATCAGAACAGGCAACTGAATATCCTTAAACAGACGACTGTCAAAGTCAGGAGAAATTTCCAGAGAGCTGAGTCAAAGAATAGACTTACAGACATGCGACTGTTGTAGCATATACAGTCGACTAATCTAATAAACAATCAACTGTACATACAGCATAAGTCGACTGGCCGTAGAAATTAGATCAAACAGAGTTCGGGCATGGAGAGACAGGCAACGGATGTACAATTCATAGTCGACTGTCACTAGGACAGGTGCCTGTGAATCGTTCAACAGTAGCCTGTGCGAAATAATCAGAGAAGGCCGAAAACTACATTGTAATAGTCTGTGCATAACAGGCGACTGTAGAACAAAACATAGTCGACTGTTTTTGAGACAGTCGACTGTAAACTGTTAAGCAGTCGGCTGTTATAAACAATCCTAGCACAAACAAAATAGAATTGAATTGGGATCAAAGGACAAAAGTCTAAAGATGTCTTATGACAGAATGTAGATGTGTGTGAGTGCTCCATCAAAGTTCTACTTCTAAGCTACATACTAGAGGAGATAAAAGAAAAATTACATTGACAAATAATCTCTTCTATCTATCGTATGATCTTGAAGTCTTTACGGAGCTTCAATCATCAATCTACGATCATTCAATTCATATCATTTGCCTTCAATGACGTTTGTGAGTCATCCATTGCTAGTTGATCTTCATAATAAGCTTAGGCAATGGATTAACTGCAAAATAGGGGATTAGTCACAAGTATTTATGTTTGCTCATCATTAACACCAAGTAGGGAGAAGTCCAATACTCAACACGTCGTAGCCGCTCTGACCTTTAAGCACACACATAGACTCTACCACGTAAGCTTTTGTAAGAGGCAGCATGCTAGAGTAGTTAAAAACATTGGTTAGAAATATTAGGCGTCCTGCTATTAAGTTGAAACATATATGTATATTAGTATTTCTTTTATGATATGTTAGTTGGTCTGTTAGTTTAATTATTTGATTAATAGTAATATGTGTTAATGATTATTATTAGTATATATTGCATTAACCGGGATGTTCTTACATTACATATAATATTGTTAATAATTATTGCCAGTAGTGTCTTGTGCTCTAGCACATGTGTTGAATTGTTGATGTTTAAAGGATATAGTCCACCCTCAATGACTCAGTATGATTTATAGATGCATCAATATTTTCTTTCTCTGTAACAAAATGAATGAAAATTTTGTCAGCAATAGCATATAATGGCCTGCTTGAAGTTGGTTTACTTATATGAAGCATTTTGCAACTAGCTGGTTAATTTGTAATTCTTATACTGTCTGTGGAATTATATTAGTATTGCTACTAACATCAGTATGTATTAGTTAGTAATATAAATGTTAATTAGTTTTATATTTGACAATCATGTTAGTATATACTAGTTTGTTAAATCAGTTTGTAATTATGATGTTAGTAATTAAATGTTTTACTATTTGGTTAATAATATTAGTAAGTTGGTAATAATGTTAGTTTATAACATTAGTTCAATAATATTAGTTTAAATAGGATTCTATTACTGTAAAATAGTAGTCTCATACGTGGATCTTTACGTCACAGATAAATTGTGCCTTCTGTTGCAATCATCAAGACAAACAATATTACCTCCAGGCAAGTATTTATTGCAAGGTTGAAAAATCGCTAGGCGCTAGGCGTTCGGATTGCTAGCGCCTAGTGCCCAGAGCATTAATAGGGGATTAATCGGGGATTAATCGGCGTAGGCGGATTTGCATTTTTAATTATTTTATTTATTTTTTATAATATATTTATGTTTATATATAAATATATATATTATTTAAAATACATCAAATATTTAATACATACTAAATAAAATCCAGTTTACCTACTTTAGAGTATTTGTGTGCAACAAAATAAAATTTAAAAGATACTCTTGTGCAATTAAGCCATTTACCAAAAACGCCCAGACACTGCCAAGAAACCGCCTAGGAACCGCCCAGGAACCGCCTAGGAACCGCCCAGAGCGCCCAGACACCGCCCAGAATGCTTAGGCAGCCGATTAATCCTAAAAACGCCTAGATTGACCGCCCAGGCCATACTCGGAGCGTTTACTGGCCACCTAGCGCCTAGGCGCCGCCTAAGCGGCCGTCCACGACGATTTTTAGAACACTGATTTATTGTATTTGAATCTGGGACAACTACCAAAACTAGTGCAATCATCATTTTAAAATGCTCATACTTTAGCTGTTGTAGCTGACTAAAAACGGACTTTTCACGTTAATGAACCCTTGATAAAAGAACAATTTTCTCTGCATATTATCAATTGAACCAAAACGGAACAGAAGGTAGGAAACAACCCTCAAAATATAATGAGAAACCATCGATTACAGATGGAAAGGAAAACTAGTCGGTGACTAGTCATGACACTTGGGTGGGGTTGGTCCTTAGTAGTAGGGTTCGTAGATGTAGCTTGACCACCTTACGGCTCCCTCTATAACCACACCAATGGAGGCAAGCAAGAAGGCGTCACGGTAAACCCCCAATGATAGGGTGCATCAAACACATACTACCAACCCGGACAAGGACTTATCACGAGCACAATAAATAAAACATACAACAGCTTTACTTTTTGAATTGCAATTTCATATATGTTATGTTTCTCTTTATGCAATTATCATTTATAAAATGTATACTAACGCTCTTTTGTTCTGGCAAATTGTTTTTCATTATTTTACTTTAAATATATTGTCGAGCTTCTTGCTGACATATATTTCATGTGTTTGTGAAATATATGTTAGTTCAGAGACTGATTACTTTGCAGACCCCTCTTTTGAGGATTCTACCATAGAGGTGGACCCCGCTGATTAGACGTACAAGGACGCTGAGGTCTTACCTGCTGAAGACTAGAAAATTGTTGCAGTCTTTACCTATTTAGTTGTATTTGCTATTTTCAGGTGTGTTTGCTTTCAGCAGATTGTACGGCCATGCTAGGCCTAAGTCACTTTGTGTACTTTGCTTTAAAAAACGCTGGAATAAATTTGTAATAAATATATGTGCTGTTTTGGAAAAATTCGCGTGCAGGGACCTGCTCACTAAATAATGCTTATTGTGCTTAATTCAAGGAAGGAAGAAAAAAAGTACTCCCTCTTTGCTTTAAGCACATGCGGACCCGCTCACGTTCTCGCTTCCAAGTAAAATGAGAAGCGGGGCGTGACAGGGTTTAGTGGTGGCCCATGCAGGTCCTCTCATCCTCTTGCACTCTGCGAGACACTTCAGATACAGTATTGATATTATTACTAACCAGCTCGTTTAAATAAAGTTGCACACAAATGTTTACCTTTTCTGTTTACAGCATGGCAGGAAGGCATAACACTCGTAATGGGAATGGAGCCAATGGGAACGGTAATCCCGATTCAATGAACTCCTAGGTGTTATGAGAGGCATGCTGGAGACCCAGAAGTAGCTGATTCAGCAAGGACGACAAGCTGCGCCACCTACACCATCGCCTCCTCCTCAAGCTACACCCGGAGCCAAGCAATTTCGGGAGCTGAACCCGAAGAGCTTCTGGGAACAGAAGGGCCGATAGCAGCTGAAGAATGGGCCAGGAGTACAGAAGACGATCTGAGTTTTTCCGGTATTTATCAAGCTGGATGGGTTGAAGTCGACAAGAAGCAACTGACAGACAATGCACGAAACTGGTGGGACAGGGAAGAAGCCCGTCTGGTTAAGCCCATCAACTGGGCCATGTTTCTAGAGCATTTCAACGCTCATTATTTTCCTCGAGCAGGTAAGAGGGAACTGCATCAACGCTTTGTCAATCTGAAGCAAGGCAATCAGACAGTTGATGAATACGAGGCGGAATTCTCTATGCTCAGTCGATTTGCTCCACAACTGGTGGAGGATCCCGAAGACTGTGCGAATCAATTTCTCCAGGGGCTGGACCTGGATATTCAGGGTTCGATGTCTTCAACGAACCCAACCACACTTCATGGAGTGTTGGACGCTGCCAGGGATTTTGAGCGTGTTCAGAAGCGTAAGAAGGTGATTCAGATCGGAGGAAGCAAACGTCCACCGGAGCCACCCAGGGGCAATTTCAGGCCTACTCAGACTATACAATTCAAGAGACCTGCTACCCCTGTTAATAATCGACCTTAGATGGTCTGCTTTCACTGCAAGTGGACTGGACATCTCAAGAAGGACTACCGAGAGCTGCTAAACCAATGCCTGATATGTGGATCTGCTGCACATGCTGTCAGGGACTGCCCTCGCCGCACCAATAATCCAATGACTACTGGACCTTCTAGACCTGTTCAGCATGGAGCTCCTGGACCAAATCAGCGTGGACCACCTCTAGCTCCACAGCAGAGAGCTTATGATCAGGCGAGGCAGAACCAGCCGAGGCGACAGGTATTTACCATGAATGCCGCTGAGGCCGAGACTGATGAACAAGTGATCTTAGGTATTACCTAACCTATTCTTTTTATATGCTTATGGTATGTTTATATGTGTGTGTTTGATTTATTTCCCTTTAGCTAAGGTGTTTCCCTACATTCTAGGTGTTATCTTAGTAGCCTCTCATCCGGTTCTATCCCTATTTGATTCTGGAGCCTCTCACTGCTTCATATCCCGAGGATTTGTATAGAAGCATTCTATTCGTATTGACCCTCTACCAAATAGCTGGAACATCACTACCGGGAGTGGAGTAGTGAAAACTTCTAGTGGTTGTCGATCTTGCCCTATAGTGATCTGTGGACACGAGTTGTATGGAGATTTTATGATAGTCGATATGCCAAAATTCGATGCAATATTCGTCATGAAATGGTTAGGAAATTTCTATGCTTCCATCGATTGTCACAAGAAGAAGGTAGTGTTCGAAATCCCTGACCATCTGGTGTTTGAATTCGCAAGTGGAGACTGTTCACTTGGACATATCAAGTTTCGGGCCAAGCCGAAAGAAATGATCATTGCATCAATGGTAATCGAACCCAAGAAGCCTAGAGTGGTTCGATATTTTGAGGATGTATTCCCTGAAGATATTTCAGGATTACCACATAATCGAGCTTTGGAATTCATCATCAACCATCTGCTGAACACACAACCGATTTCGAAGGCACCTTATCGCATGGCTTCTGCTGAACTAGAAGAACTTCGGAAACAACTCGACGACCTGTTGCAGAAGGGATTCATACATCCCAGCGTATCTCCTTGGGGTGCACCAGTTCTATTGGTCAAGAAGAAAGATGGGTCAAGAAGGATGTGTGTGGATTACCGAGAACTAAACATGGTAACCATAAAGAACAAGTACCCGCTTCCGTGCATTGACGACATCTTCGATCAACTTGGAAAATCACGAGTATTCTCTAAACTGGATCTCATAAGTGGTTATCATCAAGTGAAGGTCAGAAGTGAAGACATCCCAAAGACGTCATTCTGGACCAAGTATGGGGATTATGAATTCGTAGTCATGCCATTCGGTGTGACTAACGCCCCAGTAGTATTCATGAATCTTATGAACTTGATCTTCTATGAGTTCTTGGATAAGTTCGTTGTGATCTTCATCGACGACATCTTAGTCTACTCAAAGAATGAAGAAGAGCATGCCAAGCATCTGCGGATTGTATTGCAGACCTTGCGACATCATCGGTTATATGCCAAGTACAGCAAGTGTGAATTTTGGCTAGACCGAATTGCATTCCTCAGGCATGTGGTATCGGGCGATGGTATCTCTGTCGACCCGAAATAAGTTACCTCAGTCAGGAATTGGCCGACTCCTCAATCAGCATCAGATATCAGGAGTTTCCTAGGATTGACGGGTTATTACCGTCGATTCATCAAGGAATTTTCAAAAATTGCTGAACCTATGACTCGTCTGACGAGGAAGGATATCTAGTTCATCTGGTCCGAGGCATGTGAGAAAGCATTTGAAGAATTGAAGACGAAGCTGACAACTGCACCAGTTCTGGCTATACTAGACAGGACTGGAGGATTTGAAGTGTATTGTGACGCATCTGGCAAGGGTCTCGGGTGCATACTACATCAACATAGTCATGTTGTAGCATATGCTTCCCGACAACTAAAGACTCATGAGAAGAATTATCGAACTCATAATCTGGAGCTAGCTGCAGTTATATTTGCTTTAAAGATTTGGAGACATTTTCTATTGGGCGAGCAAGTCAAGATCTTCACCGACCATAAAAGTTTGAAGTACATCTTCACCTTGAAGGAGCTCAATATGAGACAACGAAGATGGTTAGAGCTTATGGCTGATTATGATATTAATCTTCAATATCATCCAGGAAAGGTGAATGTGGTACCAGATGCATTGAGTTGATTACCAGTAATTATGACTCTCACAACTCAATGGAGACTTCAGCAAGCTATGCGAGAGTTGGAGATTGAAGTTATTTTGTCTGGGACTTCAGTAACATGGATGAATATGCAAATCCAGTCTACTATCATGGATCAGATTAAAGTTGCTCAGACTGGAGATGCGAAGTTACAGAAGATCAAGGCACAAGTGGAATCAGGTCTTCGTACGGATTTTCTTATCCATGAAGACGGATCTTTGAGATATGGCAGCAGAATCTGTGTATCTTCAGGCAATATCAGTTAAGAGCTCATGAATGAAGCACATAGCTCTCCATACTATATTCATCTTGGTGGAACCAAGATGTACAAGGATCTTCGTCTGAATTTTTGGTGGCATGGTATGAAGAGGAGCGTAGCTCGAAGCGTCGCCAAGTGCCTTGTGTGTCAGCAAGTAAAGGCTGAGCATCATCACACTGCTAGATTGCTTCAACCTCTGCCTATTCCGGAATGAAAGTGGCAGCACATCACTATGGATTTCGTGACTGGACTACCTCCGAGTACTAAGCAGAATGATGCGATTTGGCTTATCATTGACCAATTAACCAAATCAGCACATTTCATACCTAACCGAGTGGGACAATCTACAGAAATACTTGCTAAGAAGTACATGGAGGTAATGATTTATCATATACCTTTAAAAACTTCTTTCTAGTATACGTTGTGATGTAATCAATAATCGTGCAGGAGATTGTTCGACTGCATGGAGTTCCAGTGAGCATTGTCTCTGATCGGGACACTAGATTCACATCTCAATGTTGGAAGAGTCTGCAATCCAATCTGGGCACCAGTCTTAGTTTCAGCACTGCGTATCACCCGCAGACGGATGGCCAATCAGAGCGTACCATCCAGATATTGGAGGACATGTGACGAGCTTGTATGCTGGATTTCAAAGGCTCGTGGGAAGATCATATCCACTTGGTAGAGTTTGCCTATAACAATAGCTACCAAGACAGCATTGGCATGGCCCCATTTGCTGCACTTTATGGGAGAAAATGTCGTTCCCTACTGAGTTGGGATGACATTGGCGATCGGGAAGTTTTGGGTCCTGAAATGATCGTAGAAGCTGTTGACGTAGTGCGAACCATCAGATACAAACTTCGCATTGCGCAAGACCGATACAAGCACTGGGCTGACACGAAGCGTCATCATCTAAAGTTTCAATCTGGAGATCATGTATTCCTGAAGATATCTCCTAACCGGGGATTGATAAGATTTGCAAGAAGAGGAAAGCTCAGTCCGAGATTCATTGGACCCTTCGATGTATTGGAATGAGTTGGAGAAGTTGCCTATCGTCTGGCGTTACCACCTTCACTGGATGGAGTGCATGATGTGTTTCATGTCTCCCAGCTGCGTCGTTATATCAGTGATCCTACACATGTGGTTGACCACTCAGAGCTCATAGTGCGACTAGATCTGACCTATGAGCAGCAGCCAGTACAGATTCTGGATCGACGTAAGAAGACTCTTAGGAACAGAGTTGTTGATCTCGTAAGAGTGATGTGGCGACATGACTCACCTGGGGAATCTACATGGGAGCAGGAAGACGAGATTCAAGAACGCTACCCTTACCTATTCAGCTAGTAAGGTGAAGTTAATAGTAAGTATTCATAACCATAATCTCTTGTTTTCTTGAATGCTATGATATCACGTTATATATTCCATACTATTTACTGTTGGAAGCAACGATCTAGGATCTTGGTTTGATGATGACAAACGTGTCGCTATATCTAATGTGTGTGCTTAGTGTGTCTCAGGCTTGGCTAAACAATATATCTAGGCTATTTGGCGGAATTGCTATTCGTATAGCACATTGGGAGAGAAGGAGTGTGTGTGCACAAAGAAGTTTGACTTGGTCAAAAGATGATTGGATCAAATCAATTGGTAATTGGTGCAAATCCAATATTGATTTTTGATTTGATTAAGTCAAATGCCATGGAGATCCAATTCAAAAACCGTATTTCACATCCTATTCAAATCTTACTTGATCTCCTATTCAAGTACCTAATCTTTTCTTATTCCTATCCCTACGGCGTTTCAAATTCCTTGATTATAGGGACTTCTCCTAATCATTCTACAACTTCCCAAAACCCTAGCCATAGCCTATAAAAACCTAGATGAGGTACTACTATTTTTATTGCGGCAAATACAAAATATTTGTGTGGACGGCAACAAAAACTAAGAGGGGCCACATTTTTTTTTGCGGCAACATAAGAATTGTGAAGGGGGCTATGAAAGTTTGAAGAGGTTGCAACTTCAAGAATCCCACAAGAATTCTCTTTTACAAAAAGCCAACCCTCTTCATCACCTACGCAAGAAGCTGCCTTCGAAGAGCTCCATCGCCTTCATCGAAAGCCAACCCCGTCGATGCTGAAGAAGAGATCTCTGCCGCCGCTGCCGTTGCACATCCAAGATCACGCCTTCAAGGAGCATCGCCGCTGTACTCCTCGCTGCTGCGGACCATCACACCGACGCCTTCTTCGACCCACGTCGCCGTCACTACCGTGATCATCGCCGTCAAGCTTTTCAGCGTGCTGTCACCGCCGAGACACCGCCTCCAAAGCCCGCTGCCAGAGACTGCCTCAAGAAGAAGCAAAACGACGAAGTTCACCGCCGTCTTCACTGTCGAAGGAGCACAGGTGAGAAGAAGAGCGAAGTCTTGCCACTCTCATCGCCAAAGCTCACCGTCGACGAACTCTATCAACTGCCGTTGACCCATCGCCGAAGACACGTTGAGTTCGCCGTCGTCATCTGATCGTGAAGCCGCCCTGAAACAAAGCCACCATTCTCGTCGCCAAAGCTCATCGTTGTCGGAGACGAGAACCATCGCTGCACCATAGAACTCCGGCCATTCGCTGAGCAAAGAGAGGCTGCAGTCGTCATTGTTCGCCGTAGATGCCTCCTTCGAAGTAGCTGCTGCCTGCAAGTCCCGCAGCTCGACGCCGTCACCGAGAAGAGAGATCGCCGCTGAAAGCCCTACGTGAAGTCGGAGAGCAAGTCACCGCCATCGCCCGGAGAAACGTAGTCACCGCCGTTCATCGCTGCTGCAACTCAAAGTCACCGCTGCTCGCTGTCGTCGCCGTTGTCTACACCGACGAGAGATCGCAGGAGAAGCTGAAGTTCGTGTCTTCGTCGTCGCCACAAACTTGAGGATCACTGGAGACTGTCTGCCGCTGCTGCTATCGGAGAAAACGTCGAAGAAGCTGTTCCCGAAGCGCCGCCCGGAGTAGCTCACGCCTGCATGCCCTAAACCCCGAAGCGAGGAGAACGAAAACGAATCGAAAACGTTTTCGATTATTGAGCTGACGTGGCATACGCTGTGCCGCAAGATTCATCATCAACGGCGAGAATTTGTTTTTGCAATCGCACGAGAAATTGAAGCGGGTGTGACATTTGAGCGCTGACGTGGACGCCGGATCAATTGCGAGAAACGGATCGGATGGCCAGGATCGTTTGATGAACGCGTAAATCTAAACCCCGCATCGAGACTTTGCATGCTGACGTGGCGAGGCATTTTAGAGGAGTTGCTTTGCGCACAGGCCCGTGAATTAAAGAGCTGAACTGAATTGCTCCACGCACCGACCTCTTTATTGCTGAGCGCACAGACTGAAGATTTATAAAGGATTGAACTGAAATTGCTTTGTGCACAGACCAGTGCATATCTTGACATCCAGGAGTCGGATTGAGACACCGTTTGCGTCAGATTGGAGCTGACGACATGCAGATTGACAGAGACGCCTACACGGACACAAACTGAGCATTTCTAAACTCTTAACCTCTTTTATTTGTGTCTTAGTGTAACGTTCTCTGTGGGGAAACTTTTACCTATTTTTGGTGACTATTTTGGGACTTGTCTAGTTGGGACTAGACAAGTGGGACCCAGCTAGTTTGGGACTAGCTGGTAGAAAGCTTTGCTAGGATTGATAGTGAGAGGAAACACTGTGTGTGGGGTACTGAGAGTCCGGCGAGTGTAGGGACGTAGAGGGTGCTCTGAGCGTGCTCTAACTTGTGACTTTGTACCTATTGCACTATTCAATCTAGTATTAGCTTTGGGGGCTGGAGTAGGTCGTTGGGACGACCGAACCAGGGTAAATCTGCTGTGTACTCTGTGTCTGCTTTTCATTACTCTGGTTGTGCTTTTAACTGCGTGTGCTTATTCGTGGGTTGCACGAATTATTTTTATTAACCTATTCACCCCCCTCTAGGCTAGGATCCAGATCCAACAAGTGGTATCAGAGCCAGATTAGTAGATCTAGCCTAGTTTGACCATGGACCACATTGATAGTGCTTTTGCTGAGGGTCAGTCTATTTCCCGACCACTTAGATTTAATGGAGGAGATTATGCTTACTGGAAAAATCGTATGAAAATCTATCTTATTTCTATTGATTATAAAGCTTGGCAAATTGTTGAAAAAGGATATAAATCACCTATTATCAAAATTGAAAATACTGAGATGCCTAAACCTGATGATAAGTGGGATGATAATGATTGGAAGCTTTATTATTTAAATGCTAAAGCTATGAATGCTCTTATTTGTGCATTAGATAAATCTGAATTCAATCGTATCTCACATTGTCTAACTGCGCAGGAAATATGGCATACTTTGGAGGTGACGCACGAGGAAACGTCACATGTGAAGGAGTCTAGACTTGCACTTCTGAGCACGGAATACGAGGGATTTCGCATGCTACCATCAGAGACGATATCAGAAATGTTTGCGAGGTTCACCAACATTGTCTACAAGTCTAGTTCGCTCGGTAAGCCATATTCTAGCCTTGAGCAGGTGAGGAAGATATTAAGAGCTCTGCCAAGCTCTTTCAGGCCTAAAGTCACTGCCATCCAAGAAGCGAAAGATTTGTCACAAATGAAGGTGGAGGACTTAATAGGTAATTTAATGTCCCACGAGCTTGAACTGCAAAATATTAATGAAAGGGAGAAACCTGAGGAAAAAGAAAAAGCTACCAAGCCACTTGCCCTGAAAGCTGACGAAAGTGAAGAAGATGATGACGACATAGCGCTAATGGTGAGAAACTTCAGAAAGTTTGTCCAAACCAAGCAAGAAAGAGCAGAAATGGCAGCCAGGTTTAATCGCTCTAACTTTTTCCAGTCTTCTAAGCAAAATTATGATCAGAATACTACTAATAGAATGATTTGTTTTAAATGCAAGAAAAGATGACATCGAATGAGGGATTGCCCACATGAGACAGCTCAGGTAGCTAAAGAAAAGGGAAAATCCAAGGTGCTTACTTGGGACATGGATAGCGAAGCTGAGAGCGAGGAGGAGGAACACGAAGCCCATTCATGCATGGCATTGATGGGAATACACAATGAGGTAACTTCTGGTAGTAAAACTGAACTCCTTACTCTCTGTAAAGAAATGCAAGATAAAATAGTAGAGCTTGAATCCACTATAGATGACTACCAAAATGAAAACTTTGAAATGCAACAATCTGAATATGAAATGTCTAAAGAGATTGAAAAACTCAAAATTGATATTGTTGCTCGTGACTCTACTATTGATAGTTTGAAAAAGGAAAAATCCAGTCTTAATGATGAAGCACCTTGTCTCTCTTGCGCTTCCTTGATGAATAATATTAGCATGCTTAAACTTGATTTGATTAAGCTCGAAACTGAAAAAGACTATGTTATTAGAGAGCTTAACGATAAATTCTGCATGTTAGATAATGATTTTAAAAGAAAAATGGTTGAATTTGAAAAGAAGGAAGAGGAAAACAAGAGAGCTTTTATAAGTAAATGCACATTGCTTGTGGAAGAAAATAAATTGTTGAAAACCAAAGTCTCTAATCTTGAACTTGCCATTAAGAAATTCTCTACGGGAAAACAATCATTGGACACTATTTTAGAGAATCAATTATATGGCAATAATAGAAGAGGACTTGGTTTTGGTCTTAAAAACGTTGAAAAACAAAAATTCAAGAAATTCCACAATGCACCGTCTATTGCGAAGAATTTATATGCAAAGTGCTTTACTTGTGATAATGTAGGCCACACATCATACTATTGTAAATTTAGGAACACAAATATTAAATTTAAACAAGTGTGGGTTCCTAAAACCATGTTGGCTAACACTAGTGGACCTTGTTGGATTCCAAGGTCACACTTAACACCTTTCATGTAGGTGTGATGGAGTTTTGGCAAGTAGCAATAAACTCAATGTCTCATTCTTTTAGCTCCTTCGTCAAAAAGCGACGAGAAGGTATAATTTCTATCCCTCTTTGCATTGCATTGCATTGCATACCTTCATAGATTTTTTTGTGTGCTTGATTTATTTTGTTTTGTGTGCTTGCATGGATGATTTTTAATGTTTTTATTTCTGAAAAAAAAATATATTGAAAAATCAAAAATAAAAAAAAATGTGTGCTTATTGAATCCTCTTTTGAATCTCTTGAGTGATATTGTATGAATGATCAATTCTATCCCTTGTATAAGTCAATTCATTATTGTTGTAGCTACATGAACATGATGTTATTCTCATTAGTAGCCATGACATGTCTCATAAGTTTCAAATTTGACTTCTACACCTACATTTGCACTTTCACGATATTTGACTTTTTAGTGCTTTTGGAGATTTTTTTGAAGAATAATGGAAAGTGAATGTAGGAATGATTAATTTCTGAAATTTCTAAGGGATATGATGTGTTTAGCCATGAATTAAAATTGAGCACAAAAGAATTGAAAAAAAAAGTATTTGCTCCGTATGAAAAATGGATACACTTCATGGCTAAAACACAACCCACGAGTATCCAACTTGTGCTACATGGGTAATCATTAGCGTTGGTGTATATAACTCGTCAAGCAATGCCATCCCACATTTAAAAGTCCTCTTAGGCCATGTTTTGGGATTCGGTATCTTGAACTCATCTTTGATGAGGTGGGAAAAATCAATCCTAGTGATATTCATGAAAATTGGAGAATGTGGATTGACTTGGTTGAATTTCTGAAATTGAATCTCCTCTTGTACTTAATTGTCTATATCACTACACTTTCACAAAGGTGGAGAAGTCCGGGTATGAAATTATATGAACTTGAACTGCCTATCATTTAGACTACTCATGCAAATTGCACGCTACTTCTAATAATGATTTATTTTTGCATGTGATATTTTTGTGACTTCATTAATCCACTTTTGGTGATTACAATGGGGGAGAAAGAAAAGATTTTGAGAGCTTTGATGTTGATATTATTTGTTGAAGGGGGAGCCTGAAATATATGTTGAAGGGGGAGCTTGAGAGAAAGGGGAGCATGCTATTATTTTTGTTATTAGTTTGTGCATGCCATGTTGTAGTGCTTTGAATATTCATCTCATGATTCATATTGCATTACACCCTTCAACACACTTCACACACTCATTCTTATTGATCAAATCTTTTATGGGTTTGTCATCACCAAAAGGGGGAGATTGTTGGAAGCAACGATCTAGGATCTTGGTTTGATGATGACAAACGTGTCGGTATATCTAATGTGTGTGCTTAGTGTGTCTCAGTGTCACGACCCGCTTCCCTAAAATGGAGGCGAGACGTGAAAAGGTCCGCACGGGAGTGGAGCTGTGAAGCCCCAAACCCGATAAGCGTCAATAATGCATAAGCGGGTCCATGTAACCACGACAGAATAACAATAATAACACAAGTAGAGACTGAAATAAAAATTCCACATCTCACAAATTGTCCAACATCAACAAAAGGTCCAACATCCAGAAAAGCCACCAGGCTAAAAGAAAAGAGTCTAAAGGCCCAGAACAAGGCCAACAAAAACTGCAACAACAACAAGTATGGGTGCTACGCACCGATAACAAAACAACTGTCTAATAAAAGTAAAACACAACGAAGACACTAGGACTGGTCCCCAGTGTCCACGTACTCCCCGTCAAACACAAGTACGGGCTCAGCGTCAGCAAACACCTCGTCCTCAACAAGTAACTCAGGCTCGGGCTCTAACATGTGTCACCCAATAGAGAAAAGGGGCACATGTCAGCAAGTCGAAAGACTTGTGCAAGGAAACGAGAATAATGGTAAACTAGCAACCTAGCAATTAAAACATGGTGCATGGCAAGTAAAGTACGGTGGTAACAAGTAAGGTAAAGGAGAGTACAAGTAAAGTAAAGGAGAGTACAAGTAACAAGTATCAAGGGGTAGGGGTGACATGTAATGTCAAGTAACAAGTAAAGTACAAGGGATCACTCGACGAGTGCCCTATTGCCCGCAGGCTGTGTTCAAGTATCAAGTACAAGGGATCACTCAACGAGTGCCCTATTGCCCGCAGGCTGTGATGCGCTCGTCTTCTGGAACACGAGCCAGAAAGTGTTTTTGATAAGTATGGCGTAGGGGTGCACCTAGCCGGAACAAGTAGCACTAGTGTGTAGCGATGCTACGCAATCACGATGAGTATTCAAGCATGCAATGACATGAGCAGATAATTCGCATACCGTTAATTAAATTAAACGTGACAGGAGAAATGCAGTGACATGAACATATTCGCGTACCGTTAATTAAATTAAACGTGACAGGCGAAATGCAATGACATGAACATATTCGCGTACCGTTAATTAAATTAAACATGGCAGGCGAAATGCAATTACATGAACATATTCGCGTACCGTTAATTAAATTAAACATGGCAGGTGAAATGCAATGACAGTTAAGGATGCATGGATGACATGAACAGTTAATACGCGTACCGTTAAGGAAAATTAAACGTGACATACAAGCGTGATGAAAGTGACGGACCAAGCTTCGTTGTCAAGCTAGGTCAATGGCGTCTAAACGGCTATCCTTTCACCGTCTAGTCTCTTTTACGCTAAAGCTAGGTAAACGGCCTAAAACATGGCCTAAATCAAGAGATGCAAGTTTCACTTGCCTAGCACCGGGAATGGCGACTACTCCGTCACACGGACGCCAATCTATGGGGAAATCACTGTAATGGGTGGAAACAAGCACCAAACACTTGAAATTAATTAGGGTTTCATAAAAATACTAATAGACTATGAAAACATAAAGGAATCGATTTCTTACCAAGAGGAGACGGAAGGAACACTCCGGGGAACCTAGGGTTCAGATCTGGTAATGATTGGAGAAGTTTGGAGAAATAGGGTTTTGGGGGATTTTGGTGATTTGATGGGTTTGGGTGAGATTTTGGGGAAGATGAGAGGTGGATGGAGTGAATGGTTGGATTGGATGATGATTCTAGGGCTTGGAATGGAGAAATGGAGCTTGGAGGAAGATGGGGGCTGAAGGGGGAAATTTTTAGGGTTTTGGGTCGTGTTGGAGAAGAAGAAGTCGTTTGGGTTGGGTATAAATAGGTTGAGCTGGCAGCTGCCCAGAAATTAGGGTTTTAACACTGGTTAGTCGGTCCAAGAGCAACCACTGACCGACTAGTTTGGCAACTAGTCGGTCGGTCGACCAACGCAGACCGACTAAGTGCAAACAGTAACTCCTGAACGAAAATAGGATTCTAGAGTTAGTCGGTCCATGAACAAGTACTGACCGACTAGTTTAGCATCTAGTCGGTCGATGAACGTTCTTAGACCGACTAAGAGTAAACAGTAACTGATACAAAAATAATATGATGAGTTAGTCGGTTCAAGAAGCATTGCTGACCGACTAGTTTGCAACCTAGTCGGTCAACCAACGTTCTTAGACCGACTAACGATAAACAGTAACTCCTGAGAAATTTAGAAAGCTAACTAGTCGGTCCAAGAAGGATTGCCGACCGACTGGATCGTCATCTAGTCGGTCGGTGGCCCTTCTTACACCGGCTAATGAGCACCAAAAGTACTGATACGGAGCGCGGGGCCCGGGATCGATTCCTAAGACTCCTAGGCTTGATCTAACAGTTAGATACGACCGTTATGAAGTCCGTCACGAGTGACATACTTCGAAATCGACAATCCTAAGGAAGAAACGAGAAAATACGACGAATCGATCGAAAATGAAATCTACGAAGACGAAAACCACACAAGAGGAGAAAATCCACCAAAATACATATTATATTATATTATATTCAGATACATGAAAAGCAGTCGTTACATCCTCCCCAACTTAAGAAAAATTCCGTCCTCGGAATTTCCAAAAACTCACGAGTCCGGAAACAAAAGTGGGAAACGCTCTCGCATCTCATCCTCATTCTCCCAAGTAGACTCTCAAGGTGAACCGTGTCGCCACATCACCCTCACAAGATTGACAATCTTGTTCCGAAGCGATTTCTGACGCCTGTCCAGAATCTGCACTGGATGCTGGTCATACGTCAAATCTGGGCGAACGGTAATCTCCGAAAAATCCACCGCATGAGACGGATCGCTAATGTATCGACGAAGCTGCGACACATGGAAAACATTGTGAACTCCTTCCAAAGACGGCGGCAAGGCCAAGCGATAAGCTACCTCGCCAACCCTCTCCAAAACGTCAAACGGTCCAATGTATCGCGGGCTCAACTTCCCACGCTTCCCGAAACGAATCACACCACGATTCGGGGAAATCTTCAAGAACACATGGTCGCCCGGCTGAAACTCCAAAGGACGACGTTTAGCATCCGCCCAATGCTTAAAACGGTCCTGAGAAATTCTCAACCTCTCCTGAATATTCCTGACGATATCCACGGCCTCCACGATCATCTCAGGTCCCAACAACTCCCGATCTCCAACGTCATCCCAACTCAATGGCGATCGACATTTCCTCCCATAAAGAGCGGCGAAAGGCGCCATGCCAATACTCGCCTGGAAGCTGTTGTTGTAGGAAAATTCCACCAAGTGTAGATGGTCCTCCCACGAACCCTTGAAATCCAACATGCACGCCCTCAGCATGTCTTCCAAAATCTGAATCGTCCTCTCGGACTGGCCATCCGTCTGCGGATGGTACGCCGTGCTGAAACTCAGACGCGTACCCAAACTCTTCTGCAAACTCTGCCAGAACTGAGATGTGAACCTCGTGTCTCTGTCAGACACGATACTCACGGGGACTCCGTGAAGTCGCACAACCTCCTGCACGATTCACGTTACATCACTATCCAAACTAGGAAAAGGAAATAAAAACGGAGAGTAAAAGAATTTTACCTCCATATATCTCCTTGCTAGCGCCTCAGTGGACTGTCCCACTCGGAACGGAATAAAGTGCGCAGACTTGGTCAATCGATCTACGATCACCCAAATCGCGTCATTCTGCTTCGGACTCCGAGGTAGTCCAGTCACGAAATCCATAGTGATGTGTTGCCACTTCCACTCCGGAATCGGAAGCGGTTGTAGCAACCCGGTCGTACGCTGATGCTCCGCCTTCACTTGCTGGCATACCAAGCACTTGGCTACACTCCGAGCCACGCTCCTCTTCATACCATGCCACCAATAATTCAGACGAAGATCCTGGTACATCTTGGTGCCACCAGGATGCACAGAATACGGCGAACTGTGTGCCTCCACCATCAGCTCCTCTCTGATATCCCCAGCAGGCACACACAACCTGGCTCCAAACCTCAGCGAGCCATCCTCATGAATCAAAAAGTCAGTCCGCAGACCGGCTTCCACCATCTCCCGAATCCTCACCAGCTTCAGATCCTCAGCCTGGCCAGCCTTAATCCGATCCACGATCGTCGACTGTACCTGCATGTACATCAACGACGAAGCCTCTCCAGGAAGAACAATCTCCACACCAGACTCGCAAAAATCCTGCTGCAATCTCCACTGCGAGGTCAAAATCATCACCGCCGGAAGCCTACTCAAAGCATCCGGAACCACATTCACCTTGCCAGGGTGAAACTGCAAATCAATATCATAATCCGCCATAAGCTCCAGCCATCGACGCTGTCGCATGTTGAGCTCCTTCTGAGTGAAAATATACTTCAAGCTTTTGTGATCGGTGAAAATCTTCACTTTCTCACTCAGCAAGAAGTGCCTCCAAATCTTAAGAGCAAACACAACGGCAGCCAACTCCAAATCATGCGTCGGATAATTCTTCTCATGAACCTTAAGCTGACGAAACGCATACGCCACAACATGCCCATGCTGATGCAACACGCAACCGAGACCATTGCCAGAAGCATCACAAAAGATCTCAAATCCACCGCTGCGATCAGGCACAACAAGAATAGGGGCAGTCGTCAACCTCTCCTTCAGAACACCAAAAGCACCCTCACAATCACCCGACCAAACATAAGCAACATCCTTCCGCGTCAACCTGGTCATCGGCTCAACAATACGAGAAAAGTCCTTAATGAATCGCCGATAATAACCAGCAAGTCCAAGAAAACTCCGAATCTCAGACGCAGACGACGGAACAGGCCACTCCCTGATGGCCCGAATCTTCTCGGGATCCACTGAAATACCATCTCCAGTCACCACATGCCCGAGAAAAGCAACTCTATCCAGCCAAAACTCGCACTTCGAAAACTTAGCATACAACCGATGCTTCCTCAAAATCTCCAACACCGTCCTTAAGTGCGAGGCATGCTCTTCCTCCGACTTCGAATAGATCAGAATGTCGTCGATGAAGATAACGACAAACTTATCCAAAAAGTCGTAGAAAATCAGGTTCATCAGATTCATGAAAATTGCGGGCGCGTTAGTTACGCCGAAGGGCATAACCACGAACTCATAGTGTCCATACTTCGTCCTGAACGCTGTCTTCGGAACATCTCCCTTCTTCACCTTCAACTGATGGTAACCACTCCTCAAATCCAACTTAGAAAACACCCTCGAACCTCCAAGCTGATCAAAAATATCATCGATGCGAGGCAACGGGTATTTATTCTTAATGGTCACCGCATTCAACTCCCGATAGTCCACGCACATGCGACGCGAACCATCCTTCTTCTTAACCAGCAACACCGATGCTCCCCACGGAGACACACTAGGATTAATATAACCCTTCTGCAAAAGCTCATCCAACTGCTTCCGCAACTCTTCCAACTCTGTAGGTGCCATACGATACGGCGCCTTCGAAATCGGCTGCGCACCTGGAACAAGATCGATAGAAAATTCCAAAGCCCGATCAGGCGGCAATCCAGACATCTCCTCGGGGAAGACGTCGCCAAAATCTCGCACCATAGCTGGCCACTCCAGCTCCATCTGCATAGCCACAGCCTCCACCGGCCTGGCCCGAAATCTGACAGGACCAAGCGAACTGCTACCATGACTGAACTCAAACACTGGGTGTCCGGGAATCTCGAACACCACCTTCTTCTTCCTGCAGTCGATCGTGGCATAGAAGCTCGCAAGCCAGTCCATCCCAAGAACTGCATCATAGTTGATGATGTCGTGGACAATGAAATCAGCATAAAGCTCACGTCCACAACCCACCAACGGGCAAGAATTGCACCCACGATGCACCGAGACTACACCGTTCCCTGTGACGATATTCCAACTCTTGGGAAGAGAGGACGTCGACAAAGAATGCTTCTCCACGAAGCTCCGGGCCAAAATGCACATTGATGCACCAGAGTCAAAGAGGACTCGTGCAGGAAACGTGCAAACCAAAACCACACCTAACAAGCAATTAACAATCAAATCCTAGTCTAGCAAACAATCATGAGCAAGCAACCAATATAATCAAAATTTCAAACTAACTAAGGAAGATAAATAGCTAGAATGAGCGTTACCTGCAATAACTTCATCCACGGCCATGCTCTCCTCCTCAGTCATCAGAAAGGCCTGCCCTCTCGGCGGAACAGCCTGCCGAAAGGCCTGTCTCTGTGGAACAAGGGGCGCTCCACGTCCAACGGGCACAGGAGCTCGCTGCTGCAACGGCTGTGCTGCAATAGGAGCCCGCCAAGGCTGTCGCGACTTCGGACACTCCCGGATGGTGTGGGCAGGATCTCCGCAGACAATGCACTGTCCTAGAAACCTCCTACACTGATCCCTGAGGTGTCCAGTCTTGCCACAGAAATGGCAAGTCTTCAGAATAGGCCCTCCTGGCCTCTTGAACTGCACCGGATGACTAGGCTTGAAACCAGGCCTAACCACCGCCCTGGCCTGCTCCACAGGCCTCTTCCCAGCTCCGGAAACATGTCCCTTCCTCTGATTCAGATTCAACTCTTGTCGCCTCGCAGCAATCAGAACCTTCTGATATGTCTCCAAGTCAGAAGAGGTCACAAAGCTCTGAAGCTCCAAGGCAAGTCCCTGGAGAAATCGCTGAGCTTTCTCATCGGCATCCTGCACCATCTTAGGTGCAAACCGACTGAGCCTCGTGAACTCCTGGTGGTACTGATCCACCGACAAGCTCCCCTGCTTCAGATCTATAAAGCGCTGCAGCATCACCTGCCGAGCAGCCTTCGGGAAGAACTCTCCATCGAATCTGGACTTGAAGGTAGCCCAGACGATCGGCTCCACCAGCATCTTCTCTTCAGCATCCCACCAATTCCTGGCGTTATCCTTCAGCTGCCTCTTAGCCAGATCAACCCATCCAGCCGGGTTAATCTTCGCCATCGCCAGGTTATCCTCAATGTTCCTTATCCACTCGTCGGCAGCCAGAGGACCCTCAGAACCATCAAAATATGCGGGACCCAGCTCCCGAAATTGCTTCGCTCCTGGCTCAGAGCGAGGGGCATCCGGAAGAGCCCGGGCAGCTCGAGCAAGCGGAGCATTCTGGACTTGCAGAAGCACACCCTGCTGAACTTGCATCATCTGGAGCATCATCCGCATCATCTCACCGCTGGTGGGTTCCCGCTCAGGCTCCTCATCATGAGGGATCGCGCCACTACCACCACCACGGGTGAATCGTCTTCCTGCCATCTAGTGACACAGAAAACGAATCAGATTAGACTCATAGCTTATGACTCGGACGTCGAACTTAATTTATTGGACATTCTAATATTATTATCGCTATTCCAAAAATCGCAGTTACAGAGGGACCTGTATGGGCCACCAACAAAACCTGTCACGACCCGCTTCCCTAAAATGGAGGCGAGACGTGAAAAGGTCCGCACGGGAGTGGAGCTGTGAAGCCCCAAACCCGATAAGCGTCAATAATGCATAAGCAGGTCCATGTAACCACGACAGAATAACAATAATAACACAAGTAGAGACTGAAATAAAAATTCCACATCTCACAAATTGTCCAACATCAACAAAAGGTCCAACATCCAGAAAAGCCACCAGGCTAAAAGAAAAGAGTCTAAAGGCCCAGAACAAGGCCAACAAAAACTGCAACAACAACAAGTATGGGTGCTACGCACCGATAACAAAACAACTGTCTAATAAAAGTAAAACACAACGAAGACACTAGGACTGGTCCCCAGTGTCCACGTACTCCCCGTCAAACACAAGTACGGGCTCGGCGTCAGCAAACACCTCGTCCTCAACAAGTAACTCAGGCTCGGGCTCTAACATGTGTCACCCAAAAGAGAAAAGGGGCACATGTCAGCAAGTCGAAAGACTTGTGTAAGGAAACGGGAATAATGGTAAACTAGCAACCTAGCAATTAAAACATGGTGCATGGCAAGTAAAGTACGGTGGTAACAAGTAAGGTAAAGGAGAGTACAAGTAAAGTAAAGGAGAGTACAAGTAACAAGTATCAAGGGGTAGGGGTGACATGTAATGTCAAGTAACAAGTAAAGTACAAGGGATCACTCGACGAGTGCCCTATTGCCCGCAGGCTGTGTTCAAGTATCAAGTACAAGGGATCACTCAACGAGTGCCCTATTGCCCGCAGGCTGTGATGCGTTCGTCTTTTGGAACACGAGCCAGAAAGTGTTTTTGATAAGTATGGCGTAGGGGTGCACCTAGCCGGAACAAGTAGCACTAGTGTGTAGCGATGCTACGCAATCACGATGAGTATTCAAGCATGCAATGACATGAGCAGATAATTCGCATACCGTTAATTAAATTAAACGTGACAGGCGAAATGCAGTGACATGAACATATTCGCGTACCGTTAATTAAATTAAACGTGACAGGCGAAATGCAATGACATGAACATATTCGCGTACCGTTAATTAAATTAAACATGGCAGGCGAAATGCAATCACATGAACATATTCGCGTACCGTTAATTAAATTAAACATGGCAGGCGAAATGCAATCACAGTTAAGGATGCATGGATGACATGAACAGTTAATACGTGTACCGTTAAGGAAAATTAAACGTGACATACAAGCGTGATGAAAGTGACGGACCAAGCTTCGTTGTCAAGCTAGGTCAATGGCGTCTAAACGGCTATCCTTTCACCGTCTAGTCTCTTTTACGCTAAAGCTAGGTAAATGGCCTAAAACATGGCCTAAATCAAGAGATGCAAGTTTCACTTGCCTAGCACCGGGAATGGCGACTACTCCGTCACACGGACGCCAATCTATGGGGAAATCACTGTTATGGGGGGAAACAAGCACCAAACACTTGAAATTAATTAGGGTTTCATAAAAATACTAATAGACTATGAAAACATAGAGGAATCGATTTCTTACCAAGAGGAGACGGAAGGAACACTCCGGGGAACCTAGGGTTCAGATCTGGTAATGATTGGAGAAGTTTGGAGAAATAGGGTTTTGAGGGATTTTGGGGATTTGATGGTTTTGGGTGAGATTTTGGGGAAGATGAGAGGTGGATGGAGTGAATGGTTGGATTGGATGATGATTCTAGGGCTTGGAATGGAGAAATGGAGCTTGGAGGAAGATGGGGGCTAAAGGGGGAAATTTTTAGGGTTTTGGGTCGTGTTGGAGAAGAAGAAGTCGTTTGGGTTGGGTATAAATAGGTTGAGCTGGCGGCTGCCCAGAAATTAGGGTTTTAACACTGGTTAGTCGGTCCAAGAGCAACCACTGACCGACTAGTTTGGCAACTAGTCGGTCGGTCGACCAACGCAGACCGACTAAGTGCAAACAGTAACTCCTGAACGAAAATAGGATTCTAGAGTTAGTCGGTCCATGAACAAGTACTGACCGACTAGTTTAGCATCTAGTCGGTCGATGAACGTTCTTAGACCGACTAAGAGTAAACAGTAACTGATACAAAAATAATATGATGAGTTAGTCTGTTCAAGAAGCATTGCTGACCGACCGACTAGTTTGCAACCTAGTCGGTCAACCAACGTTCTTAGACCGACTAACGATAAACAGTAACTCCTGAGAAATTTAGAAAGCTAACTAGTCGGTCCAAGAAGGATTGCCGACCGACTGGATCGTCATCTAGTCGGTTGGTGGCCCTTCTTACACTGGCTAATGAGCACCAAAAGTACCGATACGGAGCGCGGGGCCCCGTGATCGATTCCTAAGACTCCTAGGCTTGATCTAACAGTTAGATACGACCGTTATGAAGTCCGTCACGAGTGACATACTTCGAAATCGACAATCCTAAGGAAGAAACGAGAAAATACGACGAATCGATCGAAAATAAAATCTACGAAGACGAAAACCACACAAGAGGAGAAAATCCACCAAAATACATATTAAATTATATTATATTCAGATACATGAAAAGCAGTCGTTACACTCAGGCTTGGCTAAACAATATATCTAGGCTATTTGGCGGAATTGCTATTCGTATAGCACATTGGGAGAGAAGGAGTGTGTGTGCACAAAGAAGTTTGACTTGGTCAAAAGATGATTGGAACAAATCAATTGGTAATTGGTGCAAATCCAATATTGATTTTTGATTTGATTAAGTCAAATGCCATGGAGATCCAATTCAAAAACCGTATTTCACATCCTATTCAAATCTTACTTGATCTCCTATTCAAGTACCTAATCTTTTCTTATTCATATCCCTATGGCGTTTCAAATTCCTTGATTATAGGGACTTCTCCTAATCATTCTACAACTTCCCAAAACCCTTGCCATAGCCTATAAAAACCTAGATGAGGTACTACTATTTTTATTGCGGCAAATACAAAATATTTGTGTGGACGGCAACAAAAACTAAGAGGGGCCACATTTTTTTTTGCGGCAACATAAGAATTGTGAAGGGGGCTATGAAAGTTTGAAGAGGTTGCAACTTCAAGAATCCCACGAGAATTCTCTTTTACAAAAAGCCAACCCTCTTCATCACCTACGCAAGAAGCTGCCTTCGAAGAGCTCCATCGCCTTCATCGAAAGCCAACCCCGTCGACGCTGAAGAAGAGATCTCTGACGCCGCTGCCGTTGCACATCCAAGATCACGCCTTCAAGGAGCATCTCCGCTGTACTCCTCGCTGCTGCGGACCATCACACCGACGCCTTCGTCGACCCACGTCGCCGTCACTACCGTGATCATCGCCATCAAGCTTTTCAGCGTGCTGTCACCGCCGAGACACCGCCTCCAAAGCCCGCTGCCAGAGACCGCCTCAAGAAGAAGCAAAACGACGAAGTTCACCGCCGTCTTCACTGTCGAAGGAGCACCGGTGAGAAGAAGAGCGAAGTCTTGCCACTCTCATCGCCAAAGCTCGCCGTCGACGAACTCTATCAACTGTCGTTGACCCATCGCCGAAGACACGTTGAGTTCGCCGTCGTCATCTGATCGTGAAGCCGCCCTGAAACAAAGCCACCGTTCTCGTCGCCAAAGCTCATCGTTGTCGGAGACGAGAACCAGCGCTACACCATAGAACTCCGGCCATTCGCTGAGCAAAGAGAGGCTGCAGTCGTCATTGTTCACCGTCGATGCCTCCTTCGAAGTAGCTGCTGCCTGCAAGTCCCGCAGCTCGACGCCGTCACCGAGAAGAGAGATTGCCGCTGAAAGCCCTACGTGAAGTCGGAGAGCAAGTCACCGCCATCGCCCGGAGAAACGTAGTCACCGCCGTTCATCGCTGCTGCAACTCAAAGTCACCGCTGCTCGCTGTCGTCGCCGTTGTCTACACCGACGAGAGATCGCAGGAGAAGCTGAAGTTCGTGTCTTCGTCGTCGCCACAAACTTGAGGATCACCGGAGACTGTCTGCCGCTGCTGCTGTCGGAGAAAACGTCGAAGAAGCTGTTCCCGAAGCGCCGCCCGGAGTAGCTCACGCCTGCATGCCCTAAACCCCGAAGCGAGGAGAACGAAAACGAATCGAAAACGTTTTAGATTATTGAGCTGACGTGGCATACGCTGTGCCGCAAGATTCATCATCAACGGCGAGAATTTGTTTTTTCAATCGCACGAGAAATTGAAGCGGGCGTGACGTTTGAGCGCTGACGTGGACGGCGAATCAATTGTGAGAAACGGATCGGATGGCCAGGATCGTTTGATGAACGCGTAAATCTAAACCCCGCATCGAGACTTTGCATGCTGACGTGGCGAGGCATTTTAGAGGAGTTGCTTTGCGCACAGGCCCGTGAATTAAAGAGCTGGACTGAATTGCTCCACGCACCGACCTCTTTATTGCTGAGCACACAGACTGAAGATTTATAAAGGATTGAACTGAAATTGCTTTGTGCACAGACCAGTGCATATCTTGACATCCAGGAGTCGGATTGAGACACCGTTTGCGTCAGATTGGAGCTGACGACATGCAGATTGACAGAGACGCCTACACGGACACAAACTGAGCATTTTTAAACTCTTAACCTCTTTTATTTGTGTCTTAGTGTAACGTTCTCTGTGGGGAAACTTTTACCTATTTTTGGTGACTATTTTGGGACTTGTCTAGTTGGGACTAGACAAGTGGGACCCAGCTAGTTTGGGACTATCTGGTAGAAAGCTTTGCTAGGATTGATAGTGAGAGAAAACACTGTGTGTGGGGTACCGAGAGTCCTGCGAGTGTAGGGACGTAGAGGGTGCTCTGAGCGTGCTCTAACTTGTGACTTTGTACCTATTGCACTATTCAATCTAGTATTAGCTTTGGGGGCTGGAGTAGGTCGTTGGGACGACCGAACCAGGGTAAATCTGCTGTGTACTCTGTGTCTGCTTTTCATTACTCTGGTTGTGCTTTTAACTGCGTGTGCTTATTCGTGGGTTGCACGAATTATTTTTATTAGCCTATTCACCCCCCTCTAGGCTAGGATCCAGATCCAACATTTACAACTTAGTTACTAGGTCGTTTTGTCCAAATTCCAAGGACGGAATTTTTTTAGGGAGGGTAGAATGTAACGGTCGGATTTCGTCGTATATGTATTTCCGTAACAAGACGGATTCAATCGGAGTAAATGATTTATATATTTTTTCGCAACTCAAATCTACAAATGGACATCGTATTCGTGATCCTCGTGACGGCACGAATGCGTGGCTATTTTTTCGTAATTTTCGGAAATATTCTTATAAAATGAAATTTAATAAGAAAACAATAATTAAACAATAATTAAAGTAAAAAACAATTAAAAAAGGGCTGAGCCACGTTTTCATCCTGGGTGTTTTTTTTCAAAAGTCTCACCTAAACTCATTAAAACTCACCTAATCTTTTTGAAAAAAAGAAAAGAATGAAGTAACATTGACCAAAACGTGGGTGTTTTATTTTCAAATCCCTCATTAAACCTCACCAACCCTCATTAATACACATTTATTTCCATAATCATAATATAATCACCCTCTTCCCTGGACACTCATGAAACCTATGCGAAAAAAAAGAAGAGAGGATAGAAAACAACGCAACACCGAAACGCCCCACCTCTCCGACTCCCCCGCCACAGTTTGTTCGCCTCCAACATGCCGCTGCTCCCGCCTCCAGAATCCCGACGACCCGCTACCGTCGTCTACCATGCCGACGCTCTCACACCCCGCCGTCGCTCAGATCAAACGGCTTGAGCCACCCCGCCACCACATTCTTCCTCCCCACTCACCAAAGTCGTCGACAACGCCTCCTACTACTGCCGTCCGCCTTCCCTTTGTCATCGTAACCCTGCACCACGCCATTTTCCAACTCGTCGCCACCACCTCCGGATACCCCCTCGATTCGTCGACGTCCTCGCAGTCCATATCTCCGGCCACCTCTCCAATTGTAGCTCCGATCACCGCCCCTCCTCTGTTTTCAGGCGAACCCCTTCTGCCGTGACGTCGCGCCACCGCCACTCCGACACCCTCTCCCACCTGCAGCGCATCATCGCCGTAGTCTTCTCAGCCAACGCCGTAGCCACTCCGACCTTTAAGCACACGCAAAGACTCTACCACGTAAGCTTTTGTAAGAGGCAGTGTCACGCCCCGCTTCCCAAAAATGTGGAGGCGAGACGTGAGAAGGTCCGCACAAACTTGAAGCTGTGAAGCTCCAAGTCTGATAAGTGTATAGAAACACTTATTATGGCAAGTCCTTGCAAAAAGAAACGAAACAACAATGATAATAAAGAAATGAGACGACATTTTATTGAATCTCGAAATGTCCATAAACAGATTACAATATCGCAGAAAAGCCACCAGGCTAAAAAAAGAAAAGAAAAGTACAAGAGACTGAAAAGAGGCCTAAGGCATGGCCAACATAATACAAAACATCATCAAGAAAAGAGGGGTGCTACGCACCGACAGCCTAACAACGACTAAGCGGAAAACAACAACAGCTAGAAGGAGCTCTAGGACGGGTCTCCTGTGTCCTCGAACTCAACACCTGCAACCTGCTCGTCCTCAACGACCAACTCTGACTCACAATCTAACATGTGACACCCAAAAGAGAGAGGGGCACATGTCAGCAAGTCTGGAAAGACTTGTGCAAGGAAACTGAAAGAAAGGCAACTAGCAACCTAGCAGTTATAGTATTAAGCAATGACATGGCAGTTAAGTATGATGCAACAGTTTAAAGGAGACAAGCATGCACAATGTAGCAAAAGCTACCAAATCACTAATCACTTATCATTTATCACTTATCACTATTAATCACTTAAACACTAGAGATTTCGCCTGCAGGCTGGAGTGGCGGATCAGGCCATCTCGTGCTCTGGTGACGCATATCTCTTACTCACTTAAACACTAGAGATTTCGCCTGCAGGCTGGAGTGGCGGATCAGGCCATCTCGTGCTCTGGTGACGCATATCTCTTACCCCACCCCTACGTGTATCGAGCATTTGCTCGCTTCTGGATCACGGGCCAGGAAGTGTATTTGGCATAGGGTTGTGCCCACGAAAAGTGGGTGCCTAGCCGGTATCCGAGCGTTGGGGTTTCCAACTACAGGGCTCGCTTCTGGAACACGAGCCAGGAATATAATATTGTAGCGTGTGCTACACAATCACAATAATTAATCACTATGCAATGACATGAACAAATGATTGCGTACCGTTAATTGAATTTAAACGTGACATACAAGCATGATGAGGGTGACAGACCAAGCTTCGTTGTCAAGCTAGGTCAATGGCGTCTAAACGGCTATCCTTTCACCGTTTAGTCTCTTTTACGCTAAAACAAGGTAATGGCCTAAGACATGGCCCAAATCAAGAGATGCAAGTTTCACTTGCCTAGCACCGGGGATGACGATCAACGTAGGCACATCACACAAATTTGTTATCTACTGGAACGGATCACTGTCATGGAAAAACAACATTAGAATGGTAACTAATCCGTATTCACAATTGAACCCTACGATTTCTAATGATCCATTTTATTAGGGTTTCACAAATAGCAAGTGTGGGTTATGAGATTATTAAAGGAAGAATACCACCCGTGAAGAAGCGGAGGAACGATGCCGAGCAACCATGGCAATGGAAGAACGATCCGGCTCAGATCTAGAAATGGGGGAAATCTGGAGAATTGGGTTTGGATGAAGCTTTTGGGGATTTGATGAGGGTTTGAGGTTGAGGAGAGGTAGGATATGTGAAATGAGGGTTTGGATGATGATGGATGAGCTTGGGATGAAGGATCAATGGTTTGGGGAAGAAGGGGGCTCAATGGGGGAGAAATTAGGGTTTGGGGTGATGAGGAAGAAGAAGAAAACGTTTGGGGCGTATTTATAGAAAAGTGTGGCGGCTAGGGCAAAACTAGGGTTTCCTGGGCTGATTAGTCGGTCCAAGAAGGATTGGTGACCGACTAGTTGAGGATCTAGTCGGTCGGTCGTTCAACATGGACCGACTAAGAGTAAACAGTAACTCCTGAATAATTGATTGAATGAACTAGTCAGTTCTAGTTGATTTCCTGACCGACTAAATTGGAATCTAGTCGGTCGGTCGATCTTCTTGAACCAACTAACATGCACAAAAAGTGCCGATTCGAAGCGCGAAGCTTCGGGAAGATTTCTATGACTTCTAGGATCGATTTATACCATAAGATATGATCGATATGAAGCTCGTCACGAGTGACTTACTCCGAATTCAATGATTTTAAGGAAGAACCTAGAAGATCACATAAAAAGGAAAGAAAACGAAAGATAGGAAATCTCAACGAGATGAATGAAAGCGTGAACTATGGAAATGGAAACCACACAAGGAGAGAACCCACCATCGCAAGCAAAGCACACTGATAATCCAATCATACAAAAACCAGTCGTTACATCCTACCCACCTTAGAATAAAGTCCGTCCTCGGACTTTCTAACTATAGCTATATCTAGTCACCCTAGTAACTACCCTCAATCAATATCACATCAAAATTTCAACCAAGTACATTCATTTCGAGTGCTTATATATATGCACTAGAAATCAAATATTACTACCACTACACACATATTTTCACGCACATAATACACTCATACTTATTATAGTCAATCAATTTCATACACGTATTTCAATCACATATATATAGTCAATATATTTATACAACAATAAACACTTATTACTTACTATAAGAAAATAACCAAGCCTCTCTTATTTGAAAATAATTTCACATTTATTTAGTCATTCAAATACATGCAAATATTTCACCATATTTTCACCTCACATAAAGTCCTATAACTATAAATTGGTATAGCCACCCACAATCGTGTGCGTAACACAACCAAGCACAAACAATTCAAACACCATACATACATCATCCATCACTATTCACCACCACATACAATTATACCAAGGTACATAGAGTATACCCACTCAAGCTTGAGTGAGACTCAAATCATAACAGGACATTTATATGCGTAACACAGTATCCATACACATACCAATCCACTCCAAGGCATGCACATCCACGAAATCAACACTACGACGACATAACCACTTAACTAATGGGCCCACCAAACTATAATAAGGTTGACACAGGCAACGACAAGCTCTAAGGGCTAGACAAAAAGGAAGAAACTGAAATCACATGCGTAACGAATAGAAAGATCGAAAAGCATGAAAACGATCGTGTAATGATGTAATGATGCTCCATTGGGACATATGGAAAATAGTGTAAATAGCATATTCTAAAACACGAAAGGTTTGAAGACCGTTATACTTTAAAAGTTGGAGCCCCTTTTCGTATAGAAATATTTAGAGGTCGGTAAAACAAATTGTTTGAAAACGAGTTTGAGACGAATATACGTAATAAGAGGAAAAGTGGTTTATTGGCTTATATAAAATCATCATGAGGAAAAAGGAAATCATTTACTCGAACATTAAAACATAGGTCAGACATGTTATGCAGCAGCAACCTAAAAAAATTTATGGAAAAGTTTTGAGATTCGAAGATTGAAATCAGATCAAGTATAGTGTGGAGAATTTAAGCGCATGCTAAAGGTTTCCGAATCTTAAAACTGAAGAGAAATCCCAAATAAACCATATCGAAAATACTTTTAGAGTAATCCGGATTTGCCAACAAAATTGATTTATACAAGATCTTAATGTACGAGCAAAACGAACGTGGTACCGATATATAAAAATAATTGAAGTCATATTTCAGAAATTATCTTAAAAGTGTGTATGGTGAATGGAAAGATAATATCTTAGTAGTATGGAAAGAGAAAAAGATATTTAAACTCATCAAGTTAGTACTAAAACTTTTAAACCATTTTATGAAGGGTCTAAGTCAGGAATGATTTCGAAATAGTAATAAAATTATTATTATTATTATTTTAATACAAAAATCTGAAATATGGAAAATGTTGAGCATAAAATCGACTTGCTAAAAGCTGAAGTCCAAAGGGACTTGAAAAGTTTATTAAGAGTAAGCACGAGGTGTTTTCGAATAAAATTTTAATGGCACAAGTAAGAAAATAAATTATGAATCGAGTTAGGAAAATAGAAATACGGTTCAGAATGAAATTGGTATATGAAAAGGGACAAGACATTTATATCGATACGAAAGTATATGCTGAAAATATTATAAACTTCAAATCTAAAAAATCTCAACACAAGTTTCGATATTTTAAAAACATAAATAATTTAAGTCGGCGAAGGAGCATGAAACCTTACATATATCAAAAGTGTTTCGAACAAATTTAAACTTAACGAAAGAAGAAGATCGAAGATACTTTTAGGGAAATAAGGATTCGCCATGAGAACGAGTACGACGAACCTATAATTGATATATACAAAATTTGTTGAAGTCCATTCAGTTTGGAAAAATACCCCTAAAGGTATGTAAGATAAGTGGTTAAAATAAATTTTGTATTTAGGAGAAAGGGACGGTATATCGAACCATCAGGATAGTAATAAAGCTTAAAAATCGAAATGCGAAAGATACATTGTTAGAAAAATAGTACAAGATAGTAATTTTAAGATTACGACCAAAAGCCTTCAAAATTCAAGAACGACTTTGAACTCCATCGAAATTTAGGGAGACATATTTAAAGAAGTTTAGAACAAAATTTAAATTGAGTGAAACTTCAAATAAGGAAAGCATTCGAAAATAACTTTGGAAGAATCAAGATTTGCAACGGAAAACATTTGAAAGATCAAGGATAATTGGAATGAGGTGGTCATGTGAATTGAGGACAAGGGAAGTGGTTACGGAAACGAAATTTTTTTTTCCAAAAATTTGTAGTCGGGAAAATGTTTGAACACAACTTGGATTTGTTGAAAGCTGAAATCATCTGTGACTTGAAAAGTATATTAAGGGAGTGCGACGAGACGTTCGAATAGCATAACAAAAAGGAAAATTCATAAATCGAATTTGGAAAATAGAATTGCATCTCAGAATTAAATCGATTTATGAAAAGGGACAAGATATTCGAATAGGTATGAAAGGTATAGGCTGTAAAACATTATAAAACAGTAATCAAAATCTCGTCAAAACTTTCGAATTCCGAAAATTAATTTAAGTCAACGAAAGAGTACAAAATATGAGTATACATATAACAATTGAAATTCCATTTAGCTTGGAAAAGATTTTAAAGTATGTATGCTATGCGATTAAAATGGCTCTCATAGTTAGAAAATGGTATATCGAATTTTTTTCCAAAATAGTATTGGAGTCTTTAAACCGAGATGCGAAAATATAGACAAGAAAATGGTTACGAGTTCAACCATTAGACTCCGAAATCTACAAGGAATTTTGACTCAATCGAAAAGTGAGAAATTCAAGTATATACGTAGCGGGTTTAAAACAAAATTTAAACTTAGCGAAAAAAACTTTTAATAAGGGGAAATCGAAATAATAACTTTGGAAAAATCAAGTTTTGCGAAAGAGGACATTTGAAAGTCAACGATTATCGAAATGTGGTGATCACGTGAATCGAGGCAAGGAATTGGTCGGATGATCAAAACATAAATACGCCTAGGTTATGACTTAGGAAAATCTATGAAAACTCTTACGGTCAACCAACTAAAGATTATGGAACTAAGCGCTAAGACTTCCATAAGGGCTAGACAGCGATGAAATGAGTTCAGCTTGGTCCGAAACCGATGAACCCAAGCGAGAGACCAAAGAATTATAGAAGTCTATCCTAGTCAAAGCTAGACAGGAACCACTAAGGTAACTCTTAAGACAATCAAACAAATCATTAACATGGAGTCTAGCTAACAAACAAGGATTCCTGACTAGCAAGCACAGACGTCTATCTAAGTCTAGCTAGGGTCCTGATCTAATGGGTTCCTATCAAGCTGGGACAGGTGCTCTAACACGCCTACTAGCCACCTAAGACATAGGAACGCTAAAAACCTAGACTCCGGGATTATAACGTGGATGTTCTAATTTATTTAATGGACATTCTATAATTATTATTGTTGTTCCGATAGTTCGCATTTGCAAATGGACCTGCATGGGCCACCAATAAAACCTGTCACGCCCCGCTTCCCAAAAATGTGGAGGCGAGACGTGAGAAGGTCCGCACAAACTTGAAGCTGTGAAGCTCCAAGTCTGATAAGCGTATAGAAACACTTATTATGGCAAGTCCTTGCAAAAAGAAATGAAACAACAATGATAATAAAGAAATGAGACGACATTTTATTGAATCTCGAAATGTCCATAAACAGATTACAATATCGCAGAAAAGCCACCAGGCTAAAAAAAGAAAAGAAAAGTACAAGAGACTGAAAAGAGGCCTAAGGCATGGCCAACATAATACAAAACATCATCAAGAAAAGAGGGGTGCTACGCACCGACAGCCTAACAACGACTAAGCGGAAAACAACAACAGCTAGAAGGAGCTCTAGGACGGGTCTCCTGTGTCCTCGAACTCAACACCTGCAACCTGCTCGTCCTCAACGACCAACTCTGACTCACAATCTAACATGTGACACCCAAAAGAGAGAGGGGCACATGTCAGCAAGTCTGGAAAGACTTGTGCAAGGAAACTGAAAGAAAGGCAACTAGCAACCTAGCAGTTATAGTATTAAGCAATGACATGGCAGTTAAGTATGATGCAACAGTTTAAAGGAGACAAGCATGCACAATGTAGCAAAAGCTACCAAATCACTAATCACTTATCATTTATCACTTATCACTATTAATCACTTAAACACTAGAGATTTTGCCTGCAGGCTGGAGTGGCGGATCAGGCCATCTCGTGCTCTGGTGACACATATCTCTTACTCACTTAAACACTAGAGATTTCGCCTGCAGGCTGGAGTGGCGGATCAGGCCATCTCGTGCTCTGGTGACGCATATCTCTTACCCCACCCCTACGTGTATCGAGCATTTGCTCGCTTCTGGATCACGGGCCAGGAAGTGTATTTGGCATAGGGTTGTGCCCACGAAAAGTGGGTGCCTAGCCGGTATCCGAGCGTTGGGGTTTCCAACTACAGGGCTCGCTTCTGGAACACGAGCCAGGAATATAATATTGTAGCATGTGCTACAAAATCACAATAATTAATCACTATGCAATGACATGAACAAATGATTGCGTACCGTTAATTGAATTTAAACGTGACATACAAGCATGATGAGGGTGACGGACCAAGCTTCGTTGTCAAGCTAGGTCAATGGCGTCTAAACGGCTATCCTTTCACCGTTTAGTCTCTTTTACGCTAAAACAAGGTAATGGCCTAAGACATGGCCCAAATCAAGAGATGCAAGTTTCACTTGCCTAGCACCGGGGATGACGATTAACGTAGGCACATCACACAAATTTGTTATCTACGGGAACGGATCACTGTCATGGAAAAACAACATTAGAATGGTAACTACTCCGTATTCACAATTGAACCCTACGATTTCTAATGATCCATTTTATTAGGGTTTCACAAATAGCAAGTGTGGGTTATGAGATTATTAAAGGAAGAATACCACCCGTGAAGAAGCGGAGGAACGATGCCGAGCAACCATGGCAATGGAAGAACGATCCGGCTCAGATCTGGAAATGGGGGAAATCTGGAGAATTGGGTTTGGATGAAGCTTTTGGGGATTTGATGAGGGTTTGAGGTTGAGGAGAGGTAGGATATGTGAAATGAGGGTTTGGATTATGATGGATGAGCTTGGGATGAAGGATCAATGGTTTGGGGAAGAAGGGGGCTCAATGGGGGAGAAATTAGGGTTTGGGGTGATGAGGAAGAAGAAGAAAACGTTTGGGGCGTATTTATAGAAAAGTGTGGCGGCTAGGGCAAAACTAGGGTTTCCTGGGCTGATTAGTCGGTCAAAGAAGGATTGGTGACCGACTAGTTGAGGATCTAGTCGGTCGGTCGTTCAACATGGACCGACTAAGAGTAAACAGTAACTCCTGAATAATTGATTGAATGAACTAGTCGGTTCCAGTTGATTTCCTGACCGACTAAATTGGAATCTAGTCGGTCGGTCGATCTTCTTGAACCAACTAACATGCACAAAAAGCGCGAAGCTTCGGGAAGATTTCTATGACTTCTAGGATCGATTTATACCATAAGATATGATCGATATGAAGCTCGTCACGAGTGACTTACTCCGAATTCAATGATTCTAAGGAAGAACCTAGAAGATCACATAAAAAGGAAAGAAAACGAAAGATAGGAAATCTCAACGAGATGAATGAAAGCGTGAACTATGGAAATGGAAACCACACAAGGAGAGAACCCACCATCGCAAGCAAAGCACACTGATAATCCAATCATACAAAAACCAGTCGTTACAGGCAGCATGCTAGAGTAGTTAAAAACATTGGTTAGAAATATTAAGCGTCCTGCTGTTAAGTTGAAACATATATGTATATTAGTATTTCTTTTATGATATGTTAGTTGGTCTGTTAGTTTAATTATTTGATTAATAGTAATATATGTTAATGATTATTATTAGTATATATTACATTAGCCGGGATGTTCCTACATTACATATAATATTGTTAATAATTATTGCCAGTAGTGTCTTGTGCTCTTCCACATGTCTTGAATTGTTGATGTTTAAAGGATATAGTCCACCCTCAATAACTCAGTATGATTTATAGATGCATCAATATTTTCTTTCTCTGTAACAAAATGAATGAAAATTTTGTCAGCAATAGTATATGTTGGCCTGCTTGAAGTTGGTTTACTTATATGAAGCATTTTGCAACGAGCTTGTTACTGTGTAATTCTTATGCTGGAATTATATTAGTATTGCTACTAACATCAGTATGTATTAGTTAGTAATATAAACGTTAATTAGTTTTATATTGGACAATCATGTTAGTATATACTAGTTTGTTAAATCAGTTTGTAATTATGATGTTAGTAATTAAATGTTTTACTATTTGGTTAATAATATTAGTAAGTTGGTAATAATATTAGTTTATAACATTAGTTCAATAATATTAGTTTAAATATGATTCTATTAACCTAAAATAGAAGTCTCATACGTGGATCTTTACGTCACATATAAATTGTGCCTTCTGTTGCAATCATCGGGACACTCAATACTACCTCCAGGCAAGTATTTATTATATATGAATCTTGGACAACTGCCAAAACTATTGCAATCATCATTTTAAAATGCTCATACTTTATCTGTTGTAGCTGACTAAAAACGGACTTTTCACGTTAATGAACCCTTGATAAAAGAACAAATTTCTCTGCATATTATCAATTGAACCAAAACGGAACAGAAGGTAGGACACAACCCTCGAAATATAATGAGAAACCATCGATTACAGATGGAAAGGAAAACTAGTCGGTGACTGGTCATGACACTTAGGTGGGGTTGGTCCTAGTAGTAGGGTTCGTAGATGTAGCTTGACCACCTTACGGCTCCATCCATAACCACACCAATGGAGGCAATCAAGAAGGTGTCACGGTAAACCCCCGATGATGGGGTGCATCAAGTACATACTACCAACCCGGACATGGACTTATCACGAGCACAATAAATAAAACATACAACAGCTTTACTTTTTGAACTGCAATTTCTTATATGTTATGTTTCTCTTTATGCAATTATCATTTATAAAATGTGGACTAACGCTCTTTTGTTCTTGCAAATTGTTTTTAATTCTTTTACTTTAAATATCTTGCCGAGCTTCTCGCTGACATATATTTCATGTGTTTGTGAAATATATGTTAGGTTCAGAGACTGATTACTTTGCAGACCCCGCTTTTGAGGATTCTACCTTAGAGGTGGACCCCGCTGATCAGAGTTACGAGGACGCTGAGGTCTTAACTGCTGAAGACTAGAAATTGTTGCAGTCTTTACCTATTCAGTTGTATTTGCTGTTTTCAGGTGTGTTTGCTTTTAGCAGATTGTACGGCCATGCTTGGCCTAAGTCACTTTGCGTACTTTGCCTTAAAAAACGCTGGAATAAATTCGTAATAAATATTTGTGATGTTTCTGAAAAATTTGCGTGCAGGGACCTGCTCACTAAATAACGATTTTTGTGCTTAAGTCAAGGAAGAAATAAAAAAGTACTCCCTCTTTGCTTTAAGCACATGCGGACCCGCTCACGTTCTCGCTTCCAAGTACAATGAGAAGCGGGGCATGACACTTTCTCTCCCTAGAAAGAGAGTAAATTTGAGATTTCTTTGGGGAACCTTTGCAGAAATTCTTCCTCAATAAGAAGTCCATTCTTCAAGTGTGTTCTACCATTAATTCTCATCCAGAACCATGGATATTCGATCACCAAAATTCCTACATTATCAAGGCTATAGGTGATATTGTTTCATACTCTTTCTTTACTTTATTTGGTGAATCTCTTGTTGAAGAGATTGTACAATTTTTCAACATGGGTACTGTTGACATCTTTGTATGTTGATAGCTTGCGGGGAGCAAGTGTTATAGTGGATTGAAATCTCTACGGGGTAGATGACTAGACGTAGGATCACGAGGGTCTGAACCAGGATAAATCTCTGTGTTTGTGCTTGCTATTTTCTGGATTGTGTTCCTTTATTTCCGCACTCTAATTGTAATTTTTTAGTTACTTAAAATTTTGTAATTTTGACGTGATATACATTATTCACCCCCCTCTAGTATATTTGGTGTGCCAGGAGATCCAACATTTGATATCAGAGCTTGGTTAATAAGGCCTACACATATTCGACGAACAATTCAACTTATTTATCACAATTTCCAAAAGGGCATTCTACCATAAGGCCTCCACTATTCAATGGTTCCAACTACTCCTATTGGAAGACAAGGATGACGATCTATCTTCAAAGCATCGACTACGAACTTTAGAATATGTTGGAAACTCAATACGTGAAGCCTACAACTCCTTATGCCCAATGGACCGCTATTGACAAATCCGCTGCAACTCACAACTCAAAAGCGATAAATGCACTTTTATGCGCCATGGACAAGAATGAGTTCAATCGTGTCTCCAAGGCCAAATCAGCATATTGTATCTGGCATACACTCGAGGTAACACACGAAAGAACTAGTAAAGTTAAGGAAACTAAAATTTCTATTCTAGTTCACAGGTTTGAACTATTTAGAATGAAGGACAATGAGGCAATTAGAGAGTGGTTACTAGATTTACTGGCATCACAAACTCTGTAATTGCTCTTGGTAAGACATAAACACAAACCGAACAAGTCAGGAAGATTCTTTGTGCCTTAATACCAGAATGGGAGAAGAAGAAAACAGCTATAGAAGAAGCCAATGACTTATCAACTCTCACCATTGGAAGTCTCGTTGGTAACTTGATGGCCTACAAAGTTCAACTACAAGATCGCAAGGAACAATCAAACTCAAAGAAGAAAGTGCTTGCCTTCAATGCTTCATCAGACACCGATGATTCAGAAATGGACGATGATGATGTGGCATTAATCGCTTCATCAGACACCGATGATTCAGAAATGGACGATGATGATGAGACATTAATCACTAGAAACTTCAAAAAGTTTCTACAAAGAGGTACGTTTAATAATTTGAAATCTAAAACTATAGATGCTTCTCTATGTTTTCACTATAACATACCAGAACATATGAAAAAGGATTGTCCACTCCTCAAACCAAAAGAGAGAACATCTAACAATTTCAGGAAAGATAAGAAGTTCGATAAAAGGAAGAAGGCATTGGTGGCCACTTGGGATTATCCATCTTCTGAAGAAGAAGAAGAAGAAGAAGAAACCAACCAACACACTAATGAAGAAAACGCCCACATGTGTTTTATGTACAAAATAAAAATGAGGTAAGTAATTTAGATAATAAAGAACTATTAGAAGCCTTTAATGATTTATATGCTAGATTTAATCAGTTAAATTCTCAACATAAGCCATTAGTTCTTTCAAATCAAGAACTAACTTCATCTTCATTATAAATAGATAATATCAAAAGGGAGAAGGAATCTTTATCTTCTCAAAATGATAAATTACTTCATGAAAATGAGATTCTCAAATCTAAGAATCATAATATGATGTCTCGCATTTGTATATTAGTAAGGATGTTTAATTTCTAAAATTGAAATATGATGATATGTCTTCTAATATTAAAAAGTTCAATAAAGGAAAGAATAATCTTGATGAATTACTTACAGTACAACATCCTGCTAATGATCGACAAGGATTAGGCTATAAGCATTCTTCTAAATCAAAAAGTTTTAGTAATGATATTAATTTGGAAAAGAAGAAGCATGTATTTCTCAATGAAAAGAAAATTGATTTTTGTAAAATTTTGCAAAGGAATACTATTCATTTTCAAAAGAAGACCAATTTTGTTACATCTTCTAAGAAACCATTATTCATACTATTTGGGTTCCTGCAGATATTTGCTTATATGACAAAGATTTATATGTTTCTAACTTTACGAAAAATATTATTCTTTCTTCAAATTATTTGAAAAAACCAAACTCTACCTGGGGTTGGTTTCCTAAGGACTAATCCAACGGACCTGTTACGACCTCAAGATCGGCCTAGTCGATCTAGGCCCGCATGTTCAAAGCCCAAGTATATGGCCCTCTGAATCTCCCTAATGAGAACTATATCTGATGTGAAGCTTGTCGAGTCTTAGGGAAGCTTGCCCAAGCAGTCACCAACCGAATCAAAGAGAGGAGTCCCCTGACTGACCGGACACTGACCACACCAGCTCGGTAAGGAGAAGCTCACCTAAGAGACAGCCCGCCTAACTCTCCACCCAATTGAAGTCCGCCCAAAGAAGGACTTAAGGCTTCAACAGGGAGGCGAACCACCATAAATATCACTGACAGTTTTGCTGCCCGACAGTCTCACGCTTGACAAAAGCGCACCAGGTCATTTCGTCGCTAGAAAGCCTGACAAAAGTGCGCCTGACACGTTTGGCTTTGACAGCCTGACAAAAGTGCGCATGACAAAAGCGCACCTGGCGGTTTCGGCCCTGACGTCTTCGACCGAACTTCTGACACCCTGATACCACCAGCTCAGCAAAAGCAACCGACTCCAACAGCCTATAAATACTACCATCAATACGCAAGGTGTCACGCCCTGCTTCCCAAAAATATGGAGGCGAAGCGTGAGAAGGTCCGCTCAGACTTGAAGCTACAAAGCTGCGAGTCCGATAAGCGTCGATCAAGTTTAAAACTGCAGGTCCTTGCAACGCGAGCGAAACAAGATAATAATAATGAAATGAGACAAAAGAATAATCTCAGAATATCCATAAATATAAATTCCAACATCGCAGAAAAGCCACCAGGCTGAAATAAATGAGAGTCTAAAGGCCCAAACATGGCCAACAAAAGTACAAAGTACAAACGATGGTGCTACGCACCTATAACTAACAAAGGGCCCTAAACAAAATAAAGCTCAACAAAGACTCAAAGAATGGTCACCGGTGTCCACCAAAATCCTCGACGAACGTAGGCTCAGTGTCAGCAAAACACCACGTACTCAGCAACGGTCTCTGGCTCAGGGTCTAACATGCGACACCCAAAGAGAAAGGGGCACATGTCAGCAAGTCTGGAAGACTTGTGCAAGTGAAACTGAATGTACAAGTAAGAGCAACCTAGCAGTTCTAGCATGATGCAATGACATGGCAGTTAAAAGTATGAGTGCAGCAGGTAAAGAAAACAGCAAGTAAACTAGCATGGCATGGCAAGTGTGGCAAGACTAATAACATTTACAAGGATTTCTCTAGTCATGTTTTCATGTCATGTGCAAAGTTTACGCCTTACAGCTGAAAATGACTTTCTTTCACACTGATTGGTCGCTTAACTCTGCCCCACCCAGAGTTTACGCCCTACAACTGCAGTTGCTGATCAGGCAGACTCCCAGCTGATTGGCCGCTTAACTCTTACCCCATCCCACGTGTATCGAGCCAGGGCCTTACCCCCGAACGGTAATGCTCGCTTCTGGATCACGAGCCAGGAAGTGTTTTTCATGTTGGCATAGGGGTGCACCTAGCCCTGGACAAGCAAGTACAAGTATGTAGCGTGTGCTACGAATGCTATATTCAATGCATGGCAGTTAAAAGTGCGTACAGGTAAGGAAAGTAAACGTGACAGTTTAGTATGCATGAACAACAAGTTTAAAGGGTTGGATCTAGCTTCGTTGTCAAGCTAGATCAATTAGGTGACGGATCTAGTTTCGTTGTCAAACTAGATCAAGTAGGCGTCTAGCCAGCTATCATTTCACTGACTAGTCTCTTTTACGCTAGGAACAAGGAAGTGGCCTAAAAACATGGCCCTACACAAGAGTTGGCAAGTTTCACTTGCCTGAAACTATCACGTCAAGAAAACACCGTCCAACGAGTCCAAAGTCACGATTCCTACGTGCACAAGTCCACCGGCCTACATCCGTTTTATTAATCTTGATTAGTGAATTCTAAAACATTTAAAATACTTTAAAATACTGATTTTTTTTAGTCTTGATTAGCATGCAATTGGGTTGGGGGTCCTAGGGGTGCAAAACGTTACCTCAACACGACGCGAAAGCTACACCGGCGTCGGGTAGCGACGCCGGGGGTTGGAATAATAAGATCGCGCTCCAAGTCCAGATTCCAATTAGATTCCTCGCTGGAAATTTCAGAGCAATCGACCGGGGCGACGATTCCAGATTCCAAAGCTCGCACGTGCGACGACGGGCTACGACGTGCGACGACGTCGTACGCGACGAATCCTCGAAGAGCAAGCACCAAGGTGGGGCCCACAGTAGTCCTAGGGACCTTTGGGGGACCCACAATAACTCTGGAGAACTTGGGGGGCCCACGGAGGCAAGTGGTGCGACGGATGCGGGGTTGCGACGAGTGGCTCTCGGTCGTACCCCTCCAATGCGGGAGATTCTCTCGGTCGCTGCGGGGAAACGGAGCTGTGCAGCAGCGGGGGTCGGTGCGGGCCTTGGTGCTCTCGGTCGGTGCGGAGGGAGGGGTCGGTCGTGCGCCTTGGATGCGGGGGAGCGGGCACTGCAACGTTGCGAGCGTTGCAACGTTGCGGAGGCGGGCGATCCGCTCGGTCAAGCGCTAGCGGATGCGGGCGACAAGGCGGGCGCTGCAGCGATGCGGGGAGCGGCTGTGAGCAGGGGCGGCCATCGGTCTGACCGAGAGATCTCCTCGGTCGGACACAGCTGAAGCGGGGCGACGGCCGTGCAAGCGAGCGGAGCGGGGGAGCGGGCCATGGCAGCGGTCGGTGCGGTAGATTTGGGCCCGTTCTCTCGGTCTGAGCGGGGGAAGTTCGTCGCAACGTTGCGACGAATCGTCGCAACGTCCAATTTCAAGTTTGGGAGAGGCTAGGGCTAATTTCTTGCGAAAATAGGTCTTGCTAGGGGTTGCTTATATAGTGTAGATGGGTTGACTTGGTCTAGGGCTAAATCTAATAGGATTAGAAGTTCAAAAAGATTTAAAATTTGAAATTCAATTACTCCAACTCATCCAAGGGTTTGACCTGGTCCAAATGAGCTGGAAATTGGCTCAAAAATTCTTTAAAACGTTTAAAACTCAAATAAATTTTATTTGGCCGAAAATAATTTATAAATTAATTATTAAAAATAATATAAAACTTGTAAAAATTATAAAAGTGGTCAAATAAACTCCAAAAATTATAAAATAAATATCGTGGTGATCGTGGCGACGAGTGTGAGCTAACTAAGAAGACGGATCTCAGTTTCGACGTCGGACGACGGAACTAAAAATAGAAACGTCTCCCGTCAAAAGTGAAAATCGTCACGTCTCATCGAGTAAGTTTAAATTGTGGAAAAACGACTCGAGAAGTGTCGTTCCAAGATAGTGCCACTATTTAATACTCTCAGAGACGTTCGCAACGGCATATCACACAAAAGTGTTCACCAACAAACAAAGTCTAAAACAAACACGTGCACGGCCAAAAGCACGTGCACGAAAAACGTACCACGAAAAGTGGTCGTTACATCCTCCCCACCTTAGAATAAAGTCCGTCCTCGGACTTTCTAATATAGCTAAGCACTCTAGTAACTACCCCAATCAAGTCATATTATAATTCAACCAGGTATAGTCATTACAAGTGCTTATATATGCACTAGGTAGTCAAACATTATCACTACTAACACGCATATATATATACATTCACATACGTTATACACTTATACTTATTATAGTCAGTCAATTCCATACATGTGTTTCAATCATATATATAAGCATACATTCCTTATATCACTACTACTTACCTAAACACAAAACAATATTTCAGATACTTATATAGGTATGATCTCATACTAGCAAATACAATCATTGCTCTACCTATATGTAGCTACCTATGCACAAACATCAAGGGTATACTACCCTCTAATGTTCATCCAATACAAAACATCTCAACACATATAGTCACACCATACCACTATTAAATCAAATTCACCATATATAATATACACTCACCACTTCTATAAATTCATAATATATATAGTCATTCAAATGCATTCAAATATTTCACCATACATTCACCTCTACTATAATTTCACAACATATAGTCATACAGTGCATGCAAATAGTTCACCATATATTCTCATCACATACGGTCCTATAACTGTATTTATGACACGCCACATATATCGTAGTCATCAATTCCTATAACTAAGCACATACTTACCCGTGCATGGTGCACACCCATACACGCTAACATTTCATTTACATACACCAATCGTACCATTATATAACTAGCACACAAACACACCTAGTTTTAGCTAGTACACATACGTTCACACGAGCAAGTCCTTAGTAGTTAGCTATACCACAAGACCAACACCTATAACTATATACTGGCGTAGCGACCCACAATCATGTGCGTAGCACAACCAGGCACAAACACTCCTATCACTATACATACATCAAACATTGATATATTCAAACTACAACTTACATTCAATGTACTTAGAGTATACCCACTCAAGCTTGAGTGAGACTCAGTACACACATCAGAATATTCCATATACGTAACACGACATTCATACATATACCAATACCACTCCAATATTTATACGTCTACCAATACAACCATATACATACCATAAGTCATTCACTTAATATTTAATCAAGTAATACTCACATAGTTAAATCAATTTATATACCATAATAATAGTAATACAGACATCAGCACATATATACTTATAATACCCTCCCTAGTACAAACATTTACCGTATAGCCACACATAAGTAATGTATATATATTCACACCATAGCCTACTACCTATAGCTAGTATACCAACACCTATACATACATAGTTAGGATGTGCAATGGTCGCGTATACCTCGCGGTATACACTCATACAACATCCCGAAAGCAAGCAATATCAATCAAAATTATAATCCTACTATCATATGTATAACACATATATAAAACATAACTACTTACATATAAGCACCATATATATCTACCTACGAGCACATACTCACTCGTACTAGTATATATGGGTCACTCAATAAGCCTACTTACTTAACTATACATACACTTATTATTATCACACCTAGCACACACATAGCTTTACCAATCATTTTATTTCAACCATTATAAGTATTCTCTAATTGCATACACTCCAATAGACATTCCAACGCTAACTCTTATATACACAAGCATCCCTATTATGGTATAGCTATCCACACAAACTCTATAACTACTTACACACAACAACCTCATACTATCACGAATAACTCTGAGTATATATATATATATATATCACACAATAGGCAAGCACCAATATACTATGGGAATTCTCATTCAAGCCCACGTACACAACTTAGGTACGTGCACTACGACTACCTCACAAGGTCCAAGGGCCTACTAACAATTAAGGGTTGACACAGACATTGACGAGCACTATATCCTAAACAATTTAGAGAGGGGTCGAGGTCGAAAGCGTGACGAGGGAATGATCGATAAGCACGAAGTCAGATAGGACGAATACAAGGAGGCAGCTTGGTTAGGCGAAACATTAACTCAATGGTGATGTTTAGGTTGAGGGAAAAGGGTGATGTTGTGATACATACCTAGGACATAGAGAAGAAGATAGGGTAGGTAGCACATGCTAAATACGTGAAATCTGAAAACTGTTGTACTTTAAAATCTCGTCTGAGAAGAAATGTTTGGGGATCGATAAAACGAGTTGTTCAAAATAAATCTGAGTCGAATATTCAAAATAATAGAAAATGGCCTATTGGTTTTAAAAAATCATTTTAAAAGAAAGTAAAATCATTTACACGGATATTAAGGACATGGTTTAGAAAATTTATACGTCAATAATTTAATATAATGTTGCCAAAAGTTTTTGAAAGTCAAAGAATGGAATCAAGCAACGGAAGAATTTAAAATCAGGTTAAATGCTTTCAAAACTTTAGGCTATAGAAAATTTAAAATAATCCATTTTGAAACTACTTTTGGAGCACCAGGGTTTGACAAAAATGAGGAACTGGTTTACACAAGATTCTTAATATACGAGCACAACAAGCCTGGTACGGATATAAAAATAATTGAAAGTATATATGGTTTAGAAATTTTTCTAAAAGCGTGTATGGTGAGCGGAAAGAAAATAATAGTAACTTAGCATAAGAATTATCAAGATCGAATAGCAAATCTTTAAAATCAAATCAGGGAGGGTCTAAAGCAGGAAGAGGCTATGAAAATAGTAATTTTGCAAAAATCTGAAGTAGCGAAAACTACGAGCAAAGTCCAACTTGCTGAAAGCTGGAATTCCATGTGTCTTGAAAGTATATTAAAGTAAGCACGACGCATCATTCGTATAACACAAATAAGAAGGAAACTTATAAATCGAATTGGGCAAAGCACAAGTACGGTCCAGAATAAAATTAATATATGAAGGGGCAACGCATTTACATAAGTACGAAAAACATAGGCTGGGAAAATGCTATAAGCTAGTATTCAAAAATTCCGACAAACATTTTAAAAATTTAAATCAATAAGGGAGGATGAAGTATAGGTATATTAAAATTTTGAACAAAATTAAACTTAGTGGAAGAGAAGATTGAAAAATACTTTCCGAAGATTCAAGTTTTGCAATGGCGATGTTTGAAAATTGACGACGATCGTCACGGGGCGATCTCGTGAATCGAGGCAAGGAAATTGGTCGGATGATCAAAACATACATACGCCTAGGATATGAATCAGGAGAGTCTACGGAAACTCCTACGGTCGACCAACTAAAGATTAAAAACTAATCGCCCAGACTTCTAAAGGTTAAACGGTAACGAAATGCGTTCAGCTTGGTCCGAAATCGATGAACCCAAGCGAACGACTAAAGGAAATTCTAGAAGTCTAAAATGGTCAGGGGTAGACATGAACCACTAAGGTAACTCCTACGGCGATCAAATCAATTGCTAGAAGGGGTCTCACTATCAATCAGGGGCCTCTAAATAGCAAGCACATACGTCTAACTAAGTCTTCTTACCACCTAGTGTCATAAGAAGCGACTAAACTCAGGGCTTCTGACTCGGATGTTGCAATTTATTTAATGGACATTCCGTTATTATCGTTGTTCCGTTAATTCGCAATTGCAAGACTGGACCTGCATGGGCCACCAACAAAACCTGTCACGCCTCGCTTCCCAAAAATATGGAGGCGAAGCGTGAGAAGGTCCGCTCAGACTTGAAGCTACAAAGCTGCGAGTCCGATAAGCGTCGATCAAGTTTAAAACTGCAGGTCCTTGCAACGCGAGCGAAACAAGATAATAATAATGAAATGAGACAAAAGAATAATCTCAGAATATCCATAAATATAAATTCCAACATCGCAGAAAAGCCACCAGGCTGAAATAAATGAGAGTCTAAAGGCCCAAACATGGCCAACAAAAGTACAAAGTACAAACGATGGTGCTACGCACCTATAACTAACAAAGGGCCCTAAACAAAATAAAGCTCAACAAAGACTCAAAGAATGGTCACCGGTGTCCACCAAAATCCTCGACGAACGTAGGCTCAGTGTAAGCAAAACACCACGTACTCAGCAACGGTCTCTGGCTCAGGGTCTAACATGCTACACCCAAAGAGAAAGGGGCACATGTCAGCAAGTCTGGAAGACTTGTGCAAGTGAAACTGAATGTACAAGTAAGAGCAACCTAGCAGTTCTAGCATGATGCAATGACATGGCAGTTAAAAGTATGAGTGCAGCAGGTAATGAAAACAGCAAGTAAACTAGCATGGCATGGCAAGTGTGGCAAGACTAATAACATTTACAAGGATTTCTCTAGTCATGTTTTCATGTCATGTGCAAAGTTTACGCCTTACAGCTGAAAATGACTTTCTTTCACACTGATTGGTCGCTTAACTCCGCCCCACCCAGAGTTTACGCCCTACAACTGCAGTTGCTGATCAGGCAGACTCCCAGCTGATTGGCCGCATAACTCTTACCCCATCCCACGTGTATCGAGCCAGGGCTTTACCCCCGAACGGTAATGCTCGCTTCTGGATCACGAGCCAGGAAGTGTTTTTCATGTTGGCATAGGGGTGCACCTAGCCCTGGACAAGCAAGTACAAGTATGTAGCGTGTGCTACGAATGCAATATTCAATGCATGGATGACATGTAAGATGCAATGCATGGCAGTTAAAAGTGCGTACAGGTAAGGAAAGTAAACGTGACAGTTTAGTATGCATGAACAACAAGTTTAAAGGGTTGGATCTAGCTTCGTTGTCAAGCTAGATCAATTAGGTGACGGATCTAGTTTCGTTGTCAAACTAGATCAAGTAGGCGTCTAGCCAGCTATCATTTCACTGACTAGTCTCTTTTACGCTAGGAACAAGGAAGTGGCCTAAAAACATGGCCCTACACAAGAGTTGGCAAGTTTCACTTGCCTGAAACTATCACGTCAAGAAAACACCGTCCAACGAGTCCAAAGTCACGATTCCTACGTGCACAAGTCCACCGGCCTACATCCGTTTTATTAATCTTGATTAGTGAATTCTAAAACATTTAAAATACTTTAAAATACTGATTTTTTTTAGTCTTGATTAGCATGCAATTGGGTTGGGGGTCCTAGGGGTGCAAAACGTTACCTCAACACGACGCGAAAGCTACACCGGCGTCGGGTAGCGACGCCGGGGGTTGGAATAATAAGATCGCGCTCCAAGTCCAGATTCCAATTAGATTCCTCGCTGGAAATTTCAGAGCAATCGACCGGGGCGACGATTCCAGATTCCAAAGCTCGCACGTGCGACGACGGGCTACGACGTGCGACGACGTCGTACGCGACGAATCCTCGAAGAGCAAGCACCAAGGTGGGGCCCACAGTAGTCCTAGGGACCTTTGGGGGACCCACATAACTCTGGAGAACTTGGGGGGCCCACGGAGGCAAGTGGTGCGACGGATGCGGGGTTGCGACGAGTGGCTCTCGGTCGTACCCCTCCAATGCGGGAGATTCTCTCGGTCGCTGCGGGGAAACGGAGCTGTGCAGCAGCGGGGGTCGGTGCGGGCCTTGGTGCTCTCGGTCGGTGCGGAGGGAGGGGTCGGTCGTGCGCCTTGGATGCGGGGGAGCGGGCACTGCAACGTTGCGAGCGTTGAAACGTTGCGGAGGCGGGCGATCCGCTCGGTCAAGCGCTAGCGGATGCGGGCGACAAGGCGGGCGCTGCAGCGATGCGGGGAGCGGCTGTGAGCGGGGGCGGCCATCGGTCTGACCGAGAGATCTCCTCGGTCGGACACAGCTGAAGCGGGGCGACGGCCGTGCAAGCGAGCGGAGCGGGGGAGCGGGCCATGGCAGCGGTCGGTGCGGTAGATTTGGGCCCGTTCTCTCGGTCTGAGCGGGGGAAGTTCGTCGCAACGTTGCGACGAATCGTCGCAACGTTGCGACGAATCGTCGCAACGTCCAATTTCAAGTTTGGGAGAGGCTAGGGCTAATTTCTTGCGAAAATAGGTCTTGCTATGGGTTGCTTATATAGTGTAGATGGGTTGACTTGGTCTAGGGCTAAATCTAATAGGATTAGAAGTTCAAAAAGATTTAAAATTTGAAATTCAATTACTCCAACTCATCCAAGGGTTTGACCTGGTCCAAATGAGCTGGAAATTGGCTCAAAAATTCTTTAAAACGTTTAAAACTCAAATAAATTTTATTTGGCCGAAAATAATTTATAAATTAATTATTAAAAATAATATAAAACTTGTAAAAATTATAAAAGTGGTCAAATAAACTCCAAAAATTATAAAATAAATATCGTGGTGATCGTGGCGACGAGTGTGAGCTAACTAAGAAGACGGATCTCAGTTTCGACGTCGGACGACGGAACTAAAAATAGAAACGTCTCCCGTCAAAAGTGAAAATCGTCACGTCTCATCGAGTAAGTTTAAATTGTGGAAAAACGACTCGAGAAGTGTCGTTCCAAGATAGTGCCACTATTTAATACTCTCAGAGACGTTCGCAACGGCATATCACACAAAAGTGTTCACCAACAAACAAAGTCTAAAACAAACACGTGCACGGCCAAAAGCACGTGCACGAAAAACGTACCACGAAAAGTGGTCGTTACACAAGGTTCGCATATCTTCCATATATTCGTGCCGCCCACACTAGACTGCCACGCTTGTGCCGATCTACCTTTGGAATCGCCGAGCGTGTCCGACATTCACTTAAGCATCGGAGAGGCTACGAGCTGGCAGCCAGCCTTGCCTTTCTGACGAGTTCTTCTCCTTGCAGGTATCTCGCCTCTGCTGTCGACGGTTGAAGCGACCTAGGGCGACCAACTTTAATCGTACGTCGACCTACTTTGGTTGACGGGCGACCTTGAGATTCTCATCTACAAATCGTCCTTGATACGACCATTTGGAGGCGGCCCAGGAACTAGCGACCCAAGCTCACACTTGAAGCTAGAAGCCCACAAAAGGAGTTCGGCCCAATCGACGAGGCCCATGCAAGGACTCGGAGTCGGCTCGACCATGACCGAGCGTGCGCTCGGTCAGCTCACGCCAGCAGGAGAAAACTGCTCCCTAAAGAATACACCTCCTTAATGACCATTAAGGAGCCCATTAACCCACCCCTCAAGATGCATGCAGGCGCCTTGAAGAAAGCGGATCGTGGGGGCAGGGAGTGTGGGACGTGGTTTGGGGAGCGATCAGGGGACTTGGTTAGGGAGCAATCGTGGAACAAACCCTATAAAGGGACTTCGGAGGCAACCAAGAAAGGGACCGGCCCCTAAAACCAACAAACGGAGGTAATCTACTCAGAGACCTGGTTTTCCACTTTACCTTCCCTCCCCTAGCTCGGTTAGAGGATACGGTATCGGCCTCCCTGTGAGCCGTACCGGTCCCGTTGAGTATCTTTCGGATCCGTTCTGACTTAGGCATCGGAGAGGACTTGCCAGAACCAAGGTCCGGCCCCCCTGACCAGCTCCCTCGTCAGTCCAGGTCAAGCAGATCTCAAGGCGCCGAGGCTACCCCTTAGCACAGCACCTACCGAGGCCGAACGTTACCCGTGGTGTCGAGGTTACCCCTCCACACCTTACTGGCAGAGGTCGGGCATCCACCAAGGTGCCGAGGCTACCCCTCCACGCCCCACTGATCGAGGCCAAGCGCCCCAGATAAAGAGCTTGCTCGCCCTCGACATATCGAGCCAACACTTTTCAGAGCTGGAGCGTAGAACTGAGCTACCCTCGTCGAGCCCTCGTACGCTTGACGGGACCAAGGGGTCTCACCTGATCCCTTGACCACGTAGACCGTCTGAATCTTGGTCAATGATTCTGTGGTGAGAAAACACCCGTAAACATTTGGCACCGTCTGTGGGAACGAACAAACACCCACCTCAAGCAACCACACCCGTGATGGCGAGGCCACGCTTACCTCGAAGAAAAGGAGCCGCATCGTTTGACTTCAGTACCGGGACCAATCAACGATCGTCTCGGGAAACCCCTAACTGCTGGACTACCTCCCGTTTCGGGGGGCCTAGTGAGCTCCGGTCTAGTCCCGCGAGGACAAATAAGGGGGACTCCGGGGGCTCTCTGATGCCCCTTCATTTTTTGGAGAAGACGCGAGGGAGGCGAAGCTGCCTCACGACGAGGTGCTAGTGGTCTTCGTCGTCATCGATACCTCCATAATCAAACGGATGCTCGTCGATACCGGCAGCTCATACGACTTCCTATTCATGTCAACCCTTGAAAGGATGGGGCTACAGATTGCAGACCTAGATCCGTGTACCAGGCCATGGTAGGTGTCCTGCCCTGCTTCCCATTATACTTGGGAGCGAGAACACGAGCGGGCCCGCTTGAGTTGGAGCGGTGAGGTTCGAACCCATTAAGCGTCTATGAAAACACCTTTCACATGAACGTGCATGCAACTCAGAACAACAGAAATATATAAGCGAACATCCAGATAAAGTACACAATAATAAAAGGGCCCGAAGCATGGCCTACAACGATAGCGATACAGATAAAGTGGGTACACACCCTACAAATAACAGCGGTGAAAAGTAAATAGTGTTGGATCCTGTGGATGGCAAATAACACTAGAAGGGGGAGGGTTGAATAGTGTTGTGCAAATAATATACTTTTTCGATAATTAAGATTAGCACAAATAAAATCCTTCTAATGTTGCCTAAGAAGCCAAGTAGAGTGATCTATGCTTGGTTCTTAATCAACAAAGTAATCTTACAAATATGATAGAGAAAAGATTACAATCAGAAATAAATCTTCTACAGAGAGATCTTTTCACAGCGGAATTAAATAAAAAATCTTTGCAATAATAAATAAACAAGGAATTACAAAGATGTAAGATTAGCAAATGAAAAATGCTTGTACAAGAAATATAAAGAATCACACAAAAACAAACGCAGAGACAAGCGATTTTATCCTGGTTCCCTGCAACCCGGGTACGTCCAGTCCCCGACCAATCCGGTACGAGATTTTCCACTATCTGCCTTGGCAAATACAATTACCTAACTTCACTCGTTAGGATTTTCAACGACATAGTCTCAACAAGGATTTCCGACTAGCAACACCTAGACTTGTCTAGTGTTCCAACAACCAACACAATGAAATTTTATCCAATACACCACAATAAATTGATGGAGATTGGTTTTTACACCTGATTCTATAGCCAATCAAAGATAGAAAAATTTGTGCAGTGGCTTGATAGAATAAAAGTCTAGATCACACAAAGATACAAGATAAATTCTTTGTGATCTAGATCTATAGCTTTTTCAAAGAATCCTTTAAATAAAATAAAGAGAATAGTAATAAGGATTTTGAAAAACGTTTTAGCCAAATAAAAACAAGAATATGATCTTAAAAGAAGTTGATAATAAAATATTGCAAGATCACAAATAAAATCAAATTGGCTAAAAAGAATGAGAGCTTTGAATCGAAGAGCGTTTACACAAGAGATTTGATTTTCAATAATTGTTGTTGTGTTTCTCAAATGAAATTAGCTCTTATTTATAGGGAAAATTCTGGGATTTGAAATTCAAATTTTCTTTGACTTGTGTCCCAAAAAATCACGGAGTAAATTGCTAAACTAATTTCAAAATTCAAATTCAAAAACGTTAGAATTTTTACAGCTGGTAGTCGACTCGCTCAAGTAGGTAGTCGACTCCCAGAGAGTTTCAGGAATTCTTGATCTATGTCTGGTAGTCGACTCCCTACTGTTGGTAGTCGACTCCCAGAGGATTTTTTCCTGAAACACTTCTAGTTAGACAGGTAGTTAATTCCAGGGTGTGTGGAGTTTCACTACGGAAGTTATAGGATGACTAGAGAAAGCTCTCTAAAATATTTTGAAGACATTTTAAAAAAAATATTTTTAAAAACATTTTCAAATTGTTTGTGTGCGTGTGTTTTGTCTATATGATATGGCTTTAACAAATACCCTAAAGAGACACGACACACTCACTAAAGACTTAGGACATGTCTTCGGAAGCTTGAACAATTTGATGAAGTGAAAGTGAGCTTCTCTTGAGCTTCTTGTACTGTTTGGGCTTGAACTTCATCATATGACTTAGCCACGTTTGTCCTTGTCTTTTGAGCGTAGATTTGTGCTCCTTTGAGTATGAGTAAAGCTTGGCATATTTTGCACATCTTAAGTGTAGTGTAGTTAGTATACTTAAGCTTTCATTTGGTGTGTTCATCATCAAAATCACTTAGGGTGGAATTCAATTTCAATCACTCTCCCCCTTTTTGATGATGTCACCCAAATGAAAAATGAAGTAAGATAAAAAAATGAGATTCATGAAAGTGTACTTACTCCCCCTGCTTTGATGCGGTTCTCCCCCTGCATCGAAGCTGTTAGCAATACAATTCATATAATTTCATTTTTGCATTTCATATATTTTTCTCCCCCTTGTCATCAACAAAACAAAAAAATAATTTTTTTTTCATAAAATAACTAGGAGAGAAATTCAATTTCATATGCCTGCAAGAGAGATGTTAGTTCATATGAACAACTAAGTATTGCATAGTAGATAAGTTCATAAAAGTTATTACAAGCCATAAGTCTTAAGGACATAGTTTTTTTGAGAATCATTGTTTATGAAAGAGAACCATTGTTTATGAAGCTAAGTTCATGAAGCTAAGGATGACCGCTGTTCTTCTTCAGTTCCTTGATCTCTTCAAGGATCATAACAGGCGTTTCCTCAGTCATCTTGTTGCTTTTCACGACGATCTCCTTGAGGTCGTCCACCTTTTGATTGAGAAATTCAAATCCTTTCTCCTGTGAGATCTTCAATTTTCCAATTTTCTTTAGAAGCATTTCTTGAAGTTCAAGAATATATGCCGGTGCTTCTTCTTCTTCTTCTTCTTCGCTTCCTTTTTCTTCTTCTATTTCTTCTTCTTCTTCAGAATCTGAAACCACAATTTTCTTACCTTTCCTAGAGGATGAGGATCCTCCTTCAGCTGCAAGTTTTTCTTCAGGGATGTTCTCATCAAGGTCATGGTGAAGATTCATTCTCCCAAGTGCATGAACATCAAAAACTCGAGCCGGTTCTAGAATAGAGGTTTCATGATCCAAAGGCACATTATAGCTAATAAACAATATAGTGAGATAGTGCCCATGAGCTAAAGTGGAAGAGGGTTTATTTGAAGAAGTTGAAGCAAGTATAGAATCCATGATAACTTTGGCCCAATTGATGCGAATGTTACCTAGTATAGCATAGATGCATTTGGCTTGTTTTTCTGATAAGATTGAATGACTTCCAGATTTTTGAGTGATATTATAGGATAATATATTTGCCAAAATTCTTGCCGGATAGCGAAGATCATTACATGGCAGTTTAGTTCGAAAATGTCGTCCTGGCAAATACATTCTCTCTAAAATATTTCCTTCAGTCATTTCAATTTTATCAAGAAGCATGCCGGAATATGGGATTCCTAGGGCTTCTCCTAGAGATTTGACAGTAATGGCAAGCTTGGTGTCAAGGACTTTGGTTATGAAACGGCTTTTAGCAAGATCGTAGTCCATGTTGGCATAGAACAAATGCACAAGCCTAGGGTAGCAAAGATAAGTATTTTCAGATGAGAACAGGTTGGCCAAGTTCTGGAAATCAAGCAAGCTATCAATGCCATAATTTATAACATCATTAAGCTTAACAAAACGTTCATGCAAGATGGGTTTCTTAGTGACCTTAACGAATTGTTTATAAGTAGTGGTTCTGAAGGGATAGGGTAGAATGGTTTCTTTTTCAGAATCAATTTCAGAGGATGTTTTTCTCTTCTTGGTGAAAATTCCTTTGATAGGCATCTAGAAAGAGTAAAACCAGTATTTTTACAATGCTAGATATGCAAGAAAAAAGAAGTAATGAAATAAAGAGCATGGAGTAAAAAAATTTTACCTTGGGTGAAGTTTGGAAGAGATGAAGTTTGAAGGAGCTTCAAATGAACCAAGCACCAAGAGAGTTCTCAAGAGAGGGGGAACAATTGGGGTAGACGGCTACCTAGGGTTTTCTCTTGGGGGTTTTAATCTTTGGATGAAAGATGGAGAGGAATGAGGGCCTTAGGATCAAGAGATGAAGGGTTAGGATGAAGTTTTAGTTTATTGGGTATAAGTTACCTTGAGGATATGAACCCAATTACTCAATAGAACCCATTAGGAGATAGTCCAAAATGAACCCAGATTTTCGCATATACTCTGGTAGTCGACTCCCTCATGGAGGTAGTCGACTCCCTACTGGGTTGAGTCGTTTTTCTCATCCCGAGGGGATTTTTGATCCAGGTCGAGTGCGATTTCTGAACACAAAATGTTTTTAGGAGTATACCACAAATACATAAGATCAAAGTAAGATAAAAAATATTTATTCAATCAATTTTAATCATATATATATATAAAATTAAGTTACGCAAGAAAATTGTTGATGTTGATTCTTTTACAAGGCGTTTGACCTTGTTTTCTTCCTTTCATTTCTTTGGAGTACCTAAAAAAAATAGAACATTTATGGGACTCTTTTTTTTTGAGTCCGAGAGGTTAGTCTTTAGGAAGCCAAACCCAGTATGGTTTAGTTCCCTCATGAACAATATATTTGTAATTTTTGTTTAAATGAACTTGCTGAACAAAGTCAACAGCGTACCTTTTCCTTCGTTGATCAGATAGTTTCTTTGGTATCCAGATGCTCAAAACATTATTGTTAGAATGATGCATCCTAGTATGCTTGACCCGTTTCTTGGTATGACGTGAATCATAACCGAGTCCGGTTTTGCTAGATGAGGCTTTTTGATTATTTATTAGACTATCTAGCTTCCCTTTTCCTTTGTTGAAATTCTCAATAATTTTCATCGTATCTTCGTATTTGTTTTTGACAGATACGAGAAGATTATTCAGATTCTCAACCTTTTCATTTACTAAAGAAATATCTTTTTGCAAAAGATCATTCTTTTCTTTAAGAAGACTATTTTCTTTAATGATTTCTTCTTTTTCTTTAGTATCCTTTTTAATATTTCTAAGTGTTCTTCTATGTTCTTTTATGAGCTTTTCATGCATTTTTCATAGCTCCTTATATGCTCCCCTATAATCCATGTCTTCATCATCACTTGATGACGAATCATTGTCACTAGATGAATCATGATGCGTGCTTACCTTGGAGGATGTGGATGCCATGAAGCACATGTGTGCTGTTTCTCTTCTTTCATCACTATCTTCCTCTGAGGATTCATCGGATGAGGAATCTTCGCTCTGATAGAATGATGCGTAAGCTTCCTTCTTTGGTCGTCGGAATTTGTTTCTTCTGTTGTTTCGCTTTTCATTATTGTCTTTGTTCTTCTCACGATCTCTTGAATCACGATTGTTTCTCTCCAATGGACAGTCTCTCTTGACATGCCCTGGTTTGTTGTAACCAAAACAAATAATACCGTTAGTGGGTCCAAAAGATCGTTTTCCATACTTACTTGTGATGAACTCTTTAAAGTTCTTTGAGATGAACGCGATATGATCTTCTTTGTCCGTGTAATTGGAATCTTCCTCTTGGGCTTTGAACGTGAGATTCTTCTTCTTTGGTTTTTCTTCGATCTTCTTGTCTTCTTCAAGCTCAATCTCATATGCCATGAGATTTCCCAATAGTTCTTCAATGGTGAGGTCTTTCACATTATGAGCTTCTCGGATGGCGGTTGTCTTTCCCTTCCATTCGGACCGGAGGGATCTTAGTATCTTCATCACCTGCTCATATTCGGAAAGTTTCTTTCCTAATCCTGTGAACTCATTTGTAATATTAGTAAAACGAGTATTCACATCGGTGATACTCTCTCCTTCTTCCATTTTAAAGGATTCGAATTTAGAATGTAAAACATTTATGCGGGATTCTTTTACCTTTTCGGTTCCTTCATGACTTACCTGAAGAGTATGCCATATTTGGTGTGCTGTCTCACATTGGGAGACTCGATTGAACTCATTTCCTGTAACGGCGCAAAATAGTGCATTCATTGCTTTTGCATTGAGATTAGCTCTCTTCTTGTCGTCGACAGACCATTTTCCAAACTCAACGTCGGTAGGTGCGATGTACATGACTTTAGTAATGAAGCTTCAATGTCTAATGACTCTAGGTGAGTCTTCATTCGGATCTTCCAGCTAGCGTAGTTGGTTCCATTGAACAGTGGTGGTCGCATGGTATTCAGTCCTTCAGAGTGAAAGGATGTTGACGCCATCACCTTTGTAGCCTCGCTCTGATACCAAGTGTTGGATCCTGTGGATGGCAAACAACACTAGAAGGGGGGGTTGAATAGTGTTGTGCAAATAATATACTTTTTCGATAATTAAGATTAGCACAAATAAAATCCTTCTAATGTTGCCTAAGAAGTCAAGTAGAGTGATCTACGCTTGGTTCTTAATCAACAAAGTAATCTTACAAATATGATAGAGAAAAGATTACAATCAGATATAAATATTTTACAAAGAGATCTTTTCACAGCGGAATTAAATAAACAATCTTTGCAATAATAAATAAACAAGGAATTAAAAAGATATAAGATTAGCAAATGAAAAATGCTTGTACAAGAAATATAAACAATCACAGAAAAACAAACGCATAAATAAGCGATTTTATCCTGGTTCCCCGCAACCCGGGTACGTCCAATCCCCGACCAATCCGGTACGAGATTTTCCACTATCTGCCTTGGCAAATACAATTACCTAACTTCACTCGTTAGGATTTCCAACGACCTAGTCTCAACCAGGATTTCCGACTGGCAACACCTAAACTTGTCTAGTGTTCCAACAACCAACACAATGAAATTTTATCCAATACACCACAATAAATTGATGGAGATTGGTTTTTACACCCGATTTTTTAGCCAATCAAAGATAGACAAATTTGTGCAGTGGCTTGATAGAATAAAAGTCTAGATCACACAAAGATACAAGATAAATTCTTTGTGATCTAGATCTATAGCTTTTTCAAAGAATCCTTTAAATAAAATAAAGAGAATAGTAATAAGGATTTTGAAAAACGTTTTAGCCAAATAAAAACAAGAATATGATCTTAAAAGAAGTTGATAATAAAATATTCCAAGATCACAAATAAAATCAAATTGGCTAGAAAGAATGAGAGCTTTGATTCGAAGAGCGTTTGCACAAGAGATTTGATTTTCAATAATTGTTGTTGTGTTTCTCAAATGAAATTAGCTCTTATTTATAGGGAAAATTCTGGGATTTGAAATTCAAATTTTCTTTGACTTTTGTCCCAAAAATCACGGAGTAAATTGCTCAACGAATTTCAAAATTCAAATTCAAAAACGTCAGAATTTTTACAGCTGGTAGTCGACTCCCTCAAGTAGGTAGTCGACTCCCAGAGAGTTTCAGGAATTCTTGATCTCTGTCTGGTAGTCGACTCCCTACTGTTGGTAGTCGACTCCCAGAGGAGTTTTTCCTGCAACACTTCTAGTCAGACAGGTAGTTAACTCCAGGGTGTGTGGAGTTTCACTACGGAAGTTATAGGATGACTAGAGAAAGCTCTCTAAAATATTTTGAAGACATTTAAAAAAAAAGATTTTTAAAAACATTTTCAAATTGTTTGTGTGCGTGTGTTTTGTCTATATGATATGGCTTTAACAAATACCCTAAAGAGACACGACACACTCACTAAAGACTTAGGACATGTCTTCGGAAGCTTGATCAATTTGATGAAGTGAAAGTGAGCTTCTCTTGAGCTTCTTGTACTGTTTGGGCTTGAACGTCATCATATGACTTAGCCACGTTTGTCCTTGTCTTTTGAGCGTAGATTTGTGCTCCTTTGAGTATGAGTAAAGCTTGGCATATTCCGCACATCTTAACTGTAGTGTAGTTAGTATACTTAAGCTTTCATTTGGTGTGTTCATCATCAAAATCACTTGGGGTGGAATTCAATTTCCATCAAATAGCTGCAGCGGTGATAATTAGTACTAGTCCACGGTAGGGTGGACTTCAGGATCAGCAGAATCCTGGTCTATTGGATCACTCTGATCCAGCAACTCGTCCTCCTGGTGTCCTGTCTCGTAACCTGACATACATTCAAACAACATGAATGTATGTCAGCAAGGGTCTACAAGTAGATGTCAGATGGCCCAAGGCAAGATATATATAACAAGTTATATGTAGCAGTTTAAAGCAGTTAAAAGAATTTACACTAGCATGATAGTTGAAGCAATTATGAAAAGTTACACTAGCAGTCCTGTTATAAACATTAACATGGCAGTTAAGTAATGTAACAGCAGTCTGTAATTACTTTCTTTTTCAATTATTTAACTGTGTGTGCAAGTCCGTGACTAAGGGTCCCGCCGTTAGACGAATAGTAAATGAATACACCTTCAAGTGCCCCCGAAAGCAACCCGTTTACTACCGGCTAGTGCCCGGGAACCCAACCCCACCCACGTGTACTTCCTAGAACACGAGCCAGGATGCTAACCATCATATACTGGAACACGAGCAAGACTAGTCACCTGTGACCCTACTGGAACACGAGCCAGACTAGTCACACGGGACCGACGAGAATAGCCATATAGTAGCCAACGGCATGTAACAACTGGTAGCCAACGGCATGTAACAACTGGTAGCCAACAGCATGTAACAACTGGTACCCAACGACAACTGGTAGCCAACGGCAACTGGTAGCCAACGACATGTATCAACTGGTAGCCAATGGCAACTGGTAGCCAACGGCATGTAACATTCTATGAGTATCAACAGTTCTAAAATTAACCATATATGTCCAGAAACAGTACCATTCACAAAGTGTGTTCATTTCGATTTTTAAGGGGGTCCACACACGCACACGAGTTTAAGTCTAGCATTTCTAAAAAGTGTATTTGTGTCAGCAATTATGTGTACAACATCAGATATCACAAAAACATAAAATAACTCACGCTTGCCTAACTGTGACAGTTTATGTTGTCCGAGTACCAACATGAAAGGACGCGACATATATGCGTCATTAAGTAATAACATTTATTATAATTAACAAAAAGTGTTTAAAAAGAGAATTAACGAATTAAATCTATTGCGAGTTACGCAACTTTTAAGTTAACACCTAAATTCGGTTCGTCTAATTTTATTGGGGTCGCTGGCTAGGGTGGTGTTTATATTGAGTTATATAAACTGGGTACGCCTTATTTTATTCAATTTTATTATACTAACATCATTTTCAAGTAATAACATGCTGAAATCAATGATACAAACAAATTAACATTAAATAACGCTAATTAATGTTAATTAACTTACTTAGGCTAGTTAAAAGTTTTAACATTGTATTTATTAGTCTACTTACTAAGTTTGACCATGGGTAAAAAGCAACATGGTTAATAACTCAACATTATTTAATAAATAACCCAATCTCTCTCTCTCTCTCTCACTCTTTCTCATCCTTTTTATTTATATCCCTTTATAACTCTAACCCCACATGGAACTCTCCCCATTCTCTAAGCCTCCCTCTTCCTCTGTCTCGTTCTTCTCTTTTCATTTTTTATTTATAATTTGCAGGCCATGGAAAGCGCACGCAAGGGAGGGGAGAAAGCTTACTATGCATGCGTGAGGGGGGAGGGCTCACGGCCAGCAGCTCTGGGCGGTATCCGACAGCGGCGGCAGCAGGTCGGGACTCCAGGCGGCGGCGGCCAGTTGGCCGGCGGCGATGCGAGGGTGAAGGAGGAGGGGGCCGGCCAAGGAGAAGAGGATGAAGGGTTTGTTGATATTTGAATTTGAATCTGAAATTCTTTGTTGGATCTGAGATTTGGGTTTTCAGATCTGAAATTGGTTCTCTGTTTGATTTTTGGATCTAAATTTTTTCAGAATTGGTTTGAGGGATTTGGTTTGCTGTGGTGTTGGATTTGGAATCTGGAAATAATTAACAGATTGGGAAAATTTTGGTTCGCAGAAGACGATGGATTTGCAGAGAATCAAAGGAGGGTTTGCAGATAGTTTTAACGGAGAAGAGACGTAGCTTAGATTGCCTTGAGAAACATTGGCATGGGACAATTTTAATGATGTTTGTTGACTAAACTAGGGGAAAGTATCACTTACAATGTGATGAACTTCTCCTCTTAAAAATCTAAACGTGTTTGTGAATGAAGAGAAATTAATTAATTAATTAAGTTTTAAAATGTAATTATTCAAAATAACTAAAATGATTAGTAAAATAATTAATTAAAGTTTTTAATTAAACTTGATTGTCGATTAATGACGTACGGTAAAGACGGAAAAACAGAGTCGCACACGCGTAACAAGAAACGTACGGACGAAAAGTCAACCAGACGACTGTAAGAAAATACAGGTACACACAAACTAAAGCACGGTTAAAAATACAGGCCGTTACATTCTACACACCTTAAGAAAATTCCGTCCTCGGAATCCTTATCAACTGAGGAGCAGAAAACAAATATCGATAACACTCTCGTATCTCATCTTCCTGCTGCTATGTAGATTCTCCTGGCGAGTCACAACGCCACATCACTCTGACTAGATCAATAGTCTTTGTCCTGAAGACTTTCTGACATCGATCTAGGATCTCTACTGGTTGCTGTTCGTACGTCAGATCTGGTTGAATTGTAATCTCAGAGTAGTCCACAGCATAAGAAGGGTCGCTGATATAACGACGGAGCTGGGACACATGAAAGACGTCATGGACTCCCTCTAATGACGGTGGCAGTGCTAAGCGATAAGCTACTTCTCCAACTCGCTCTAGCACATCGAAAGGTCCAATATATCTCGGACTAAGCTTGCCTCGCTTCCCAAATCGAATCACTCCTCGATTCGGAGAGATCTTCAGAAACACATGATCTCATGGTTGAAACTTTAGAGGACGCCGTTTAGCATCTGCCCAATGCTTGTAACGGTCCTGAGCGATCCGAAGCTTGTCTCTGATATCAAGCACAACATCCACAGCCTCAACTATCATCTCTGGTCCAAAAGCTCTCTATCACCAACGTCATTCCAACTCAGCGGGGATCGACATTTCCTTCCATAGAGAGCAGCAAATGGCGCCATGACAATGCTCGCTTGGTAGCTGTTGTTGTAGGAGAACTCCACCAGACATAGATGATCCTCCCAGGAACCATTGAGATCTAACATGCAAGCTCTCAATATGTCCTCCAATATCTGGATAGTGCGCTCCGACTGACCATCAGTTTGCAGGTGATACGCAGTACTGAATTTCAGACTGGTACCCAGATTCATCTGCAAACTCTTCCAGAATTAAGACATGAATCTCGTGTCCCAGTCGGAGACGATACTCACAGGAACTCCATGTAATCGCACAATCTCCTGCACGATTATTGATCACATCACTACGTATACTAGAAAGAGGCTATAAAGGTATAAGAAAGATATTTACCTCCATATACTTCTTCGCAAGTATCTTCGTAGCTTGTCCTACTTGGAAAGGTATGAAATGCGCAGACTTGGTTAATCGGTCAACGATAACCCAAATCGCGTCATTTTTCTTGGTGCTCCGAGATAGTCCAGTCATGAAGTCCATGATCATGTGCTGCCACTTCCACACCAGAATCGACTGGGGTTGAAGCAATCCGGTAATGCGATGGTGTTCAGCCTTCACCTGCTGACACACAAGACATTTGGCAACGCTAAGAGCTACGCTCCTCTTCATACCGTGCAACCAAAAATTCAGACGGAGATCCTTGTACATCTTGTTACCTCCAGGATGAATGGAATAGGGAGAGCTATGAGCTTCATTCATCAGATCATCTCTGATATCACCAGAAGGTACGCATATCCTACTGTCGTATCTCAAGGAACCATCCTCATGAATGATAAAGTCCGTCCGAAGTCCAGCTTCAACTTGCTCTCGGATCATCTGCAGTTTAGCATCTCCAGCCTGTGCAGCTTTGATCCGATCCATTATCATCGACTGAATCTGCATATTCATCAACTACGATGTGACTTCAGGTAACACAACCTCTGTGCTCATCTCACACAGATCATGTTGTAACCTCCACTGTACTGTGAGAGTCATGACCGCTGGAAGTCTGCTCAAAGCGTCCGGTACAACATTAACCTTCTCTGGATGATACTGAAGGTCGATGTCGTAATCAGTCATTACCTCTAACCACCTGCGCTGTCTCATATTCAACTCCTTCTGAGTGAAAATATGTTTCAAACTTTTGTGATCAGTGAAAATCTTCACTTTCTCACTCAATAAGAAATGTCTCCAAATCTTCAAAGCGAAGATGACAGCGGCTAACTCCAAGTCGTGAGTCGGGTAATTCTTCTCGTGAATCTTCAACTGTCGAGAAGCATAAGCGACTACATGACTGTGCTGATGCAGGACACATCCAAGACCTTTGCCCGAGGCATCACAAAAGATCTCGAATCCTCCAGTCCTATCTGAAATAGCCAGAACTAGTGCAGATGTCAGCTTTTCTTTCAAAGTCCCAAATGCCTGCTCGCAAGTGTCTGACCAAACATACTTGACGTCCTTCCTCGTCAGTCGAGTCATGGTCTCTGTTATCCTCGAGATATCCTGAATGAATCGACGGTAGTAGCCCGCCAATCCTAGGAAACTCCAGATATCAGATGCTGGCTGAGGAGTAGGCCAATTCCTGACTGATGTAACCTTCTCTGGATCAACTGAGATACCTTCGCCTGATACCACATGTCCAAGAAATGCAATCCGGTCCAACCAAAACTCGCATTTGCTGTACTTGGCATACAACTTATGACGACGAAGTGTCTCCAAAACCATCCGTAGATGCTCAGCATGCTCCTTCTCGCTCTTCGAATAGACCAATATGTCATCAATGAATATCACTACGAATTTATCCAAAAAATCGTAGAATATGCGATTCATGAGATTCATGAAAACTGCCAGAGCGTTGGTCAGACCTAATGGCATGACAACGAACTCATAGTGTACATACTTGGTCCGAAAAGCTTCCTTGTAAACATCCTCTTTCTTGAACTTTACCTGATGATATCCACTTCTGAGGTCCAGCTTCGAGAAAACTCGTGATCCACTGAGTTCATCGAAGATATCATCAATGCGAGGTAACGGGTACTTATTCTTCACAGTGACATTGTTCCGTTCCCGATAATCCAAGCACATCCTTCTCGATCCTCCCTTCTTCTTGACTAGCAGTACAGGTGCACCCCAGGGATATACGCTGGGATGAATGAATCCTTTCTGCAACAGATCATCCAACTGCTTCCGTAGCTCTTCAAGTTCTGCTGGAGCCGTACGGTAAGGTGCCTTCGAGATTGGTTGAGTATTTGGCATCAGATCAGTACTGAATTCCAAAGCTCGATCAGGCGGCAATCCGAAAATATCTTCTGGAAATACATCTTCGAAGTCTCGAACCACTGCAGGCTTCTCCGATTCGACTTCTGAGCCCAAAATCTGATAGGCTCGAGCGAACGACTACAACTAATGAATTCGAACACAGGATGGTCGGAAATTTAGAATACTACTTTCTTCTTGTGACAGTCGATAGTAGCATAGAAAGTCCCTAACCATTCCATGCCGAGAATAGCATCAAAGTTAGGTGTGTCCAAGACCATGAAGTCTGCATAAACTTCATGTCTGCAAATCACTAAGGGACATGATTTGCATCCCAAGGTAACACTCACTACGCCACTTCCGGTTGTGATATTCCATCTCTTGGGAAGTGGGTAGGTAGGGATCGAGTGCTTAACTACAAACTTCTGGGATATAACACACAGGGAAGCTCCGGAATCAAATAAAGTCAGGGCCGGGTGGGAGGCCACTAAGATAACACCTAAGAAGGAAATAATAAACTTAGCAAAGGAACCTAACTAAACAGCATTAATAATAAATGGGAAATGATAAACACTAGAAATAAATGTTGCCTGTGATCACGTCATCCTCAGTCTCAGCTTCTGCAGCTGTCATCGTGAACGTCTGAAGCTTCGGCTGAAGGGCCTACTGATAGGCCCGGTTCTGAGCGATCAGAGGTGGTCCATGCTGAGCTGGTCCCGATGCTCCTCGCTGAACAGGTGCAGACACTGCACGCTGAACAGGTGCATGCACTCCAATAGGTGCTCGACGGTCATTGCCGTGGGGGCAGTCTCTCGCATCGTGTGTAGGTGATCCGCAAATCAGACACTGATTCAGCATACTCCTGCAATCTTTCTTCTGGTGTCCAGTCCTACCACACTAGTAACAAATCAGATGCGATCGATCGACTGGAGCAGATGACCTCTTGAACGGTGTGGTCTGCGGAGGTCGGAAGTTTCCTCTAGGCACCATCCTCGGTGGCTCCATGGGATGCTTGCCTACTCCAGCTGAAGGTCCCTAGGGGAGTTTCGCCACAATCTCATGCTCACATGCACAATCCAGAACATCCTGAAGTGTCGTTGGTCTCGCCGAGGTCATCGAGGCTTGGACCTTGGGATTCAAGCCTTTGTGAAACTGAAACACACAGTCTTCAGGGTCTTCTACTATGTGAGGTGCAAAACGGCTAAGCATGGCAAACTCAGCCTCATACTCGTCCACGGTCCTATCTCCTTGGACCAGATTAGTAAAATGCTGCTGGAGTACTCTTTTGGCTGCATTGGGAAAGTATTTAGCATCTAACCTTTCCCTAAACATGCCCCAAGAGATCGGTCTGACCAGACGTTTCTCCTCCAATTACCACCAGCTCCTGGCATTGTCGGTCAGCTGTAGTTTTGCCACGTCAACCCATCCAGCCTGTGGGATACGTGCAGCACTCAGCTTATCTTCAGTCACTTGAACCCATTCATCAGCTCCAAGAGGCCCTTCTTTTCCAAAGAAGCTCTTGGGTTGCAACTCATGGAACTGTCTGACTCCATGTTCAACCTTAGGGTGTGGCGGTGGTGCAATCTGAGCAGGTTGCTGTCCATACTAAATCAGCTGATGTTGAACTTCCAGCATCCCCCTTATGACTCCGAGGATTTCATTAACATCGACACCTCCGCTAGCTGCATTACCATTACCATTCCCATTCCTGGTGTGGTGTCCTCCTGCCATGCTGAGAAAGAAACTTGGTTAAATTGTGTACGAGGTAAATCTAGACGTTTTTGGCTGTTGATAGTATTTTCATTGTCCTGAAGTTTTGCTAAATGCAAGACTTGCATGGGCCACCACAAAAACCTGTCACACCCCGCTTCCCATTATACTTGGGAACGAGAACGCGAGCGGGCCCGCTTGAGTTGGAGCGGTGAAGCTCGAACCCATTAAGCGTCAGTGACAATACCTTTTGCAGGAACTTGCATGCAATTCAGAACAACAGAAATATTAAAGCTAACATCCAGATAAAGTACACAATAATAAAAGGGCCCCAAGCATGGCCTACAACGATAATGATACAGATAAAGTGGGTACACACCCTTCAAATAACAGCGGTGATAATCAGTACTAGTCCACGGTAAGTTGGACTTCAGGATCAGCAGAATCCTGGTCTATTGGATCACTCTGATCCAGCAACTCGTCCTCCTGGTGACCTGTCTCATAACCTGACATACATTCAAACAACATGAATGTATGTCAGCAAGGGTCTGCAAGTAGATGTCAGATGACCCAATGCAAGATATATATAACAAGTTATATATAGCAGTTTAAAGCAGTTAAAAGAATTTACACTAGCATGATAGTTAAATAAATTTTGAAAAGTTACAATAGCAGTCCTGTTATAAACATTAACATGGCAGTTAAGTAATGTAACAGCAGTCGGTAATTGCTTTCTTTTTCAATTATTTAACTATGTGTTCAAGTCCATGACTAAGGCTCCCGCCGTTAGACGAATAATAAAGGAATACACCTTCAAGTGTCCCCGAAAGCAACCCGTTTACTACCGACTAGTGCCCAGGAACCCAACCCCACCCACGTGTATTTCCTGGACCATGAGCCAGGATGCTAACCGTCATATACTGGAACACGAGCTAGAATAGTCACCTGTGACCCTATTGGAACACGAGCCAGAATAGTCACACGGGACCGACGAGAATAGCCATCTAGTAGACAACGGCATGTAACAACTGGTAGACAACGGCATGTAACAACTGGTAGCCAATGGCATGTAACAACTGGTAGCCAACGGAAACTGGTAGCCAACGGCATGTATCAACTGGTAGCCAATACCAACTGGTAGCCAACGGCATGTAACATTCTATGAGTATCAATAGTTCTAAAATTAACCATATATGTCCAGAAACATTACCATTCACAAAGTGTGTTCATTTCGATTATTAAGGAGTCCACACACGCACACGAGTTTAAGTCTAGCATTTCTAAAAAGTGTGTTTGTGTCAGCAATTATGTGTACAACATCAGATATCACAAAAACATAAAATAACTGCACGCTTGCCTGACTGGGACAGTTTAGGTTGTCCGAGTAGCGACCGGAAAGGACGCGACGTATCTGCGTCATTAAATAATAACATTTATTATAATTAACAAAAAGTGTTTAAAAAGAGAATTAACGAATTAAATCTATTGCGAGTTACGCAACTATTAAGTTAACCCCTAAATTGGGTTCGTCTAATTTTATTGGGGTCTCGGGCTAGGGTGGTGTTTATATTGGGTTAAAAAAACTGGGTACGCCTTATTTTATTCAATTTTATTACACTAACATCATTTTCAAGTAATAACATGTTGAAATCAATGATACAAACAAATTAACATTAAATAATGCTAATTAATGTTAATTAACTTACTTAAGCTAGTTACAAGTTTTAACATGGTATTTATTAGTCTACCTACTAAGTTTGACCTTGGGTAAAAAGCAACATGGTTAAAAACTCAAATTTATTTAATAAATAACCCTATCTCTCTCTCTCACTCATTTCTTTATCCTTTTTATTTATATCCCTTTATAACTCTAACCCCACATGGCACTCTCCCCATTCTCTAAGCCTCCCTCTTCCTATGTCTCGTTCTTCTCTTTTCATTTTTTTATTTAAAATTTGCAGGCCATGGCAAGGTCACGCAAGGGAGGGGAGAAAGCTTACTGTGCATGTGCGAGGGGGATGGCTCACGGCCGACGGCTCTGGGCGGTATCCGGAGTCATCGGCGACGGGTCGGGACTCCAGGCGACGGCGGCCAGTTGGCCGGCGGCGGTGCGAGGGTGGAGGAGGAGGGGGCCGGCCAAGGAGAAGAGGATGAAGGGTTTGTTGATTTTTGAATTTGAATCTGAAATTCTTTGTTAGATCTGAGATTTAGGTTTTCAGATCTGAAATTGGTTCTCTGTTTGATTTTTGGATCTGAAATTTTTTAGATTTGGTTTGAGGGATTTGGTTTGATGTGGTGTTGGCTTTGGAATCTGGAAATAATTAACAGATTGTGAAAATTTTGGTTCGCATGAGATGATGGATTTGTAGAGAATGAAAGGAGGGTTTGCAGATAGTTTTAACGGAGAAGAGACGTAGCTTTGCTTGCCTTGAGAAACATTGGCAGGGGACAATTTTAATGATGTTTGTTGACTAAACTAGGGGAAAGTATCACTAACAATGTGATGAACTTCTCCTCTTAAAAAATCTAAACGTGTTTGTGAATGAAGAAAAATTAATTAATTAATTAAGTTTTAAAATGTAATTATTCAAAATAACAAAAGTGATTAGTAAAATAATTAATTAAATGTTTTTATTAAACTTGATGGTCGATTAATGACGATACAGTAAAGACGGAAAAACAGAGACGCACACGCGTAACAAGAAACGTACAGACGAAAAGTCAGCCAGATGTCTGGAAGAAAATACATGTACACATGAACTAAAGCATGGTTAAAAATACAGGCCGTTACAGTAGGATTCACGGGTCACTCCATGCCCATTATAGGGACGATCTGCCTCCCTGTTATGCTCGGGGAACCGCCCAACTCGATTACGTTGACGATAGAGTTCGTGGTGCTATGGATTGGATCGGCGTACAATGGGTTCATCGATCGCCCGCTCCTTAACGCATCGGGAGCTGTGGTTTCGACCCTCCATTGGGCGAACAGGTTCGGGACGCCGGGGGGAATCAGGCAGGTCAGTGGCGAATCGACGAAACCGAGGATCTGTTACCAACTGACCGGCACGGGACGCGACAAGGAGCACGATAATCCGATGGACCTTCTCGACCAGTGGTATGGCCCGAGGCCCACTCCGGGGGAGGAACCAGAGCAAATTCCTATCACAGAAGTTGACGGAAGATTCGTCTCCATCGGGTCCGAACTAGACCCGATCTTGAGCGGGGAATTAATCAAGTGCTTTGAGGCCAACTTGGACGTCTTCTCCTGGTCACCGGACGACATGCCAGGCGTGGATCCCCGAGTGATTACCCACCAGCTGAACGACGACCCCAATTTCAAACCAGTCAGGCAGATGAAGAGGAACCTAGGTGGCAAAAAGAGGATGGCTGTGTCCGAAGAGGTAGGGTGCCTACTTGACGTTGGTTTCATCCGAGAGGTCTGGTATCCGATGTGGCTATCCAACGTGGTGATGGTGAAGATGCCCAGTGGCAAGTGGCGGATGTGCGTGGACTTCAGCAATCTCAACAAAGCTTGTCCTAAGGATAGCAACCCCTTACCTCGCATTGACCATCTCGTGTACAACACGTCTGGCTACGAGATGCTCAGCTTCATGGACGCCTACTCCGGGTACAACCAGGTCCAAATGGATCCTTAGAACAAAGAGAAAACCTCCTTCACCACTGACCGAGGGACCTTTTGCTACAAGAAGATGCTATTTGGCTTGAAGAACACGTGGGCAACCTATCAAAGGATGGTTAATAAGGCGTTCGATTCTTGGATAGGGAGGAACCTCAAAGTTTACGTGGACGACATGTTGGTCAAGTCCATGGACCCAACCGATCACATTGCAGACCTCCGGGAGACTTTTGAGCGGCTATGAAAGCACAACATCAGGCTCAACCAAACAAAGTGCACGTTCGGTGTGAGATCCGGTAAGTTTCTGGGGTTCATGATCACTAATCGAGGCATCGAGGAGAACCCCGACAAGATCGTGGCTTTAGTTAATATGTGGGAGCCGACGACGATCAAGGAGCTGCAAAGGCTGAATGGGCGGAACACCGCCCTAGGGCATTTTCTGTCCAAGTCAGCGGAGAGATCCATTCCTTTCTTCAGGACACTGAGAAAAGCACTCGTCGAGCCCGCCGATAAGAGGAAGGCCGTGCTGTGGGACAAGAGCTGTGCCCGAGCATTCACTGACCTAAAGGAGTACGTCCGCAGCCTGCTGCTTCTCTCCAAGCCCAGTGAAGGGGAACCACTGAGCCTCTACTTGGCCTGCACGGGGGAGGCAGTAAGCTCTATGCTAATCAAAGAGGACAATGGGATATAGAGGCCGGTGTACTACACCAACCGAGTCCTGAGGGACGATATACCCCCAGGGAGAAGCTTGCCTATGCTCTGGTGCTCGCAGTGCGGAGGCTCCGACCCTACTTCCAAGCTCACACGATCCTGGTCCTAACCAATTCCCAGCTCGAGCAGAATCTCAAGAGGTTAGATCAGATGGGACGAATGCTGAATTGGGGGGTAGAGCTGAGCGAGTTCGACCTCTGATTTAAACTGAGGGCAGTAATCAAAGGACAAGCCCTATCGGACTTCATCACCGAATGCACCGTGAACGGAGGAAGCCCCCCGAGGAGACGGCCCAGACTGTGGTAGTTCCTCAACCTTTGTCTTTCCTTTCGACTGACATCGCTCTTACCAATCGTCCAGGGGACCAGGACACATGGGTGATCCATATAGACGGATCGGCCACCCAGGCGGGGAACGGGGCCAGCATCGTTATTCGATCACCCGACGGGGACATCGTCGAGTACGCACTCCGATTTGGGTTTCTGGCCACCAATACGTGGCTGAGTACGAGGCCACCATAAATGGACTGAGGCTGGCCCGAGCGCTTGGGGCAGAATCTGTACGCCTCCTAAGCGATTCCAAGCTCATTGTCTACCAGCTACAGGGATACTACGAGGCCCGCGAAGTGGCAATGCAGCATTATCTAGCCTCAGCCAAGACTGAGTTGTCCAAATTCAAACTCGCAGAGGCCTTTCACTTACCACGATAGGAGAATGCCCAAGCAGACGCTCTATCAAAACCAGCCTCCTCCTCCCCCGCAGAATTAGGTCGGTCCATATACGTGGAGAAATTTTTAACTCCTAGCACGGAGGCGAAGGAAGTGATGGCCATTGACCAGGAGCCAACGTGGATGGATCCAATCATTCGGTATCTCACCAGTGGGGAGGTCTGTAGGATCCTGTCAAAACAACGACGTTAGGATCGAATAACATAGACTTACGCTTGCGTATGCGGCACCGTAGTCTCTGAACTTCACCCTCGGATTCGCCACAACGGTCGGTACTTCATCACGGAGGATCGAAGCAGAGTTTCACCGCCTAAATCTCTATTTAGAAGAGGATTTTAATGGAAGGGAGAAGAATAACATAAGATGCCTTATGCAAACTTATGGCATGGAAAGTGTTGTATGAATGCCTTACCCTTTGGTCCTATTTATAGGCTTTAGGGGTAGTTATTGTAGGAAATAACTAAATATAAGCTTATTGGCCTATATTAGCACATTCATTTATCCTCTTCTTCATTCACTTATCAAGTGCCTTTATGCACTTATAAAGTGACTTTTTCCCCTTATTGAGTGGCTTTTTCCACTTATCGAGTGGTCCTTTTCACACGAGAAAAGGTTCCCTCCGTGCATGATTTCGTGCACGCGACATCTGAGGTCTGTATACCCTCATACATCCCCTCATGTGTGTATTCATGTCGTCCATATCCAACATCTCCCACTCACACTTGAGGGGATTGTAACGAAACATCTTTTTCTTTAACTCTTCTGTTTATCATACCGAGAAATAGACAGTGTGACCGTCATGCGCATAGAGTCCGCTGTTGTGCACTTGTTAGAGATACACAACACTCCTCGTGGTGCAAAGTTGAGTAGATCAACGCATGCTTTACCCTAGATTATTTCTTCACATTTCTCATACTTTATATTCAACAATTGAATCCCATCTGGATTACAATTGGCTGGCCAGCTTTGAATCTCTAAAGTCCAAATGTGAATATGAAATTAATCTTCCTCTTCTTGCGATCCTTTTGATCTTGACTTGACTTGCTTTTCTAACATGCCCCGCTGGACCGAATTGACCATAGTCCATAAGCAACATGCTAAGATAGCAATCACCCAGTCAAATCTAAAGGAACCAATTAGAGTCCATAAGGGTAATGAGTTAAGACCCATGTGGTCTTTGGGTCTCACATAATAGTAAACACAATTACTATTCTAACACAATGGTCAAAATGCATACGTAGTATGAATACGTGTTACAACATCACTCCTTTCCTGGGGAGCGTATATCTTTAAAGATGTTGTAAGGATGATAACCAGACACCACAATGTCTGACTTTGAGTCCCTTTTACTACTCAAATAATCTTCTGGACCCACATCCCGCATAAGACAGATAGGATTTCAAAAATCCTTTTAGATCTTTTGAAAGCATCCATATGATGCAGATCTTTCATACGACCATTTTGTTTAAGTCATGACTCTAAATCGTCCGTCTGACGATTTTGACTTTAAACAGGTCTCATCTTTATTTTACCCGCCTGATAGAATAAAGGCGGTTGCTCATGTGAGAGAGCCAACCTTAATCTATCCGACATACTAGAAAGTACAACTGAGATTTCAAAAAAAATATACACAAACATTTCTTAAAAAATTCATATGCAATGTTGAAAAGAACTTATTCTTTTATTAAATTTGATCATTTACAGACATGGGAATTTACATTGGTACAACTCAGCTCTTACGCAATCCTTGAGATGATAAGTGTTTGTAAAACACATCTCTGGGGATCGCCTTCGTAAGCGGATCCGTCATCATCTCATGCGTAGATATGTACCTTATGTCTACCTTCTTGGTCGTATCATAGTCTTTTGCAAATTTGTAGCGGATATCTATGTGTTTGGTCTTACAATGGAATTTAGGATCTTTGACATAGGCTATAGATGCTTAACTGTCGCTGTGTATAGGTATAGCACCTGAGTCACTTGCATCAATTAGCCTGTCTAAGAACTTCCTAAGCCAAACAGCCTCTTGGACTGCCATGCTAAATGCTACAAACTCGGCTTCCATAGTTGAAAGTGCGATGTAGGATTGTTTCTTGCTACTCCAGGATATTGCACCAGATCCAATTAGAAAAACATATCCTGAGGTCGATCGTCGCTCATCGAGATCACCCGCCCAATCAGTATCAGTGTAGCCTTCGAGCCTCAAGGCATCTCCTTGATAGCATAAAGCATAGCCCGCAGTTCCTTTAAGATACCACATTATCCTCTTAACTGCTTCCCAGTGTACTTGCCCTGGGTTGGATTGGTAACGACTTACCATTCCAACGGCAAAACAGATGTCCGGTCTTGTACACATCATAGCGTACATAAGACTACCAACTGCACTGGAATATGGAACTTTTTCCATAATTTCCTTTTCCTTTTGGTTCTTTGGACACGATTTCAGACATAAATTGTCGCACTTGCTTATTGGAGTATCAATGGACTAGTAGTCCTGCATATTAAAACGTTATAGAACCTTCTTTATATAAGTCTCTTGTGAAAGAGAAAGAAGTTTCTTCGAACGATTCCTTGAAATCTTAACTCCAAGGATATATGCGGCTTCTCCCATGTCTTTCATCTCAAAAACTAATGAAAGCCAAGCCTTGATATCCATCAAAAAGCCCTTGTCTTTTCCGGCTATTAAAATGTCATCTACATATAGAGACATATTAACGTACTTGCTCTTAATCCTCTTGATATATACACAGTTATCTTCATCAAGCATGGAAAAACCATTTGATAAGACAACTTCTTGAAATCGTATATACCATTGCCTCGATGATTGTTTAAGACCATATATGGACTTACGAAGTTTACAAACCTTATGTTCGTTTCCTTCTTTTACAAACCCTGTTGGTTGTTCCATATAGATCTCCTCGTCCAATTCTCCATTGAGAAAGGAAGTCTTTACATCAATCTGATGTAATTCGAGGTCTAAGCTAGCTACCATAGCTAGAATCAGGCGAATCGAGGTAAAACGAACAACAGGTGAGAAGGTCTCTTCGTAGTCTATCCATTCCTATTGCGTAAAACCTTTCGCGACAAGGAGAGCTTTATATCTGTCAATAGAGCCATCAGCCTTATGCTTGATCTTGAGAACCCATTTGTTCTCAATAGCTCTACGTCCTCTGGGTAAGTCAACTAAGTCCCGGACTTGGTTAACTTTCAATGATTCCAACTCCTCCTTCATCGCTTCCGTCCATTTGTCTTTCGCAGGGCATGATTCGGCCTGTTTGAAAGTAGCAGGCTCGTCATCATCTTGTAGTAAAGTCATAAAGTTTTGCGGAAATTCAACCTCAAATCTTAGAGGAGCCAACCTTGTAAGACTACTATGTCGTATTTGAGATTCTTTCAGTCCTTGTTGACTCGAATTTAGATCAATTCTAATATCACTCCCACTTGGAATGTCGTTAGCAATGCTCCCACTTGGATCATTATTCCCATATGGAATAGGATTTGCGTCATTCGTATCATCCATTGGTGAAGTTTGAAACGTATTTTCGTCTTCACCAAGAATTCTCCCACTCGAATGAGGTAATCCTTCTTGATCATTAATCTCAAATAGAGATAAGTCCTGACTTATCTCGCCCTGTCTTGGAAACTCGTTTTCCAAGAAAGTGACATCCCTCGACTCAAATTCAATTAGACCTCCATTGTCTTCCTGACCAATGAAAACATAACCTTTGGAGTTTTCTGCGTATCGTATAAAGATACATTTCCTTCCCCGTGGCCCAAGTTTGCCATACTTATGGGATGAAATATGTGCGTAGGATGCACATCCCCAAGGTTTTAAAATGTTTAAGTCAGGAGACCCTTGGTTCCACAACTCATAAGGAGTGGAGCTAACTGATTTCGAGGGTACGCGGTTCAAGATGAAAGCGGTCGTCAATAATGCATCACCCCAAAAGGTGATTGGCAAGTTAGCTTGCGCCATCATTGAACGGACCATTTCCATTAAAGTCCTATTTCTCCTTTCTGCAACACCATTTTGTTGAGGAGTATAAGGCATAGTTACCTGATGTACTATGCCCTTTTCATCACAAAGTTCCTTAAAACTTGTTGATTGATATTCACCGCCCCTATCGGTTCGCAAGACCTTAATCTTGCGATCTAGTTGATTCTCCACTAAACTCATATAGTTTTTAAAGCAGGTTAATGCTTCACTTTTGTGGGATATCAAATAGATATGTTCGAATCGGGTGAAAACATCAATAAAAGTGATGAATAGGACTTCCCGCGTCTTGTCTTGACATTCATCGGACCACATATGTCCGAATGGATGAGCTGTAATGGAACCTCGGCCCTTGTGCCGGTTCCAAATGTCTTGCGACAAGATTTCCCTACAAGGCAATGTTCGCAGGTCGACATTTCAACCTTTGAAACATTGGATAGAAGGCCACATTTGGCAAGTCTATCCATTCGTGTTGGTCCAATGTGACCAAGCCTTGCATGCCAACGAATTATATCAGACTCATAAGTCGACGAATTTGTAACAAGGAAATTTTCATTACAAAATGAAGAGTCATACATTGTATTTAATACAATAAATCCTTTGAATACATACCCAGTACCAATTAAGGAATTATTACAAAACAAGTCCACTTTACAATCATGAAAAAACCAGTTATAACCAAGACCCATTAACACGACCACAGATATAATATTCCTTCGAATATCTGGAGCGAAGAGGACATCATGTAGTAAGATAGTGCGGCCGTTGTCCAAGACTAGCTTACAAGTCCCAACACCTTTCACTTCAACACGTGTGTTGTTTCCTACATAAATACACTTTGTTCCTTAGGGTATCCGATGATACTCCACGAAGGACCGTCTGTCCCTTGCTATGTGGTCGGTGGCACCTGAATCAATTATCCAAAATGGATTAGATTCCACAAGAAATATTGAACTAGAAACACATATGTAACTATCATTACAAGTTACCTTGTCACCTTCATCCGTACAAGAACGGGCGTAGTGACCTAACTTGTTGCACTTGAAGCACTTGATCCTCTTCAAGTCTTTCTTCGTGTGCCATTTCTTGTGCCCACCCTTATGTTTGGGTTTCTTGGTAGACTCAGGTTGCTTATTACGTTCATTAGTAGACTTCGAACGATCTTTCCGTTTCTTTCCCCCGTGTGAGGAACTAGCAACCATGTGCACTTCTGCACTTGGCTTGGCAGCCGCAAGCCGCTCTTCCTCTAATTCGAGGTGCTTGGAAACATCGCTGAAGGTCTTGATGCTCTTATTATGAGTGAGATGCATCTTCATTTGGTCGCACCCATTTGCTAAGGAGCGTATGACTGCTTGGATTTGTTGCTCATCAGTGAGCACATGACCTGCATCCTTTAACTCTGAGATTAGATTCGCCATATGTCGCAGATGTTTCCCCATGGAATGATCTGGACGTTTTTTGCTTGAATCGAATCTTATAGTTAAGGCACGAAGTTTGGACACTGATGTGCCACCAAACTTCTCCTCTAGCTTGGACCATATGTCCATGGCTAGGTCATGCTCTCGGAAGATGTGCATTATGTCATCTGCCATACTGGACAGTAACGTAATGCAGGCTATCTTGTTTTTCCAAGACCAAGCATCTAAAGCTTCCTTGTCTCGTCTGTGTTGGGCCGTAGTGCCCAACTCCGGTTCAATCATTACGTTCTTCAGAGTTTCGAGCACTTCTTGCTCCTCTAGAACGTATTGTATCTTGATGGACCATAGTTTGTAATTATCGCCGTTGAGTTTTTCCCCTCTGTTTAACTCAGCAACGATATTCTTTGAAGTGGAAGACATTTTACTTTTAAAATGCTGCAAAAGACACAAAACCAAAGGTTGGATAAAAACATTGCATTAAAAAATTCTTAAAATATAATTCCCACTTGAAATGAAAATAGAATATCCCATTTGGATAGTTCTAATTTCAACTCCCACTTGGAATGATATTTATAATTTGATAAGTTACTTTCGAAAAATATTAAAGATGTTGCTCTAGAATCGAAAAAGTCTCTATGATTCCAATCACCATCTAGAACAACGTTCAATATTTCCCCCTCACTTATCAAACGATAGTACTCTTATAGTACTTTGCAGCGGAAAAGCGTTTTTGAAAACGTATTTTTCAAAACGTGTATTTTAACCTAGTACCCTTATGATACTAGGCAATCCCTGGCCATTGCCGGGGTTGAGCCGTTGCCGTGCCAAGGCCGAATCCCCCCTGAGGGGATTTTTCTGCAAGCCATCGTTGCCGGCTCCCGTATGGATCCAGGCGCTTCCCCCCCTATAGGAGAATTTTGCCGCATGACAACTGCCGTCGGTCCCGTATGGGCTAGACATGCATGTCACATTCATGCAAGCCTCCCCCAACTACGGGGTCAACCGGGGTTCAACGGGGGCTCGACACTGGCCGAGGCTGGCCAATGCCGGCCAAAAATTCCTCACTGGTCGGCCAGGGGCCCTGGCCTCCCCGGCCAGGGCCTCTGCCCTGTCCGAGGCTGGCCAGGGCCGGCCAGGGCCCTGGCCCTGGCCTCTGCTAGGGCCGGTAGGGCCCTGGCCACTGGCCAGGACTGGCCAGGCCCTGGCCTGAGGCCAGGGCACCGGCCCTGGCCTCTGCCAGGGCCGACAGGGCCCTGGCCTCTGGCCAGGGCGCCGGCCGTGGCCTCTGCCAGGGCCGGTAGGGCCCTGGCCCCGCCCTGACTCCCAGCCAAGGCCGGTCAGGCCCTGGCCTGGCCGCGGCCAGGGCCCCCTGGCCCTGGCCGGCCAGAGCTGGCCAGGCCCTGGCCGGGGCCAGCCAGGGCCGGCCATGGCCCTTTGGCCTTGACTGGCCTTGGCCCATATGGCCATGGCCGGCCACCCCCTTGCATGGGGTTGGCCGCACACCCCCGCCGGAGGGGTGGCCGTGGTGGTTATTGGCCGTAGCCAACCCCCTCCATATGGGGAGGGGGATGCATTGCCTCCATAGCCCATTTGGCCATGGTGATCATGCACCAAAAATCATCTTCTCCGATGGAAATAACCATCATCTTCTTCTCCGATGAGACACCCGTTCGTCGAGAAAGTAGTTACTCTCTAATGTCCGTGTGCCAAAATGAAAAATAACATTCTTTAAAATTCGTAAACTACGTGCTCCACATGAAGAGAGCGCCCATTCCCATTTGAATGGAGACTCAGCATCCATGAAGAGTGCGAGCTTGGCGATATGAACGGTCGGTTCTTCCCGTCACGGAGAGTTCCTGCCATATCTGTAATGACAGAAGACCCTTACGTGAAAAGAATAACCGTTGCGTTCTCTCCGTCACGAAGCGTTCCTACCATATCCATAATGGTAGGATACCCATTCGTGAAAAAGACAACGCCTCGTTCATCGGTTCGACGGGACGGCGGTTTGACCGGGGTGAACCCGTATGGCTCTGATACCAATGTAGGATCATGTCAAAACAACGACGTTAGGATCGATTAACATAGACTTTCGCTTGCATATGCGGCACCGTAGTCTCTGAACTTCACCCTCAGATTCACCACAACGGTCGGTACTTCGTCACGGAGGATCGAAGCAGAGTTTCACCGCCTAAATCTCTATTTAGAAGAGGATTTTAATGGAAGGGAGAAGAAGAACATAAGATGCCTTATGCAAACTTATGGCATGGAAAGTATTGTATGAATGCCTTACCCTTGGGTCCTATTTATAGGCTTTAGGGGTAGTTATTGTAGGAAATAACTAAATATAAGATTATTAGCCTATATTAGCACATTCATTTATCCTCTTCTTCATTCACTTATCAAGTGCCTTTATGCACTTATAAAGTGACTTTTTCCACTTATCGAGTGGCTTTTTCCACTTATCGAGTGGTCCTTTTCACATGAGAAAAGGTTCCATCTGCGCACGCTTTCGTGCACGCGACATCTGAGGTCCGTATACCCTCATACATCCCCTCATGGGTGTATTCATGTCATCCATATCCAACAAGGTCCCATCAGACTTGGACGAGTGCCGATCATTGGAGAAAAATGCACTCCGATATGTACTCCATGAGGGAGCGCTATATAGGAGGCATTGGACGAAGACAGACATCCTCCCTTACGTCAAGTGCCTCGGTCCACAGGAGGCTGACTACGTCCTCTGGGAGGTACACGAGGGGATCTGCAGAAATCACCATGGAGGCAAGACGGTTGTCCTGAAAATCCTGAGGCAGGGATACTACTGGCCGACCTTAACCAACGACGCCGACAGGTACGTCCAAAAGTGACATGAATGCCAGAAATTTGCCAAGCTTAGCTCATTCCCCCCGTCGGAGCTCGTTCCGATAATCATCCATGTCCCCTTCGCTAAGTGGGGTCTGGACATCCTCGGACCCTTCACTTCTGGGAGGGGGCAGAGGAGATACATGATTGTTGCGGTGGATTACTTCACCAAGTGGATTGAGGCGGAGCCGCTAGCTTTCATAACCTGGAAGAAGGCAAAGAGCTTCGTGTGGAACTTCATCATCTCCAGATTCGGAATTTCCCGAGTTATCGTGTCACGACCCGCTTCCCTAAAATGGAGGCGAGTACGTGAAAAGGTCCGCACGAGAGTGGAGCTGTGAAGCCCCAAACCCGATAAGCGTCCACAATACAAAAACAGGTCCCTGTAACCACAACAGAATAGCAATAATAACACAAGGAGAGACTGAAATAAAATTCACATCTCACAAATATTGTCCAACATCACAAATAAGTTCAACATCCAGAAAAGCCACCAGGCTAAAAGGAAAGAGTCTAAAGGCCCAGAACAAGGCCAACAAAAGAAACGACAACAACAAAGCAAAGTATAGGTGCCACGCACCGATAACAAAACAGCTGTCTAACAAAAGTAAAACACACGAAGACACTAGGACTGGTCCCTAGTGTCCACGTACTCCCCGTCAAACACAAGCTCAGGCTCGGCGTCAGCAAACACCTCGTCCTCAACGAGGTACTCGGGGTCGGGATCTAACATGTGTCACCCAAAAGAGTAAAGGGGCACATGTCAGCAAGTCTAAAAGACTTGGGCAAGGAAACTGAAAGTAAGGCAGCTAGCAACCTAGCAGTTTAGTATGCATGACATGGCAGTTATAACATGAGTGCACAATTTAAAACATGGCAAGACGGTTTGTACAAGAGAACAATCATCGGGACAAGACAAGACAAGACAAGAGTAGCCACGCTACTATCAATCTCAATCAATTCACATTTTGAAGGGGTTTAGGCCCTTCGCTGAATGGCATAGCATTTCAGACCGATCGGCACTAAACACATTTCATGTTTCACGGTTGATTTGTAGATGTTTACGCCCTTCGCTGAATGGCATAGCATTTCAGACCGATCGGCACTAAACACTACCCCACCCCAAAGAGTTTACGCCTTACAACTGCAGTTGTTGATCAAACAGACTCCCAGTTGAATGGCCGCTTAACCCTCACCCCCTATACCCACACGTAATGGAGCCTGGGGTCCCCGCACATGGAACTCAGCTAGTGAGCCTGGGGTTGCCCCACACAATGAGCTCGCATTCCTATTTCACAATTCAATATCGAGCGTTGGGGTTTCCAACTCATTATGCTCGCTTCTGGTCACGAGCCAGGAAACACACAATTCGGGCATTGGCTATCAACCAACACATGGCCCGCTTCTGGAACACGAGCCAGGAACACAAGCAATGTAGCAAAGCTACGCAATCACTGAAATGCATGAAGGATGCAATGGCATGACAATTAACTTGCGTACCGATAATGGAAAGTAAACGTGACATGATAGTTGTGCAACATGCTAAATGTCGGAATTAGCTTCGTTGTCAAGCTAATTCCCCAATTTGCGCCTAGGCGAGTATCATTTCGTCGCCTAGTCTCTTTTACGCCTACAACAAGAAAATGGCCTAAAACATGGCCTAAACCCTAAGTGGCAAGTTTCACTTGCCTAGCACCGGGGATTGACGATCACTTCGTCACACGGTTGCTATCTACGGGGGATATCGCTGTTATGGGGGAAACAAGCACCAAACATATGAAATTAATTAGGGTTTCACCAAAATTATCAATAAGCTATGAAAACAACGGTAGATCGATTTCTTACCGCGAGGAGACGGAAGAGACACTCCGGGGAACCCTAGGATCAGATCTGGAAGAGATTGGAGAAGTTTGGGGAAACTAGGGTTTTGGGGAATTTGGGGATTTGATGGATTTGAGTGAGATTTTAGGGAAGATGAGAGGTGGAATGAGTGAATGGATGGATTGGATGATGGATTTAGGGCTTGGAATGGAGAAATGGAGCTTGGAGGAAGATGGGGGCTGAAGGGGGAAGATTTTAGGGTTTTGGGTCGTTTTGGAGAAGAAGAAGTCGTTTGGGGGGGGGGGGTATTTATAGGTTGGGCTGGCGGCTGCCCAGAAATTAGGGTTTTAACACTGGTTAGTCGGTCCAAGAGCAACCACTGACCGACTAGTTTGGCAACTAGTCGGTCGGTCGACCAACGCAGACCGACTAAGTGCAAACAGTAACTCCTGAACGAAAATGGGATCATAGAGTTAGTCGGTCCATGAACAAGTACTGACCGACTAGTTTAGCATCTAGTCGGTCGATGAACGTTCTTAGACCGACTAAGAGTAAACAGTAACTGATACAAAAATAATTTGATGAGTTAGTCGGTTCAAGAAGCATTGCTGACCGACTAGTTTGCAACCTAGTCGGTCAACCAACGTTCTTAGACCGACTAACGATAAACAGTAACTCCTGAGAAATTTAGAAAGCTAACTAGTCGGTCCAAGAAGGATTGCCGACCGACTGGATCGTCATCTAGTCGGTCGGTGGCCCTTCTTACACCGGCTAATGAGCACAGAAAAGTACCGATACGGAGCGTGGGGCCCCGGGATCGATTCCTAAGACTCCTAGGCTTGATCTAACAGTTAGATACGACCGTTATGAAGTCCGTCACGAGTGACTTACTTCGAAATCGACAATCCTAAGGAAGAAGCGAGAAAATACGACGAATCGATCGAAAATGAAATCTACGGAGACGAAAACCACACAAGAGGAGAAAATCCACCAAAACATATATTATGTTATATTAAATCCAGATACATGAAAAGCAGTCGTTACATCCTCCCCAACTTAAGAAAAATTCCGTCCTCGGAATTTCCAAATACTCACGAGTCCGGAAACAAAAGTGGGAAACGCTCTCGGATCTCATCCTCATTCTCCCAAGTAGACTCTCCAAGTGAACTGTGTCGCCACATCACCCTCACAAGATTGACAACCTTGTTACGAAGCGATTTCTGACGCCTGTCCAGAATCTGCACTGGATGATGGTCATACGTCATATCGGGGCGAACGGTAATCTCCGAAAAATCCACCACATGAGACGGATCGCTAATGTATCGACGAAGCTGCGACACATGGAAAACATTGTGAACTCCTTCTAAAGATGGCGGCAAGGCCAAGCGATACGCTACCTCGCCAACCCTCTCCAAAACGTCAAATGGTCCAATGTATCGCGGGCTCAACTTTCCACGCTTCCCGAAACGAATCACACCACGATTCGGGGAAATCTTCAAGAACACATGGTCGCCCGACTGAAACTCCAAAGGACGACGTTTAGCATCCGCCCAATGCTTAAAACGGTCCTGAGCAATTCTCAACCTCTCCCGAATATTCCTGACGATATCCACGGCCTCCACGATCATCTCAGGTCCCAACAACTCCCGATCTCCAACGTCATCCCAACTCAATGGCGATCGACATTTCCTCCCATAAAGAGCGGCGAAAGGCGCCATGCCAATACTCGCCTGGAAGCTGTTGTTGTAAGAGAACTCCACCAAATGTAGATGGTCCTCCCACGAACCCTTGAAATCCAACATGCACGCCCTCAGCATGTCTTCCAAAATCTGAATCGTCCTCTCGGACTGGCCATTCGTCTGCGGATGGTACGCCGTGCTGAAACTCAGACGCGTACCCAAGCTCTTCTGCAAACTCTGCCAGAACTGAGATGTGAACCTCGTGTCTCTGTCAGACACGATACTCACGGGGACTCCATGAAGTCGCACAACCTCCTGCACGATTCACGTTACATCACTATCCAAACTAGGAAAAGGAAATAAAACGGAGAGTAAAAGAATTTTACCTCCATATATCTCCTCGCTAGCGCCTCAGTGGACTGTCCCACTCGGAATGGAATAAAGTGTGCCGATTTGGTCAATCGATCTACGATCACCCAAATCGCGTCATTCTGCTTCGGACTCCGAGGTAGTCCAGTCACGAAATCCATAGTGATGTTCTGCCACTTCCACTCCGGAATCGGAAGCGGTTGTAGCAACCCGACCGAACGCTGATGCTCCGCCTTCACTTGCTGGCAAACCAAGCACTTGGCTACACTCCGAGCCACACTCCTCTTCATACCATGCCACCAATAATTCAGACGAAGATCCTGGTACATCTTGGTGCCACCAGGATGCACAGAATACGGCGAACTGTGTGCCTCCACCATCAGCTCCTCTCTGATATCCCCAGCTGGCACACACAACCTGGCTCCAAACCTCAGCGAGCCATCCTCATGAATCAAAAAGTCAGTCCGCAGACCGGCTTCCACCATCTCCCGAATCCTCACCAGCTTCGGATCCTCAGCCTGGCCAGCCTTAATCCGATCCACGATCGTCGACTGTACCTGCATGTACATCAACGAAGAAGCCTCCACAGGAAGAACAATCTCACGCCAGACTCACAAAAATCCTGCTGCAATCTCCACTGCGAGGTCAAAATCATCACCGCCGGAAGCCTACTCAAAGCATCCGGAACCACATTCACCTTGCCAGGGTGAAACTGCAAATCAATCTCATAATCCACCATAAGCTCCAACCATCGACGCTGTCGCATGTTGAGCTCCTTCTGAGTGAAAATATACTTCAAGCTTTTGTGATCGGTGAAAATCTTCACTTTCTCACTCAGCAGGAAGTGCCTCCAAATCTTAAGAGCAAACACAACGGCAGCCAGCTCAAAATCATGCGTCGGATAGTTCTTCTCATGAACCTTAAGCTGACGAGACGCATACGCCACAACATGCCCATGCTGATGCAACACACAACCGAGACCCTTGCCAGAGGCATCGCAAAAGATCTCAAATCCACCGCTGCGATCAGGCACAACCAGAATAGGGGCACTCGTCAACCTCTCCTTCAGAATACCAAAAGCACCCTCACAATCACCCGACCAAACATAAGCAACATCCTTCCGCGTCAACCTGGTCATCGGCTCAGCAATACGAGAAAAGTCCTTAATGAATCGTCGATAATAACCAGCAAGTCCAAGAAAACTCCGAATCTCAGACGCAGACGACGGAACATGCCACTCCCTGATGGCCCGAATCTTCTCGGGATCCACTGAAATACCATCTCCAGTCACCACATGCCCGAGAAAAGCAACTCGATCCAGCCAAAACTCGCACTTTGAAAACTTAGCATACAAACGATGCTTCCTCAAAATCTCCAACACCGTCCTTAAGTGCGAGGCATGCTCTTCTTCCGACTTCGAATAGATCAGGATGTCGTCAATAAAGATAACGACAAACTTATCCAAAAAGTCGTAGAAAATCAGGTTCATCAGATTCATGAAAACTGCGGGCGTGTTAGTTACGCCGAAAGGCATAACCACGAACTCATAGTGTCCATACTTCGTCCTGAACGCTGTCTTCGGAACATCTCCCTTCTTCACCTTCAACTGATGGTAACCACTCCTCAAATCCAATTTAGAAAACACCCTCAAACCTCCAAGCTGATTAAAAATATCATCGATGCAAGGCAACGGGTATTTATTCTTAATGGTCACCGCATTCAACTCCCGATAGTCCACGCACATGCGACGCGAACCATCCTTCTTCTTAACCAGCAACACCGGTGCTCCCCACGGAGACACGTTAGGATTAATATAACCCTTCTGCAAAAGGTCATCCAACTGCTTCTGCAACTCTTCCAACTCTGCAGGTGCCATACGATACGGCGCCTTCGAAATCGGCTGCGCACCTGGAACAAGATCGATAGAAAATTCCAGAGCCCGATCAGGCGGCAACCCAGACATCTCCTCGGGGAAGACGTCGCCAAAATCTCGCACCACAGCTGGCCACTCCAGCTCCATCTGCATAGCCACAGCCTCCACCGGCCTGGCCCGAAATCTGACAGGACCAAGCAAACTGCTACCACGACTGAACTCAAACACTGGATGTCCGGGAATCTCGAACACCACCTTCTTCCTCCTGCAGTCAATCGTAGCATAGAAGCTCGCAAGCCAGTCCATCCCAAGAACTGCATCATAGTTGATGATGTCGTGGACAATGAAATCAGCGAAAAGCTCATGTCCACAGACCACCAACGAGCAAGAATTGCAACCACGATGCACCGAGACCACGCCATTCCCTGTAACGATATTCCAACTCTTGGGGAGAGGGGACGTCGACAAGGAATGCCTCTCCACGAAGCTCCGAGAAATAATGCACATCGATGCACCAGAGTCAAAGAGGACTCGTGCAGGAAATGTGCAAACCAAAATCACACCTAACAAACAATTAACAATCAAACCCTAGTCTAGCAAACAACCATGTTCAAGCAAACAACAAAATCTAACAATCAAAACCAGCTAGGAAGTAACAGCTAGATTGAGGATTACCTGCGATAACCTCATCCACAGCCACGCTCTCCGCAGCGGTCATCAGAAAAGCCTGCCTCCTCGGCGGAACAGCCTGCCGAAAAGCCTGCCCCTGCGGAACAAGAGCTGCTCCACGGCCAGCAGGAATAGACACTCGCTGCTGCAACAGCTGTGCTGCAACAGGAGCCCTCCGCAGCTGACCCGCATGCCGACAATCCTTCGCGACATGGGAAGCATCTCCGCAAACCAAACACTGGCCCAAAAACTTCCGACACTGATCCTTGACGTGGCCAGGCTTACCGCAGAAATGGCAAGTCTTCAGAATAGGCCCTCCTGGCCTCTTAAATTGAGCAGACTGATTAGGCCTGAATCCAGGTCTAACCACAGCTCTCGCCTGCTCCACAGGCCTCTTCCCAGCACTAACAACAGATCCTCTCCTCTGGTTCACAAGCAGCTCCTGCCTCTTGGCAGCGACCAGAACCTTCTGATAAGATTCCCGGTCAGAGGAGGTCACAAAACTCTGGAGCTCTGAAGCAAGCCCCTGCAGGAACCTCTGAGCTCTCTCCTCAGCGTCCTGCACCATCTTTGGTGCAAACCGACTCAGCCTCATGAACTCTTGGTGATACATGTCCACCGACGAGTTCCCCTGCTTCAGATCGATAAAACGCTGCAGCATCTCCTCCTTGGCAGCCTTCGGGAAGAACTCACCCTCAAACCTAGCCTTGAAGGTAGCCCAAGCTATCGGCTCCACCAACAACTTCTCCTCCGCATCCCACCAATTCCGAGCATTATCCTTGAGTTGCCTCTTCGCCAAATCAACCCATCCAGCCGGGGCGATCTTGGCCATCTTCAGATTGTCCTCGATGTTCCGAATCCACTCATCGGCAGCCAGAGGACCCTTAGAACCATCAAAATATGCGGGACCCAGCTCCCGAAATTGCTTCGCTCCTGGCTCAGAGCGAGGGGCATCCGGAAGAGCCCGAGCAGCTCGAGCAAGTGGAGCATTCTGGACTTGCAAAAGCACGCCCTGCTGCACTTGCATCATCTGCAACATCATCCGCATCATCTCACCGCTGGTGGGTTCCCGCTCAGGCTCCTCATCATGAGGGAGCGCACCACTGCCCCCACCACGGGTGGAACGCCTTCCTGCCATCTAATGACACAGAGAACGAATCAGATTAGACTCATAGCTTATGACATCGGACGTCGAACTTAGTCTATTGGACATTCTAATATTATTATCGCTATTCCAAAACTCGAAGTTACAGAAGGACCTGCATGGGCCACCACTAAAACCTGTCACGACCCGCTTCCCTAAAATGGAGGCGAGTACGTGAAAAGGTCCGCACGAGAGTGGAGTTGTGAAGCCCCAAACCCGATAAGCGTCCACAATACAAAAACAGGTCCCTGTAACCACAACAGAATAGCAATAATAACACAAGGAGAGACTGAAATAAAATTCACATCTCACAAATATTGTCCAACATCACAAATAAGTTCAACATCCAGAAAAGCCACCAGGCTAAAAGGAAAGAGTCTAAAGGCCCAGAACAAGGCCAACAAAAGAAACGACAACAACAAAGCAAAGTATAGGTGCCACGCACCGATAACAAAACAGCTGTCTAACAAAAGTAAAACACACGAAGACACTAGGACTGGTCCCCAGTGTCCACGTACTCCCCGTCAAACACAAGCTCAGGCTCGGCGTCAGCAAACACCTCGTCCTCAACGAGGTACTCGGGCTCGGGATCTAACATGTGTCACCCAAAAGAGTAAAGGGGCACATGTCAGCAAGTCTAAAAGACTTGGGAAAGGAAACTGAAAGTAAGGCAGCTAGCAACCTAGCAGTTTAGTATGCATGACATGGCAGTTATAACATGAGTGCACAATTTAAAACATGGCAAGACGGTTTGTACAAGAGAACAATCATCGGGACAAGACAAGACAAGACAAGAGTATCCACGCTACTATCAATCTCAATCAATTCACATTTTGAACGGGTTTAGGCCCTTCGCTGAATGGCATAGCATTTCAGACCGATCGGCACTAAACACATTTCATGTTTCACGGTTGATTTGTAGATGTTTACGCCCTTCGCTGAATGGCATAGCATTTCAGACCGATCGGCACTAAACACTACCCCACCCCAAAGAGTTTACGCCTTACAACTGCAGTTGTTGATCAAACAGACTCCCAGTTGAATGGCCGCTTAACCCTCACCCCCTATACCCACACGTAATGGAGCCTGGGGTCCCCGCACATGGAACTCAGCTAGTGAGCCTGGGGTTGCCCCGCACAATGAGCTCGCATTCCTATTTCACAATTCAATATCGAGCGTTGGGGTTTCCAACTCATTATGCTCGCTTCTGGTCACGAGCCAGGAAACACACAATTCGGGCATTGGGTATCAACCAACACATGGCCCGCTTCTGGAACACGAGCCAGGAACACAAGCAATGTAGCAAAGCTACGCAATCACTGAAATGCATGAAGGATGCAATGGCATGACAATTAACTTGCGTACCGATAATGGAAAGTAAACGTGACATGATAGTTATGCAACATGCTAAATGTCGGAATTAGCTTCGTTGTCAAGCTAATTCCCCAATTTGCGCCTAGGCGAGTATCATTTCGTCGCCTAGTCTCTTTTACGCCTACAACAAGAAAATGGCCTAAAACATGGCCTAAACCCTAAGTGGCAAGTTTCACTTGCCTAGCACTGGGGATTGACGATCACTTCGTCACACAGTTGCTATCTACGGGGGATATCGCTGTTATAGGCGAAACAAGCACCAAACACATGAAATTAATTAGGGTTTCACCAAAATTATCAATAAGCTATGAAAACAACGGTAGATCGATTTCTTACCGCGAGGAGACGGAAGAGACACTCCAGGGAACCCTAGGATCAGATCTGGAAGAGATTGGAGAAGTTTGGGGAAACTAGGGTTTTGGGGAATTTGGGGATTTGATGGATTTGAGTGAGATTTTAGGGAAGATGAGAGGTGGAATGAGTGAATGGATGGATTGGATGATGGATTTAGGGCTTGGAATGGAGAAATGGAGCTTGGAGGAAGATGGGGGCTGAAGGGGGAAGATTTTAGGGTTTTGGGTCGTTTTGGAGAAGAAGAAGTCGTTTGGGGGGGTATTTATAGGTTGGGCTGGCGGCTGCCCAGAAATTAGGGTTTTAACACTGGTTAGTCGGTCCAAGAGCAACCACTGACCGACTAGTTTGGCAACTAGTCGGTCGGTCGACCAACGCAGACCGACTAAGTGCAAACAGTAACTCCTGAACGAAAATGGGATCCTAGAGTTAGTCGGTCCATGAACAAGTACTGACCGACTAGTTTAGCATCTAGTCGGTCGATGAACGTTCTTAGACCGACTAAGAGTAAACAGTAACTGATACAAAAATAATTTGATGAGTTAGTCGGTTCAAGAAGCTTTGCTGACCGACTAGTTTGCAACCTAGTCGGTCAACCAACGTTCTTAGACCGACTAACGATAAACAGTAACTCCTGAGAAATTTAGAAAGCTAACTAGTCGGTCCAAGAAGGATTGCCGACCGACTGAATCGTCATCTAGTCGGTCGGTGGCCCTTCTTACACCGGCTAATGAGCACAGAAAAGTACCGATACGGATTGTGGGGCCCCGGGATCGATTCCTAAGACTCCTAGGCTTGATCTAACAGTTAGATACGACCGTTATGAAGTCCGTCACGAGTGACTTACTTCGAAATCGACAATCCTAAGGAAGAAGCGAGAAAATACGACGAATCGATCGAAAATGAAATCTACGGAGACGAAAACCACACAAGAGGAGAAAATCCACCAAAACATATATTATGTTATATTAAATCCAGATAAATGAAAAGCAGTCGTTACATATCGTCACGGATAACGGGAAACAGTTCGACTCGACAGGGTTCAAAGACTTCTACGCAACTGGAAGATCAAGCTCTTGTTCGCCTCAGTGGCAAACTCCCAGACCAAGGGGATGGCCGAAGCCGCCAACAAATGCATGATCGAACCGCTCCGTGAGAAGGTGACGGAAGCGTAAGGGAGGTGGCCGGATGAACTTCCGGGGATACTCTGGTCATACCGAACGACCCAAAAGCAAAACACGGGTGAAACCCCTTTCGTTCTCACCTACGGCACCGAAGCAATGGTGCCCGTGGAAGTGGGCGAGGAATCTCTTCGCCTCAAGCATTTCGATGAAGAGAAGGACTCGGAGGGCCTGGAGCTTTGTCTAGAGCTAGTGGACGAGCGACGTGACCGGGCCTTGGCCACTATCATCCAACAAAAACAAAATGTGACCCGTTATTACAACTCCTAGGTTAGGGGAAGAAGCTTCCACCAGGGGGATGTGGTCCTAAGAAATGCGATCTTCAACCCAGAGATCGCCCGCAAAGGGAAGCTTGCAGCTAAATGGGAGGGGCCTTAGAAGATCATCGATGTCCTCGGCCCGACGACCTACCGGCTCGCCAATCTGGGAGGGAAGGTCCTAACTCACACTTGGAACGCCGAGCACCTGCGCCATTACTATCAGTGAGGTCGACCATGAATGTATCTTCCCCCTCCCCCATATGAACGAATGTATTGAAAACATCCACGAATGAAGAACTCTTTCCACCTCTGATTGCTTTATGGCCCCGACCGATGCAGGGGCAACTCCATAACTAATCAGTCATTGGGTCGACTGTAAGGCTAGGGGTAACTCCCCCAGTGGGCCGATCCGTCGTTCAGTCATAAGACTGTGGGTAGCTCCCCCAGCAGGGCGATCGGCTTAAATCGACCGACCGTGAGGCTGAGGGTAGATCCCCCAACGGGCCGGTCAAACCGACCGACCATAAGGCTTGGGGTAGCTCCCCCAGCTGGCCGGTCACCGGGCCGATCGTGAGACTGGGGGTAACTACCCCCGCGAACTGGCCTCTCGATTAATTGTTAGACTGAGGGTAGCTTCCCCAGCGGACTGATCGACCTGACCGACCGTAAGGCTAGGGACAACTCCCCCAGCAGGTTGGAGTTTTCGTCGACCGTAAGCCTGAGGGGTAGCCCCCTGCAGTTCGACCAACCTGACCGGCCGTAAGGCTGGGGGCAACTCCCCCAGCAGGCCGACCACTCGATCTGCTGTAAGGCTGGAGGCAACTCCCCCAGCAGGCCGACCACCCGATCTATCGTAAGGTTGGGGCAACTCCCCCAGCAGGCCGACCACTCGATCTGCCGTAAGGCTGGGGGCAACTCCCCCAGTAGGCTGACTACCCGATCTGCCGTAAGGCTGGGGGCAACTCCCCCAGCAGGCCGACTACCCAATCGCCTGAAGGACTGATGGAAGGTTCCCTTGCGCTGGACGATCGGCTACTAAGGCCAAGGGCAAAGCCTAGACCACCTAAACAACAGAAGATCATGGGAAACCAGCCCGGCGGCCAAATCACTGAGCAAGCCAGGGGGACCTTACCAATCCGGTCTGCTCGAGAGCCCCGTCCAGGGTCGGAAGAAAGGACACACAACCAACAGCTAAAATGGAATTCCATTACAAAAGAGGAAGAGTGTATTACACAAAAGCCATAGAACGGTGAGGCTAGTAGGCTAAATCCTACTTCCCATGTGATGGTCAGGGGCATCTTCGAAAACGCCGACTGGCTACTCGATGCTGTGGAGGGGCACACCCCGAGCCTCATCCTCGCCTTCGAACTCCAGCTGGAGTTCTTCGAATTGAATTCCGGAAAGCGGGAAACTCCGCTAGATATCAGACCGACACCAGGTGAACCCCCTCACAAACACCTCGTACATTGCCCCGACAACAAAAGTCATGGCGTACTCATCCATGGCGTCCCTTGCAATCGGCTCAGGATCCACCGCTCTCAGCTCCTGGACTCGGCTCTCGAGGGCGGTAACTTGACGCTGGTGCTCTGGCCGCTCCTTCTCAGCCTCTTGGGAGCTGGCATTGAGTTAGGCCAGAAGGGCCTACTCTCTCTCCTCTGCCACCTCTAAGAGGCGAGCGAGCTCCGTGGCGTCGACGTCGATTGCGGGGCCACCATCCCCTCCGGCCTCAGCGACTACCTTCATCAGCGCAGCTGCCTGATCCTTGGCCTTCACCTTTTCGACCAGCGCTAAAGCTCTCTCAAGCTCTGACTTCTCCAGGGCGACTGAGAGCTCAGCCATCTGAGTCTCCAGTGATCTGGCGTGCACCTCGGCTACCTGGGCTACTTCATCTTCGCCACCCTTGGCCTCAGGCTTTCGGGCCTGGCCTTCTCGGGTCTCAGAGAGCACCACGATTGGCGCCTCATCAAAAGGCCGACCGAGGATAATTGCATCGGGAGGCATGGGTAAGTTGAAATCACTTACGAAAGATGGGATGCGCTGAAGACCTTACCTGTTGACCTGCCTGTACCGCAAAGGTCGCCAGCCGATCACCTTTCACTCCGTCCTGCACAGCTAGGTCCAAAGGAAGGCAGCAGTTTTCAGCCAGGCGGTCCGCCACCCCGCAACCGGAGAAGACAGACTCCTTCAAACCCACGAGAAATCGGGGCTGAGCAAGCCTTCTCTGGGCCGCAGCAGATCGGTCTCGACCGACCGGAACGTGCCCAAGGATCGCTGATAGACTTTCGGGAGTGATCCAGGTAGGGGAGGTGAGGGGCCGACCTAGGCCCATGCGTCCTGTGTTGGTGAAGGTCGGGTGTGACCCACAGGAGGAGGGACGCCCTCAACCGTAACAGGGACCCGGGCCTTTTTTCATGTGTCCTCCCCCGAACTGGTCAGAGTTGGCTCCCTCGCCCTCTTAGAACCCGTCCCGGAGAACCTGCCATATGTCTTCTTTCGGACTTCCAGCACATGGTATCTCCGCCGCAGGTTAGGATCCGGGACGACGGCGGTAATGGAGGGCTGAGAGGGACCTTGGCCGAACCCACCTGCACAAAAGGACAAGATAAGGAAACGGTATCAACTGGCTGAGTTTCCAACGTCGATACCCCCGGATTCAGGGCTTCAATAAAACTCACCGAGGGGCCACACAGTTTTCTACAGGATTAAGTCGGAGAAGAGGACGTCAACTTTTCGGTCCACAGCAGGGATCGACAGTAGAGTGTCGACCGCCTTGAGCTCGGTGTCGGTGGTACTCCCACGCTCGAGGGTCAGTGAGTGCACCACCACCCATTGGGCCGGGATGTCCACATCGGGGGGGTGCCAACAAAGATGTACTCACCCTTTGACGTCCCTCGCTTATGCGTGCTAGATGTGTGCAATAATACGATTGGGGGCATGAGATTTAAATATTTGTAACCGCAAGCACACGGTGTTGTAGTGTGGTTTGGGGGTCGAACTCAGGGAGGCGTGGATGTGCTTGTGTCAAAGAGGATCAAATTCACCCCATGGGCGAGCTAGCCCGGATCGAATGATGGGTTGTCACGGTAAATGGAAAGCAAGGTATAGACAATATAAAGGAAAAACCCGGGACTTTGGTTTCCACCCTATCGTGCGATTCTCACTGATACGGCCTACGGTTAGGATAGCGATCGAAATTAGGGTCTAATGGTGAGACGTTGCCTCTAAGAGTGGTACCAGCATCCCATGGGCCCGATATTCCGGTCGGTGCCCAGGATGATACGCCGGACTTCCCAGATTCGGTCAGTGGGCACTCCCGTGTCCATTAACACAAACCGACTCTGGGAGCACTAAGTTCACAATGATAACTCCCAATGTCTCATCCTGCTGCTCCCGCGCGCTAGGATTCGGCGTCTACGCTAAGGGCATGAGCTATGGCTAGGGAGTCAACTGCCAAGTTTATTCCCCCTTGGCCCAACGGTCAAAGGCGGTCTTTTTCCCGCCGATGACAATAAAACACCCAGCGTAACCATTAGATTCCTAATCCCTATCGATTTCCTAGACCTATGGACGCATCGGGAAGAGCCCACGAAGGGGTTTCCGCCAAAATCCCAGATTTGGGAACTACTCACACATATTTAGTAAAAAGCGATCTAAACAGAAATCGACCGTAAAAATCATAATCAGACGATAGAAATGCAATGGTAGTAAAGCAATTAAGATAATACTAAAGTTTGACAAAGATCTAAAAACAAACAAAAACTGGGAAATTACAGCCGTCACAAAATGAAGAAAATAGTAAAAAATAACCAACTCCCGTTTCTGGAGAACCTAGGGGTTCTATTTATAGAAAATGATATCACCCGATCGGTTGACATGTCAACCGATCGGGTGATCTGCTTCACTCATTTACAGCGCAATGCGGGACTTCACCCGGTCATCTTCACCCGGTCGGTTAACATATGAATGTGACCAGTTGGATCTTGGTGCCGTCGGGTGAGGAGGCCGGTTGAGCTGACCGTGTCTTGGCTCTGGAGATTCGGCTACAGATGAACCGATCAGGTGAAGGTCACCCGATCGGTTGGCAATCACAATAAAAATCCAGAGACTTTGGGCTTTTGAACCAACCTACGAACTGACCGGGTGACTTCTTGTGAGCTCCAAGCTGCGTCCGGGTGGTGCACGCGTGCATCACCCGATCGGTTGAAGATGACCAACCGATCGGGTGAGGGGCTGAAAGATGATATCATCATCGTTTGACCACCTGGATCACGCGTGACTCCTCCCGTTGCTCCGGGGACTCACGATATCGTCGTTTTATGTCCCCTATGCCAGTAAACTCCTGCAAAATACGGAAAACACGGAAAAGTGAAAGAAAACAAGAAAACATGAGAAAACGAATATAAGACAGCGGTAAATAACGGAAAAACACGGAAGAAAACGTGCGCAAATATATGAAATATAAACGCACGTCAAAATCCCCCAAGCTGAACTCTTTATAGTCCTCGAGGAAGACGAGTGAGAGTAGGAGCTCGGAGAGGGAAAATAGAGAGAGAGAGAAAAAGAAAACTATATATCATAGATCACCCGTCAGGGCCAACAAAATCAAAAACGACATACCAAGCAAGCAAGCGCCAAATCACATCCCTAAACCAAGGAATACGAGTCCAGACAAGTGCCGTGGGCCCACGCGGTGAAGCGCGAGTGAGTGTGGTCGTGCACTAGCAGTCCGTGTCACTATCTACGATGTGCGATAAAGCTCGATATACACAAATCCAAGAAATGACCCAAATATCGATTCGATTCGAATCAAGCGGTGAATATATGTAGTTCAAGCATGCATGAGAATAGAGAGAGAATCGAAACATATCATGCGTCAGGGACTCCACAACTAGGGTTAAGGAAATCACCACACTGTAGCCTAGATAATAGCTAAAAAGTTCCTAAGCTAAGTGTTTTCGAAAACGATGGGGGTTGAGATGATGCGGAGTAGATCACTCGGTGCAAATTCTCGCCTTCCCTTTATTCTCGGCAAGTAGGAAAATATTCACACGGGAATCTTTTTTGGCTTTGGGTATTTGTATAATTTTTTTTGAATTTTGGCTATACAATTTTTCTTTCTTTTCTTTTTGGGTTTTTTCTTTTATTTTCTCTTTTTTTTTGGATTTTTGGGTTTTTGGCTATACACATGTGTACTCTCCCAAGTGGGAGAACGGTACACGATGAGGGGATTTGCACCAAGTAAAACAAAAAGAAATCGGAATCTAAACACTTGGGCAAAGGAAACTATTCTCGCTAATTAGAGCTTGGGCTAAATGGGTTATCCTAGTCCTTAATTGTGGAATCCCGACACATGCGAAATGAAGTATACGATATATATAAAGCATGCAGACGCAAACAGGAGAAACAAATACCGCATATTCAAATCGAAGCATGATAATGTAGGGGTCATTCTAGGACAGGTATATAAAACAAAATCACAAAGTAGAAGCACACCAAACAGCTAGGCACGACGCACGACTCACAAAAAGCTAAGTGGACCCACGATGCGTGAAATGCAAGAGGACTCGATATCCTAGGGTTAGTGAATGTGATTATCGATGCCATGCTAGGCGTGTGTGAGATTTCGTGGCAATTCATCATATAGGGTTCATTTCGTGGAGAAGGAGATAAAAAGAAGATAAGAAAAAGAAAAAGAAATAGATGGAGAAAACGACTCAAATACGAAAAAGAAATACTCAAATGACGCACAAAGTGCGACTCCCCCAAGCTGAAGCTTGCATTGCCCTCAATGCAATAAGAGAGAGTATGGGAGGGCAATGGAAATGGGGGGGACGCACCGACACAAAAAGAAATGAAAAACATGGAAAACACAGATACGAAACTGAAAATAAAGAAAAATCAAAATCAAACCACAGGACATAAAAATAGAAAAAGAAAGAAAGAAAATGATACGACACGACAAATGAAACAAGCACACACACAAAGAAAACAAAACACGACAACACAGCAAAATAGACTTCCCCCAAGCTAGACATGACAATGCTAGCAATGAGATATGATCGTGAAAGTGCAGGGATATGTAAGGGGGAGGTCAAAAAACAATGTGAAATCAAAAATCAGGAGAAGGCGAGACCTCGCCCTCCTCGGAAGAGGGTGTGGAAGTGTGGTCGGGAGAGACGGGTGGTGTGCGGAGAAGTGGGGAAAGAGGTGGAGGAATAGGTGCAGGGGGAATGTGGATGATGGGGGTAGTGTCGGAGGAGGTGGGTAGTGGAGGAAGAACGGCGATCAAAGCGTTGGTAGAAGGGATATAAATGGGGAGAGAAGAAATGATGGAGACGGTAGTGGATGGCGGTGGGAGTGATCTGGAGCGCACCTGCAGTTTCCTGCGGCGCGTATATGGAGTGATGGTGGAGGGAGGAGGTGGTGTGGGGGCGACGGAAGTGGTCGTGAGAGGAGAAGTGGATACGGGGATGGGAATAGATGTGGGTGGGGGAGATGATCGCCTAGGTGGGGGTGAAGGAGGTGGGGATGTATGTGATGGGGAGGTGATGGAGGTGGGGATGTGTGTGAGGGTGGAGGAGAAGATCGTCGAGGGGGTGAAGGTGGTGGGGATGTGTGTGAGGGTGGTGGTGTGGGTGGTGGTGGTCCGTGGAGGTGAGTGAGAAGGCGAAGGATGGTGGCCACGTTCCTCTCAAGTGCGAGGAAGCATGGGTGAGTGAGAAATGAGGACGGTGATGGGTCCGAGGGGGCAGAGAACGTGGCAAGATCACGGAGGGCTGCGACCTCACTCTCGAGAGCAAGACGGGTAGAGACCTGGCGGCGACCAAAGGAAGTGGACTGCCGTGAAGCTGAAGTGGTGCCGGCAAGTGATGTGGAAGTAGTGCCAGCGGTAGTGGTCATGTCGGCACTGGACACAAGGCCAGAGATGGCCGTAAAATGTCATGCCCCGCTTCCCAAAGCAGCGGAGGTGAAGCGTGACTAGGCCCGCTTAGGCCAGAGCTACGGAGCCTTGACCCAATAAGCGTCTGTGTGGTACCAAGACGAAGGTACATGTCCCTGCATGTTAGTACAGAACAATAAAAGTACAAGAAGGAAAAAACATCACATTTTTATTCCAACATATCAAAGTACCAAGTCTCAACGCCCGAAGGGCTACAACAGCAGAAAAGTAAATCTAATGGTCCAAGCACCCAACCTAGACAAGAAACAAAAGGTGCTACGCACCCAACTAAAAGTAATGAACATCTCTGGAAACTGCAACGATGTGTTATTGGATATGGAAGACGTTTGTACACCCTTGTGGGGAATGTACGAGGGAATACGGACCTCGAACGTCGCACACACAAAGTCGTGTGCAAAGGGAATCTGTTCCCTTGCGGAGAGGATCTCTATATTAATGAGAAAGTCACATTATATGTGCATAAGTGCATGCGACATATGGCTAATAAAGGGGTAATATCTTAAGCTTATGTTGTACCATGCATATGGTACAACTTAAGCTTATAATGTGCCATGTATGATGGTACACCTTAGTTAAATTGTTCCAAAGGAACAATTACTCCTAAAATAACTACATTGGGGGCTATAAATAAGACCCAAGGGTTAGCCATTTCCTTACACTTTTGCATGGCATTCTTGCCTTGCATTTCACTTTAGCGAAGCTCTGCCGAAATCCTTCCTCTCTCTTTATCCAAGTTCTTAATCTAAAAGTAGAGATTTAGATTGTGAATTTAGTAGCCTTACTCCGTTCGTGAGAAGACTCGATCCGTCGTGGTGAATCCGAAGGCGAAGTTCCGGGACTACCGTGCCGCATACGCAAGCGTAAGTCTCAACTTCATTTATCGATCCTAACTCTGTTTTGACAGGATCCAACATTGGTATCAGAGCCATACGGATTCGCTCCGATCAAACCGTCGCCCCTTCGAAACTATGAACGAGTCGTTGTCTTTTTCATGAATGGGTATCCTACCATTATGGATATGGTAGGAACGCTTCGTGACGGAGAGAATGCAGCGGTTGTTCTTTTCACGTTAGGGTCTCCTACCATTACGGATATGGCAGGAACTCTCCATGACGGGAAGAACCGACCGTTCATATCATCAAACTCGCTCTCTTCATGGATGCTGAGTCTCCATTCATATGGAATGGGCGCTCTCTTCATGTGGAGCGCGTAGTTTACGAATTTTTGAAGTGGGTTAATTTTTGGCACACGGCCATTGGAGGACAACTACTTCCTCAACGAACGGGTGCTTCACCGGAGAAGAAGGAGGTAGTTATTTCCATTGGGGAAGATGAATTTTGGTGCATGTGTACCATGGCCAAATGGGCCATGAAGGCCATGCACCCCCCTCCCCATGCGGAGGGGGTTAGCTACGGCCAATAACCACCACGGCCACCCCTCCGACGGGGTGTGCGGCAACCCCATGAAGGGGGGAGACCGACCATGGCCAAAGGGCCATGGCCGGTCAAGGCCAATAAGCCAATAAGCCATAGCCAGGGCCAGAAGGCCCTGGCCGCGGCCAGGCCAGGGCCTGGCCACCATGGCCGAGGCCAGGGCAGGGGCCCTGGCCCCGGCCAGGGGCCCTGGCCCCGGCCAGGGGCCTCTGGCCTAGGCCAGGCCAGGCAGAGGCCTGGCCGGCATCTGGCCGAGGCCAGGCCAGTGGCCTGGCCGGCCCTGGCAGTGGCCAGGGCTGCCGCAGGCCGCCCCTGGCCAGCCTCGGCCAGGGCAGGGGCCATGGCCGGGAGTGATGAAGACCAATTTTTGGTCGACCAATTTGGGTGTTTTGGTCGACGAATCCGGCAGAAGGGCTTGGTCGATCATGAACTTGCTGACTAGCCCATACGGGGTGACAAAAGGCCTTGGTCAAACACGAATGTGCCGACTAGTCCATACGGGGCTAACGACAGTCGCCTACTCTTGTTTTATTAAATTTTTTTTGGCTCTACTCCTTGAAGATTAGCCATAGTGCTCTACTTCATGCGAGATTAGCCATGTCATTGTGCTCTACTCTACGGAGATTAGCCAATGTACTTATGACATTGTGCTCTACTCTACGGAGATTAGCCAATGTATTTCAAATTTTTGAAAAAAGGTGTTTTCAAATAGGTTATGTCCCGTCCTTAATCGAGATAGCGCAATTTAGAATTCCAAGTCCTACCACGATCCGGCCATGGTTATCTAACCCATGGGTGTGTAGAACAGGTCTCGTGTCTTGGCAATTGTTGCGCTAAAATTCTTTGTGCAAACTCTCACCTATTCCATTTTGAAAGATATGTTTTTTCAAAAGTATTTTTCCGCTGCTGGTACCATACGGGTATTATTTCTGATTTCTTTTTACATGAGACAAGTAAGAGGGATAATTTGAAAGTTATGTCTAGATGATAGTTGGGAACGTAGTGAACTTCTCGATTCTAGAGTAACATTTCAGCTTATCCAAGGAACTTATCAAGTGTTTAAAGAATCGAAACTTTATGCATAGAATTTTGATCGTGTTTTTCATTTTCTTTGCAGTTTTTTGATTCGAATATGTCTACCGCTTCTAAGAACATTGTCGCCGAGCTTAACAAAGGTGAGAAGCTCAACGGCGACAATTATAAACTATGGTCAATAAAAATCCAATATGTTTTGGAGGAGCAAGATGTGCTTGAAACACTCCAAAACATAATGGAAGAACCTGAGTTGGGCAATACGGCCCAACACAAGAGGTACCGAGAAGCTTATGAGACTTGGACTCGAAAGAACAAAATAGCACGTATTACGTTACTGTCCGCAATGGACAATGACATAATGCGTCTATTTCGGGAATTTGACCTAGTGACCGGCGCCCCGTTTACGGTATGGGCGCGGTGTCGTTTTACCGCAAGTGCACGGTAAGTGTAGGGTGCGGGTTTATCGAACTAAGGGAGGTGAATGGCTTGAGTGGCTACTAGCCTCGCCTAGGTCGTGTGCTAGCTACGCGGATGATGTGGGTGGAAGTGTAGAAATAAAAGAAATAAATGAAAAGACACGACGTGAATCCCCGCTAACACGGGCTAGAGCACTCATGACACTTGGCATTTGACTTGATCCAGGGTGAGACATTGCCCCGAAAGGTGGTACCTAGCGTCCATGGCCCGATATTCCGGTCGGTGCCAAGTACGCTAGGCCTACCCGGTTCCGGACGGTGGGCATTCCCATGTCCATTAACACCTTCCGCAACCGGGAGCATTAAGGCCACAATGATAACTCCCAACACTTCGTCCAAGCCGTTCCCACGTGCGAGGACTCGATGTCAACACTAGGGGCGTGAGCTGTGGCTAGGGGGTCAACCGCCAAGTTTATTCCCCCTTGGCCCGACGGTCAGAGGCGGTCTTTCTCCCGCCAATGACAATGAAACACCCCCGCGTAACCCTAATGGCCAAATAGGTCAAATGTGATATCTAGCGATACATCGAAGCAGATCTTGACTGGACAAGCACCGGACCCCAACCCCCAACACATCTAGTGTGTTGTCGTACGAATTGGACCCAGATCGCTAGAAATCCCCATTGACACATTTCATCGAACACGTGCCATCCAACCAAGTCTAATGTAAATTTCCAAGCAACAATCCTACCCTAACCCGTATTAGGGTTCATCAAAACTACTCAATGGTGAATAACATAAAAGCAAACAACACAAAAGACATATAAACTTTCACCATCAAGCAAAATAAACACAATACAAACAATGGAGAAAAAGAGAGGAAAATACTTATCTTGAGTGAATCGTCAATCCAATACAAGACTTATTGAACAAAATACCTAGTCTAAATTAACCTAGAACTCACAAGAGAAGTGGGGCAAAAAGCCCTAAAAACTCCAGGATATCCCCCCAAAGTCGTGCTCCAACTTCCCTTTTATAAGCCCCCTCAAAACCCAACCGGTTCGGGTCCAAAACTGTCGAAACAGGCCCACCCGATCGGGTGGACTAAACAGAGAGCTCAAATTCGCAGAAAGAGATCTCACCCGGTCGGTTGACAAGTCAACCGATCGGGTGAAATGAAAATTCAGACTGCTGCCAATTTCAGCACACAGCTGCGCTCAGAAAATTCCAGAAAAAGCTAGAAAAATCGGATTTGGGCATGTGACCTATCGTTGGAAAGCTAACGACGATGCCGATGCTAGAAAAATAAGAGATCACCCAAAATCCTTCTGAAATGATAGCAGATCTTCAATGAATGAGCAGCGGTGCGTGAAAGGGGACGAAAAGGCCACCCGATCGGTTGAAATGTCAACCGATCGGGTGAGCAGCTTGTTGCTTCGGCCGTCGCCTTCGGGAGCTTCAACCGGGCGCAAAGGAGAGCGGGTGGCGTGACCGGGTTGTCGTTCGGAGGAATCGGCTACAGATGAACCGATCGGGTGAAGGTCACCCGATCGGTTGGGATTAAGCTTCAAATTCCCGAGAACTCTGTTGGGATGAACCGGTCGGCGAACCGGTCGGTTGACTTTTCACTTCGCTCCAACTTCAGTCCGGGTCGTGCACGCGTGCATCACCCGATCGGTTGGTTGTGTCCAACCGATCGGGTGGGGCTGAAAAGTGGCAATCTTGGTCGTTTGACCCCCTGGATCACGCGCGACTCCTCACGTTGCTCCGGGGACTCATGATATCGTCGTTTTATGTCCCAAATGCTATAAATTCCTGCAAATATACAAAAACAAGGAAAAGTGAAAGAAAACAAGAAAACACGAGAAAACGAATAAAAGACGACGGTAAATAACGGAAAAACACGGGAGAAAATGTGCGCAAATATATGAAATACAAACGCACGTCAAAATCCCCCAAGCTGAACTCTTCCTCGTCCTCGAGGAAGACGAGTGAGAGTAGGAGCTCGGAGAGAGAAAATAGAGAGAAAGAGAGAAAAAGAAAACTCTATATCCTAGATCACCCGTTAGGGCCGACAAAATCAAAAACGACACACCAAGCAAGCAAACGCCAAATCACATCACTAAACCAAGGAATACAAGTCCAGACAAGTGCCGTGGGCCCACACGGTGAAGCGCGAGTGAGTGTGGTCGTGTGCTAGCAGACGGTGTCACTATCTACATTGTGCAATAAAGCTCCATATACACATACCCAAAGAAAGACCCAAATATCGATTCAATTTGAAATTGCCGTGAATATTAGCTCAAGCATGCATGAGAAGAGTATAAGAATAGAAGCGTATCATGCATCGGGGACTCCACAGCTAGGGACTAGGAAATCACCACACTATAGCCTAGGTAATCGCTAGAAGGTCCCTATGCCAAGTGTTTTCAAAAACGATGGAGGTTGAGAAGATGTGGAGTAGAACACTCGGTGCAAATTCTCGCCTTCCCCTTATTCACGGCAAGTAGGAAAATATTCACATTGGAATTTTTTTTTTTGGGTTTTGGGTATTTGTATTTTTTTTCTTTTCTTTTCATTTCTCATCTTTTTGGGTTTTTCTTTTCTTTTCTCCTTTTTTTTGAATTTTTGGGAATTGGGATATTTACATGTGTACTCTCCCAAGTGGGAGAACAGTACACGATGAGGGGATTTGCACCAAGTAAAATAAAAATGAAATCGGATTCTAAACACTTGGACAAAGGAGATATTTCTCGCTAATCAGAGCATAGGCTAAATGGGTTATCCTAGTCCTTGTTTGTGGAATCCCGACACATGCGAATTGAAATATACGATATAAATATAGCATGCGTATAGAAGCAGATAGTAGAAGCAAATACCGCATATTCAAATCGAAGCATGATAATCTAGGGGTCAACCAAGGATAGGTATATAAAACATAATCACAAGGTAGAAGCACACCAAACAGCTAGGCACAACGCACGACTCACAAAAAGCTAAGTGGACCCACGATGCATGAAATGCAAGAGGACTCGATATCCTAGGGTTAGTGAATGTGATTATCGAAGCTGTGCAAGGTGCGCGTGTGATTTTCGTGGCAATTCATCATAGGGTTCATCTCTAGGAGAAAGAGATAAAAAGAGGAAAATAAAAAGAAAAAGAAAAACACGGAGAAACACGACTCAAATAACGAAGAAAAAGAGACAAATGACGCACGAAGTGCGACTCCCCCAAGCTAAAACTTGCATTGTCCTTAATGCAATAGTAGTGAATACGGGAGGGCAATGAAAATGGGGGGGGGTGCACGGAAACAAAAAATGAAAAACACGAAAAACACACGAACGAAACTGGAAAATAAAGAAAAAGAAACATACAGAATAAAAGACATAAAACGCAACGAAGGACTCAAAGACACAAACACACGACAACGACACACGAAAACATGCACACAAAAGTCGATTTCCCCCAAGCTGAACATGACAATGCTAGCAAAATGATATGATCAATGTGATGCAGAAATATGCTAGGGGAAAATCGGAAAAGAAAGAAATCAGAATGCAGGAGAGACAGTCTGCTCGTTCTCCTCGGAAGAGGATGTGGGGTGAAATGATAGAAGGGCACGACATGAAGGGTTATTAAGATGCAAAAGCAAATCCTAGATATGCTCCCCTCGCTAATGAGAGGAGACGAGATTATTCAAATCTAAAATAGAAAGCGGTAAATTTTTACACTACTGGATTAGGATACACCTGAGCATAGGCGGATCCAAGATCTGAAGTGGGACAGGTAGCTGCTCTATCTGCTCCTTCTGTGGCTCCGCCAGAAGCGCTGTGCCACGTGTGCCAATGGACCCAAGCAATGCACCTCCAAGCATCCCTCGTAGGTGTCCACCTGTGACCTGCAAAGGACGAGGTGCATTAGTCCATGGTAAGAAATTATTTCCCGAAATAAATGTATCCCAGAGATAATCGTCAACATAAGAAGGAAAAATAATAAACGGGTGACGAATACTCCCTGAGAATGGGTCGCTATCCTCTGTACTAGTGACGACCGAATTCTCGCTCTCTATGAGAAGTGGCTCTCCAGGTAGTGACGCACCGTAGCATACCTCAAGGGAGGTAGATCCTGTGTCCTGCGAGAGATATGGCGTGTCAAATATATATGAGTCTAAAGAAATAGGACGTGAAAAGCGAGACTCAAATGTGGAGTGAGAGTGAGTATGAAAATCTCCCTGAATAGGGGCAATATGCTCAAGTAGATGCTCATCCGTAGAAGAAGTGGAGCGTGACGGTAGAGGTAGATGTGGCTCGGGCTCCATGAAGTGGACGATCGTATCCAAGCCCTCATGCACATCCTCCTCGACGATATGATCATGCTCCTCCATCTGCCCGATGTCCTGAATGACATCCTCATGGTTGACCACCGACCAAGGAGGAAGCTGTGACAGAGATGGCTGTGGAGGTGGATGTGGAGCGGACCACTCGTATGTGGTCGTGGTGTCATCGTCCTCACACACATCCTCATCGCCGGTATGCATAAGCTCTATGGTCTCCTCGGTGCTCCCATAGGACTCATATGGGGTATCCAAATAAAGATGAAAAGTCTCTCCCACAGATCTTAGAGAAATCTCCCCATCCTCACTATCATCATCAAAAAATACTTCGTCATCCAAGTGGTAGTGTGGGAAAATTGGGGCATCGGCATGAGATGTGTCTATGGTGGCCGATGAGATGGTGGTCTCAACCATGAAAGTGGGTATATCCTCTCCTTCATCCCCTCTCCTCGGTGTCGGCTCGGTGATTGGTACCATCAAGTTTTGTAATATTTGGCCTTGGTTAAACATGGCACTTTCAAGGAGAGACACGAGGCTTGATTCTTCTTGTGTTTGTGGAGGGGTATAAGGTTGAGGAAATGGATGGGAGGTGTTTGGGCTAAGGTTGTGGGAAAATGTTTGGCCTTGGGGTGGGGGGAGGCTCTCAAGCGTAAATGGGCAATCATAATACACGTGCCCCGCCATCCCACAATTCTCACAAACCACAAATGAATAGGGATCGTAGCCTCCCATCTGAGCATCGAAATCTGATCTCCACATGGCAATATCAAAGATAACTGGACAACAAAAATAAGAAAACTAGAGAGGAGCGTCAATAGTACAAGAGAATAACAAAAAGATAATATAATAGTGGGGGAAAAATTTCTTGGTTATTGAATATATTTTTTTTTTTAAAAAAGAAAAGGAAAATTTTTTGTGTTTTTATGCGTAGTCTAACGAACCCAAGCTAAGCTAATATCAAACCGAACGCCTCCCCGGCAACGACGCCATAAACTTGACCGACGCCCCGCTTGCGTTGCGGCGGCGCGGTGTCGTTTACCGCAAGTTTCACGGTTAGTGTAGGGTGCGGGAATATCGAACTCAGGGAGGCGAGGTTGTGCTTGGGTCAGGTAGGACCTAAATCACCCCGAGGGGCGAGCTAGCCCAAATCGGTGAATGGTTGTCACGAAAGGAAATAAAAGGGTATGAACAACAAGAAAGAAAACCCGGGACTTTGGTTTCCAACCCGACGAGAGACTCTCGCCGATACGGCCTACGGGTATGGATAGCGATCGGGATTAGGGTCTAATGGTGAGACGTTGCCTCTGAAAGTGGTACCGGCATCCCATGGGCCCGATATTCCGGTCGGAGCCCAGGATGATACACCGGACTTCCCGAATTCGATCAGTGGGCACTCCCGTGTCCATTAACACTGATCGATCCTGGGAGCACTAAGCCCGCAACGATATCTCCCAACGTCTCATCCTGCCGCTCCCGCGTGCTAGGATTCGGTGTCTAAGCTAAGGGTGTGAGCTATGGATAGGGAGTCAACCGTCAAGTTTATTCGCCCATGGCCCAACGGTCAAAGGCGGTCTTTTTCCCGCCGATGACAATGAAACACCCTGCGTAACTGTTAGATTACTACTCCCTATCGATTTCCTAACCCTATGGACACATCGGGAAGAGCCCCCGAAGGGGTTTCCACCAAAATCCCAGATTTGGGAACTACTCACAAAAATTCATGAAAAAGCGATCTAAATGAAATTTCACCGTTGGAATCATAATCGGACATTTGCAATGCGGAAGTAATAGAGTAATAAAGACAATACTAAAATTTTAGAAAGATCTGAAAACTTACAAAAGAGTAACAATTACATCCGTCACAAGGAGATAAAACAATAGAAAAAATAACAGCTCTCGTTTCTGGAACCCTAGGGGTTCTATTTATAGACCTTCGCATCAACCGATCGGTTGACAAGTCAACCGATCGGTTGATCCGTTACAAATTAATAACAGAAAACGGCGAGCCTTCACCTGATTACATGAACTGGTCGGGTGAGTTCTTGAGTGACCGGTTGGATCTTGGAGCAGTCGGGTGAATCGATCGGTTCGACGTCCGTGTCTTCAGCTCTTCTTCTTCAGCTACAGATGAACCGATCTGGTGAGAGTCACCCGATTGGTTGGCGTTTTGCTTCGAGAAAACAGAGAACAGCCCCCGCTGAACCGGTCTGCGAACCGGTCGGGTGACTTCTTTGTGAGCTGCAGCAGAGACCGGGTGGTGCACGCGTGCATCACCCGATCGGTTGGAGATGACCAACCGACCGGGTGAGGGGCTGAAAGATGAATTCTTCGACGTTTGATCCCCTGGATCACGCGTGACTTCTGCCGTTGCTCCGAGGACTTGGGATATCATCGTTAAACGTCCCCTACGTGGTCAATCCCCTGCAATCATGGATAAACAAAGAAAAGTGCAAGAAAACGGGAAAATACACGAAAACGAATAAGAGACGGCGAAAAAACACGGAGAAACACAAAAGAAAACGTGCGTGAATATATGAAATATAAACGCACGTCAAAATCCCCCAAGCTGAACTCTTCCTCGTCCTCGAGGAAGACGAGTGAGAGTAGGAGCTCGGAAGGGAAAAATAGAGAGGAAGAAAGAAAAAGAAAACTCTAAACCCTAGATCGTCCATCAGAGCCACCAAAATCAAAAATGACACACCAAGCAAGCAAACGCCAAATCACACCACTAAACCTAGGAAAGCGAGTCCAAATAAGTGTCGTGGGTCCACTCGGTGAAGCGCGAGTGAGCGTGGTCGTGTGCTAGCAAATGGTGATGCTTTCTACAATATGCTATGAGGCTCGATATACACAAATCCAAGATATGACCCAAAATATCGATCCGAATTGAATTAAGCGGCGAATATAAGTTCAAGCATGCATGAGAAGAGTGAGAATAGAAGCGTATCATGCATCGGGGACTCCACAACTAGGGTTAAGGAAATCACGCCACTATAGCCTAGATACTAGCTAAAAAGTTCCTAAGCCAAGTGTTTTCGATAACGACGGGGGTTGAGATGATGTGGAGAAGAACACTCGGTGCAAATTCTCGCCTTCCCTTTATTCTTGGCAAGTAGGAAAAAATATTCACACGGAAATTTTTTTGGGTTTTGGGCATTTGTATATTTTTTTTGGATTTTGGTCTATACACAATTTTTCTTTTCTTTTCTTTTTGGGTTTTTCTTTTCTTTTCTCCTTTTTTTTGGATTTTTGGGTTTTTGGCTATACACATGTGTACTCTCCCAAGTGGGAGAACGGTACACGACGAGGGGATTTACACCAAGTAAAACAAAAAAGAAGTCGAAATCTAAACACTCGGGCAAAGGAAACAATTCTCGCTAAATAGAGCATAGGCTAAATGGGTTATCCTAGTCCTTAGTTGTGGAATCCCGACGCATGCGAATTGAAGTATACGATATAAATATAGCATGCATATAGTGGAAACAAATACTGCATATTCAAATCGGAGCATGATAATCTAGGGGTCATTCCTGGACAGGTATATAAAGTAAAATCACAAAGCAGAAGCACACCAAATGCTAGTCACGACACACGACTCACAAAAAGCTAAGTGGACCCACGATGCGTGAAATGCAAGAGGACTCGAAATCCTAGGGTTAGTGAGTGTGATTATCGATGCAATTCTAGGTGTGTGTGACTTTGTGGCGATTCATCATAGGATTCATCTCTAGGAGAAAGAGCTAAAAAGAAGAAAAGAAAAAAAAGAAAAACACGGAGAAAAACGACTCAAATAAACGAAAAAGAAGGACTCAAACGACGCACACAGTGCGACTCCCCCAAGCTGAAGTTTGCATTGCCCTCAATGCAATATGAGTGAGTACGGGAGGGCAATGAAGATGGGGGGGGATACGCACTGACACAAAAAGAAATGAAAACCAGGAAAACACATAGATGAAACTGAAAAAGAAAGAAAGATCAGAATCAAAATCAAAAAATATGAAAATAAAAATAAAAACACAAGCACGACACTCAAAAAATGAAAAAGAAGCACACACACAAAAATGAGAAAAACAAACAAAACACGACAGCACACCAAAATAGACGTCCCCCAAGCTAGACCAGAAAGTGCTAGCGAAATGATATGATCAAGGAAATGCAGAGATATGCAAGGGGGAGTCAAAAACAAAAGAGGTGAATTTAGAAAGCAACACGCAAATAGTCCCCTCCCTCCGACAGAGACAAAGCAGGACCCCGAAAAGACAGATGGGCACAAATATGGGGGGGGGGCAAAAGTGGGAGAGAAAAATCAAGCAGGGGCACCACCCTCTGGGGGTGGTGACGGGGGCCTGCGCTGTGGACCAGGAGTCGTGGGGGGTGGAATGTGGAGCTCGGAGACGTCGGGTGGGTCTTCACGGATGTGGCGAATGAAGCTTTGAATAAACGGGAGGTCTCGGTCGACGGATTCCTCGGTTATCCGACCACCCTGACCATCTAGGAGGACCATGGCCGCGAATCGATCGGCATGGTCATCGGTTTGGAATTGCATCCCATATTCGGGATCGTAAGCACGAGGTGGGGAAGTGGTGGATGGGTTGGAGGTGGTGGGCTGTGTGCGACGGGTACGACGGGTGGGCCTAGGGTTCGAAGAGCCGTCCTCTGTGGGCTTAACACGGCGGGGAGGCATCGTGTGGGTGTCGTTCGTGTGCGTAGGTATGCAAACGTACAATGAATTCAACACAAACACGAAATACGACCAACAATCAAATGGAATATTTGCGGTAAGATTAAAATTAAGCAAAGGAGCGAGTTTACCCAAATGAGATGAAGATAGTTGCTCGTTGACGCCCCGATGCTACTGGATGGGAGCACGCTATGAAGCCGCAGCGATCTCTTTAGCAAGTTTCGAAATTGGGGAAAAACGGGTCAAGGTTAGGGTTTTGTGTGTTGGTGGAATCGAGGAGAATGGAGAGAAATCGGTGGTGGATGGGTAGGGGGATGGGGGAAAAGGCGATTGAGGTTGATTGAAGGGAAGAAAGAGGGCAGGCGCATGAGGGAGAGGTGAAACGGCGGATCCGGATTCGAAAATGGCGAGTGCGTGTCGAACGGGCGGTTTGGGGGTATTTATAGGGTTTTAAGTCGAACCGATCGGGTGACTTGTCATCCGATCGGTTGACGGTTAGGTCGAAATTCTTACCGAAGAAATGCTACAGGCGAACCGGTCGGTTGACTTGTCAACCGATCGGTTGGCCGCTCCACTCATTTTACCGAGAACTTAGGGCTGCTCACCCGGTCACGTCAACCGATCGCGCTCGAACTCAACCGATCGGTTGATATTCCACAAAAATTTCCGAGAGTTCTCCCCAGCTCACCCGGTCTGCCACCCGGTCTCTTCATTACTCAACCGATCGGGTCATATGGGGACAGATCTCGGCATTTATCTGATACATCCCAACCGATCGGGTGAGTTGTCATCCGATCGGTTGGGGCTTGTTTCCTGCAAAAACCAATAGATTTCTTTAAGTCCACCAACGGATGTTCTCGCGGCTGATTTTATTTATAAAAATAGACAAAATAAAGTCAAAAAATAACGCTGAAAAGTGGGGAAAAAGTTTAGAACATGGGTTGCCTCCCATGAAGCGCACTTGTTTAACGTCGTTGGCTCGACGCCCGCAAGAGATGCTCATGGTAGTCGATACGGGTGATGCCCAAAGTTTGGCATCTCTTTTTCATTGGAGCTGAAGGCGCTTGGAGTAGTTAGCGGCTGGAAAAATACTTGCTCGACTACCCTCCCCTTGTTCTTGGGATCCGGGGGCTTTTCCTTGGTGTTGGCGCTTCCCGCCATCTTCTTCAGGATCCGGACCTCGTCTTTAGTGAGGTCCGTGGGCTCTTTCCCCGTTCTCCTCACAGGAGGAGCCTTGGGGAACCCGGGAGGGGTCGTTCTTGCTGCACTCGGTTTTCCAGCAGCTTCTTTGTACTTGGGGCCGTCTCCATCTTCTGAATCCCCCAAGTCATCGGGGGGGTTTCTCAGGAGAATCTGCCAGGAGCTCTCCTCTGCAGCTTTTTCCTCTTCTACCTCGAGCAGATTGCACCGAGGGTCATCAGGGGGATCGGGGTGCTTCTTGGATAATCCCAGATCAAACTCAACTTTCTCTCCGCTGACGTTCAAAGAGAGTTTTCCGTTCTTCACATCTATTAGAACGCCAGCAGTGGCCATGAAAGGCCGTCCCAGGATGATGGGGGTGTGTGCGTCTTCAGGCATGTCCATGACTACAAAGTCCACAGGCACATGCACCCCTCTCACATTCACGGGGAGGTCATCCACAATTCCCACCAGATATTTGACCGACCGGTCAGCTAGTTGTAGGGTCATACCGGTGGGCTCCAAATCACCCATTCCTATCCTTCTATACATCGACAAGGGCATCAAGCTAACACTCGCTCCTAGATCGACGAGTGCACGATGAATCTTCACCGCCCCGATTGTGCAAGGAATAGAGAAGCTCCCCGGGTCCTTGAGTTTCGGCGGGTTTGCCCTCTGAATAAGAGCGCTACATTCCGCCGTCAGCACTACTTTCTCCTTTCTAGACCCTCTAGTCACCAAATCTTTCAAGAATTTTGCATAGGAGGGGATTGTTTCGATTGCTTCTAGGAAGGGGATTTGCAGGCTTAGGTCCTTGACCATGGCGAAGAACTTGCCATATTTCTCATCAATTTTTGCCTGAGCCAACCGTTGTGGAAATGGCACAACGGGTTTATACACTTTCGAGCTCTCTTCCTCCTTCTTCTTATCTTCTTCAGAGGCTCCCTCCGGAGTCATAGGATTTGATGACGAAGCACCGGCGTCATTTGATTTTTCGATCGGTCTCTCAACGACCAATGGTGCTTCCGGGTTGCTAGGGGGCACTCTAGTAGGAATTTGTGTCCCGCTTCTCAGAACGATAGCGGACACATTTGCATGCTCGTGCACGAGTGCCGATGTTTGGGTTGCTCCCCTCGGGTTCACCTCCGGTTGTGGCGGTAATTGGTTTTGTGATCTTGCAAGGTTCGCCACTTGTAACCCCAGCTGGGTTATTTGGTCCGTGATGGTCCGCTGACCCATTTCCAGCTTTTGGTTGATCTTCTCCTGGTTGGTAATATATTGAGTCAAGAGAGACTCAACCGGAGAGACGGCCCTCTGTTGGCCATACTGCTGCTGCTGCTGGAACGGCTGCTGAGTCCTGGGGGCGTAAGATTGTTGCTGAGGTTGTTGCTGAAATGGTTGCTGTTGAAATGGTTGCTGCTGAACCTGATTCTACTGTGGCCTAGCCGGCTGATATGTTTGTTGCTGCGGCTGCTGAGGCGGCGAGGGCTGAAATGGTGGCCGGTAACTGAAGTTTGGGTGGTTCCGGTTGTTTGGAAAGTAGGCCGGGTTGGAATTTGTCCTTGGCGGATACGGCGCATTTCCCGTGGGGTTGTAAAATAGTGCGCTCGCCTGATCCAACGGTGGTGAGATGTCACCACCGTCGAATTCCCCAAAGAATTCGGACTCTACCGCAGAAATTTGCTGTGTACCGGCCCCACCGGCTCCTACCATTAGTGCGGAGATCTGGGTCGAAAGCAAGTCGAACTTGCTTGAAAGTTTGTCGACGTCATCGACTCTGTGTATACCCCCGGATCTTGGTGTGGCTCTCTCGTCACACCACCACTCATTGTTGGATGCCATATTTTCCAGAATATGCCCGGCATCCTCCTCGCTCCTAGACATGAAGGAACCCCCAGCTGCGGCGTCCATAGAAGATTTCAGGTCATCCCTCAACCCATTGTAGAACAGATTAATAATCTGCCACTTCGGAAGCTCATGGTGAGGGCATCTTCTTTGCATCTCTTTATATCTCGTCCAAGCTTCATGCAAGGACTCGTGGCTGGCCTGTGAGAAGGAGGAGATCTCACTCCTCAACTTCATGGTCTTTCCCGGAGGAAAGAACTTCGTCAGAAAAGCGTTGGAGAGCTTCTCCCAGGTGTTGAAAGTGTTGGGGTCCTTCCCCCTTAGCCATTGCTTGGCTTTGTCTCGCAAAGAGAAGGGGAACAGCTTCAGACGGATAGCCTCTGTCGTGACACCATTAATTCGGAAGGTGTCACACTTCTCCAAGAAGGAGTCTAGGTGCTCGATTGGGCTCTCCATGGGTGCACCCGCAAACTGGTCCTGCTGGATCCATGTCACTAGAGACGGCTTCAGCTCAAAGCTTTGGGCCGCAATAGCTGGAGATCGGATGTCGGAAGTCGACTCGATGGATGGCATCGAGTACTCCAGCAGAGACTTGTGAGGTGGGGTGTTCTCCTCCATGGATTCAGGATCTTCTCTTCTTCGCTTCTCGGCGGCCAAACGCCTAAGGGTGGCGTTAATCTCTGGATCGAGGGGAATCAAGTCGTCAAGACTCCTTGAACTCATGCGCATGAAAAACAACAAACACCCGTGAAGCGACAAGTGGGAAAGAAACAGATAAAATAAGAAATAAAAATAAGAAAAAGAAAAAAGAAAAAGGAGAATACGAAAATTATCGCGAGGTAGGGATGTGAGCTAGACATGAGGGTTCAAGAGATCCTAAAATAACAAGCACGTTGCCTTCCCGGCAACGGCGCCAAAAACTTGACCGGCGCCCCGTTTACGGTATGGACGCGGTGTTGTTTTACCGCAAGTGCACGGTTAGTGTAGGGTGCGGGTTTATCGAACTCAGGGAGGTGGATGGCTTGAGTGGCTACTAGCCTCGCCTAGGTCGTGTGCTAGCTACGCGGATGATGTGGGTGGAAGTGTAGAAATAAAAGAAATAAATGAAAAGACACGACGTGAATCCCCGCTAACACGGGCTAGAGCACTCATGAGACTTGGCATTTGACTTGATACAGGGTGAGACATTGCCCCGAAAGGTGGTACCTAGCGTCCATGGCCCGATATTCCGGTCAGTGCCAAGTACGCTAGGCCTACCCGGTTCCGGATGGTGGGCATTCCCATGTACATTAACACCTTCCGCAACCGGGAGCATTAAGGCCACAATGATAACTCCCAACACTTCTTCCAAGCCGTTCCCACGCGCGAGGACTCGATGTCAACACTAGAGGCGTGAGCTATGGATAGGGGGTCAACCGCCATGTTTATTCCCCCTTGGCCCGACGGTCAGAGGCGGTCTTTCTCCCGCCAATGACAATGAAACACCCCCGCGTAACCCTAATGGCCAAATAGGTCAAATGTGATATCTAGCGATACATCGAAGCGGATCTTGACTTGACAAGCACCGAACCCCAACCCCCAACACATCTAGTGTGTTGTCGTACGAATTGGACCCAGATCGCTAGAAATCCCCATTGACACATTTCATCGAACACGTGCCATGCAACCAAGTCTAATGTAAATTTCCAAGCAACAATCCTACCCTAACCCGTATTAGGGTTCATCAAAACTACTCAATGGTGAATAACATAAAAGCAAACAACACAAAAGACATATAAACTTTCACCATCAAGCAAAATAAACACAATACAAACAATGGAGAAAAAGAGAGGAAAATACTTATCTTGAGTGAATCGTCAATCCAATACAAGACTTATTAAACAAAATACCTAGTCTAAACTAACCTAGAACTCACAAGACACTACAACAGAAAGGGTGATTTGTAGCGGTTAAATTAGTAGCGGTTTATAAAACCGTTACTAATTGTATGTTTATAGCGGTTACGACCCGCGAATAAAAAAATTAGCAACTCAAAACATGCGGGAAGAATAATTGAAATGGCGGGAATAATTATTTTCCGTTGTAGCGGTTCGGAACCGGTACAACGAGGGACCAAATAATTAATTATAATAATAAACACAATTACAGAAAGTAAATTAAAAGAAACGGCGGGAAGATGGAGTAAGGCGGGAATTTTTTAAGCACGTTACAGCGGTTTAGAACCGCTAACATATAACGAAATACTTTATTGCGGGTTAGCACCGTGACAATTTAGTTAGGTGCGGGTCGGAACCGCTACAACACCTACCCAAATTACTATCCCCACAAATCTCAGTATAAAATTTCTCTCAGCCCATCGAGTTTCCAAATTCGCAGCAACCGGCCTTCCTCCTAAATTTAGGGCTTCGACGATTTTTCGTCCGACAACAAACGGCGACGCTGGGTCTGCGATCATCGGCGTCTTTGCGATCTTTGGGATCGTCGGATAGGTTCGATTCTTGTTTGCGATCATTGTGGTTAGGTTCGATTCGTGTTTTCGTCCGACGTCTTCGCTAGATCTTTGCGGTCATCGGTAAGTTTGATTCTTTGGATCTTGTTCTTTTCGTTCTTTGAAAATTCTTTGGGATCTACGCTCGCTTAGGGTTGATCATCGACGTTGTAAAAAAGTATTGGTGAAGATTTTTAACTTGCATTGAATTTGTTACGGTTTCATGTATTCGATACTGATATGGAAAAATTGACCAATTTTGATGAATCTTGGATATGTTTATGCATATTTGATGTACTTGGTTAGTTATCACTTTTTACGGTATCCTATTTCTGGTTTTTTCACACAGATTGATGACATACATTTTTACTCAGGTACTATTGTTGACGAGGAATCTCTCTGTCAATTTGACTAGTCCTGATTTTGAAGACCATGTGAGTAACTCCATCCCTATATTTCAACAAATTTCAACTATAAGATTCTTTCAATATATCTGATGCTATGGAATTGGGTTTTAAATGATTTGCGGTTAAAGCATTTCATAGCGATCCTTTATCATATAAGGGATTCCTTTGTTCCGACACTACTATTTAGGTTATAAGCATTTAAAAATCGATATTTTACTTGTAGAATCATACTTGTTTTTGAAGATAAGAAGTCGGAATAGTTCAGATTACTTCCAAACGCTCAAAAAACCATTGCAGCAAACCAAATCATCCGAAGATGGCTGAATCCCGAGGAAATCATCAAGGCTAACAATTCTGTAGGAAGACACCATTTAACTTGTGGAATGATGGCACTAAATTACAGGACAAAAAACGAAAAATAATATATGAATACCTGAAATCTAGTACACGAAATTCTGTTAGGTTGGTTGATAACTGACACATCTATTTCTAGGTTGTACAGTAAACTTCGATCGAGCTTCTTAATGATTTCCTGAAATCATCAAGGCTAGTATACGAAATATATGAATACCTGAAATCTAGTATACGAAATTCTGTCGGAAATCTAGTATACGAATACCCGAATAAAATGGTAGGTGCACGAAAAAGTTCCCATTACAAAATCATAAACCATCGAATATCAACTGATCCAAAGAGTCTTACTAGTTCATCCAGCCGTTACAAAAAATAATAATTACAAAACCGTTAATTTTGCAACCAGTATATTCTGTTTATTGGATACAAGGAAAATGTCTTCATAGACATGGAAACATACATGTAGAGTTTATTGTCTAGCAAGAATTTGCGTCATGCTTTATACCGAAAGAGCATGAGCACCCAATATTCAATGAAATTTTGCCACCCTTCTACAACACCTCAAAGTAGTGCCTCCAAGGCTCCAACTGAAGATACATCACATTATGCTAACTCCCATAAGCATTCAGCATCCCTGTCACAGATGTAGCACACATGCTGAAAACAAATCTACATGATAACTCTGCCAAATTTGAAAATTCATGGGTCTCACAGCATTATAAGTACCAAAAATGTATATAGCTAACTGAATATCAGAAGCTTTCAGGAACGACAAGATGAAAATAAATTTAACCAAGTTAGGATAATGACTAGGTGCAAGTGCAAAATTCGTAGTTCACGAATGAAGTATTCTATCCTGTGCAGTCGCAAACCCTTGAGATACACAAATGGTGGGAGCTTCTTAAGCTAAAATTTGACTCCCACCCTAGATTGCAAAAAAGGACCACGTTACTTGGTCAACTTTTAGGCCTCTTTAATTTAGAGCAATGTTTCATGCCTTGCATATTGGAAAGAACAGATGGCAAGTGAGAAGATGAGATCATTGAACCTACCAACTGCTATCTAGAGAATATCCGTTAAACCTTGATAAAATCAGAGTTATTTTAAAGAAAAGGTTTGAGGCACGTAATCTCTTTCTACATGTTGTTTATTATTTGTAGAAATGTATTTGTCACTTTTACATAAAATCACTTCAATAGACTAAATATTATATCTCAACACTCCTTTAGCTATATCATATATATCACACGTATCCAGCTTATTAAATATGTAGTCCACTTCTTTCCCAAAGACTTGATATTGTCAGCTGATTCATACAGCTGATTCGTAGAACTAACATGTCTCGTCTTTATTGCCTTCTTGTTACATTGTTACATTGTTACTTAAATCAGTTTATTGATAAATGTATCATATTTACATGTTGCATAACATAATATAATTTCAACATGGTCATTTGTATTTTTGCAACAAATAATCTGGGGTTTCTTTTAGTTACATGTTGCTTAACATAAAATAATTTTGACAGGTTCATTAGTATTTTTGCAGCAAATGAATTGGGTTGATACATTGACATGTTCATATGCACATCTAATCTTCAACCATAAGAAAAGAATGGAATTGCTTGATACAAGCAGTAGGCTCTATAGCATGTGACAAACTGAGGTTACTCATTTTCCGAAGTCTTAATATTGATAAGTCTGAATCCACATGCCTCCAATTTTATGATGTCCATATATAAGAATTTATCGGTATAGGTATAGACAAGTGGATATCTATTTCAATCAATAATTAACTCATGAAACATCTATTTCAATATTGGCAAGAACTACAGTTCATGTTCCATGCTGTCAATACTGTAAGAACACACGATAGCAGAGACGCATTTGTCACATGCATTATATAATTAGTGTTTAGTGTTTCCCACCATCCCATCATCCCACCAAGCATTTACCTAATAACACTAATTAGTGTTTTCTTGTATGAAGGATGGATAAGTCTTGGATTCAACTACCAAAAGGTTCTCATGAATACGTAGCAGGAGTGAATGCATTCTTAGATTTTGCTTTTGAGCACAAGGCTATTCGTGGGAAAATTTTGTGTCCATGTGAACATTGCAAAATTTTAAAGTCTGGCACAAGGGATGAATGTTTCGAGCATTTACTCCTCACCCATTTTCCCAGAAATTACACCTTCTGGGATTCACATGGAGAGGCGGGAACATCTCGTAATGTCGAACGAGTGGCTCCATGCTCGCATCTTAGAAGTGATACAACTCCCCTAGCAGCGGATACAATACAAGAAATGATATATGATGCCTTTAGACCGGGATTGAATAGTCAAGGGATGACTGAATCGGTCGTTGATGGAGACACAGGGGTGTCAAATACTAGCAGTGAGTCAAGTGGTGGTAATGCCAGAGAGTTTTATGACTTGCTGAAAGATAACGAACAACCATTATACGATGGATGCACCAAGTTCTCGAAACTCTCATTTCTAATCAGGTTATATCACATCAAGTGTTTGTGTGGTGTCAGTGACAAGGCTATGGATATGGTTTTTAAATTGTTGCATGATGCATTCGCATTTGCAAATATCCCTCCATCTAATTATGATGCGAAGAAGATCATTAATAAACTTGGTCTTAAGTATGAAAAAATACATGCATGTCCTAATGATTGCATGCTATATTGGGGGCCGGATGCGGATAGAGAAAATTGCAAAGAATGTGAGGTGTCTAGGTGGAAGAAGAACTCTAAGAAGAAGAAACAACCCGTAAAGGTATTGCGCTACTTTCCCCTAAAATCAAGATTACAAAGATTATTTATGTCTTCTAAAACTGCTGAGAGTATACGGTGGCACTCAAGTGAACCCAGTGTTGATGATATGATGAGACATCCAAGGGATTCTCAAGCTTGGAAACATTTTGATTCCATGCATACTGAATTTGCTTCTGAGGAACGTAATGTTCGACTTGCATTAGCTACTGACGGTTTCAATCCATTTGGAAATTTAAGCACAAGTTATAGTATTTGGCCAGTTATTTTGATCCCATACAATAGTCCCCCGTGGATGTGCATGAGGTCAACTGAATTCATTGTTTCTATGTTGATTCCTGGAAAGAAAATGCCTGGAAACAATATTGATATCTATTTGCAACCTTTAATTGCTGAGTTGAAAGAATTGTGGGAAAAAGGGGTTGAGACATATGATGCATATAAAAATGAGGTGTTTGTGTTGAAGGCAGCTCTATTGTGGACTATTAGTGACTTTCCAGGGCTTGGAAATATTTCAGGTTGGAATACACACACTGGTTATGCTTGTCCATCATGTAATTTTGATCAAATTCCTCTTTATTTGGGTTGTAGTAGGAAGTGGTGTTTCATGGGCCATCGTCGATTTTTGAGGCAAGGCCATAAGTTTCGGTTGAATCGTCTTCGTTTTGATGGACGTATAGAAGATAGGGATCCGCCTACATTATTATCCGGGTCAGAGATTTTGAATCAAATGGAGAATATAGAGTTTTCCTTTGGAAAACGTTCATCAACTAGTAGTACTACTGAAAGCAGAACGCGAAAGAGAGCAAATATTGATCAAGCTTCAAAGCAATGGAAAAAGAGAAGTATATTTTTCCAACTTCCATATTGGGAGTCTAATTTATTGCGTCACAATCTTGATGTGATGCATATTGAGAAAAATGTATGTGATAATGTGTTGTTCACATTGATAAATGACAGAGGAAAATGGAAAGATCATTTAGAGGCTCGAAAAGACTTGCAAAAATTGGGTATTAAAAAGGAACTCTGGCCAAAAGAGGATGGAAAATCTTGTCCAGCAGCGTTGTTCACAATGAAAAGGCAAGAGATTGACACATTCCTTGATACTTTGAAATGTGTCATTGTGCCAGATGGTTACTCAAGTGATTTTTCTAGATGCATTGACCTTGCGCAACGTAGAGTATTTGGACTGAAGAGCCATGATTCACACATCCTTATGCAGGAGTTGTTGCCTCTGGCTATTAGGAACATTTTACCTCGTGCGGTGTCTTCTGTGTTGGTTGATTTAGGTTACTTCTTCAAACAATTGTGTTCTAAAGTTGTTAATCCGGCTGAATTGAGCAAACATCAAGAACGAATTGCGCTGACCTTGTGCCATATGGAGATGTTGTTTCCACCGTCATTCTTCACAGTTATGGTGCATCTAACAATTCATTTGATTGATGAAGTTAGACTTGGAGGTCATGTACATTATCGATGGATGTATCCTATGGAAAGGTATGTTTTTAATGCAAACCTTTGATTTTTTGGTTAATTACTTGATCAGACACTAATCCATTGATGTGAATGTAGGTTTTTAGGAAAATTGAAACAATTTGTTCGTAATAGAGCCCAACCTGAAGGCTCCATTGCTGAGGGATGGCTCTCTGCAGAATGTCTGACCTTTTGTTCGAGGTACCTGGATGATGATGTTGAGGCTAGATTCAATCGTAGGGAGCGCGTAGATGATGACCCTATGCTGCCTGAAGCAAGTTTAACCTTGTTTCCTCCGTTGGGTAAACCAGTTGGAGACGGTACACTTGTTAGATTATGTGACATAGAACTCCTGCAAGCACATCGCCACATATTGATTAATTGCCCTCAAGTAGAAGATTTTATTAAGTAAGACATTGATCTATTTTAATTTTATTATAGTAGATTGTGATAAATCATTTTGATGTTTTCATCTCTGAATGTATAGTCGGTTTCGACGCAACATGACGACGAAAATGAGGAATCGTAAAAGGAATGTGAGTTCCAATGAAATAGAGAAGGAAGTCCATCGCAACATTGTCCAGGCGTTTAAGACCCACGTGAGTATGACTTTCTGTCTACTGCAAGGTTATTATCGGATTTTTTGCAAGCTATTGACATTGTCTATAATGTTTTCATAGATTAATGATAATCCCAGAGATCAAACTTCAAAGGAACTTCTTGCACTTGCACAAGGACCATTGAGACAAGCAAGAAAATTTACTGCTTATAATGTGAATGGGTTCAAGTTTCGAACGATTGAACGAGAGAAGAACTTGAAAACTCAAAATAGTGGTGTGTTTTGTAACTTTGGAACTAAGAGCTATGCAAGCACACGTGACAATAGGCCAAGAGAGGGTATAGTACCATTTTACGGTAAACTGGTTGATATTATTGAGCTTAATTACCATGATATTTTTCATGTAACTGTATTTAAGTGTGCATGGGCGAATACGATGAACCAAAGGTTTATTAGAGTAGATGATTTTGGGTTCACATCAGTAAACTTCTCTCATTTGATTCACTCTGGTGATCACGAGGATGATGAACCATTCATTCAAGCTGCCGAGGCTCAATTAGTATTTTATGTAGAGGACAAAGCTGACAAAGGGTGGAGTATTCCTATTCATGTAAAACCAAGAGACTTATACGATATGGGTGAAGAGGATGTTAGCTCGCCTCATGATAACGAGATTAATCAAGCTCAAATTTCAGATGTGGTATTTCCAGATGATGATTCACTGTTTGTTGCGAGGGCCGATGTTACTGCAGAGTTTGAGTAGGGCCGAAGTTGTTTGTATGCCTTTGTATTAATTTTTGTAATGAACTTTTAATTTACATGCAACGGAAGAAGGTATGTTTCTAATCGATTCTACCTAATATTGCCATGCATGTAGTTTTTTATATACTGCAGATTTGTAATAGATACATGCAGCTTCTTAAATGAGAAGAAGTCATATTTAGTTTGGAATGCTATAGGTTGTCTTGGTGTGTCGTCCTTTAGCAATTTGGTCAAAGAGGTATGCTTAATTATTGATCGTGCGTTTGCTCCATTTTGCATTTTCAGCAACTGGAATTCGTGGGGGATGAAACTTAAATGAAACCCCAATTCCACCAACTATGTTGCCAAACTAGGGCATAATTGTTTTCTTATTCATTTTTTGACATTTGTGTCAAAATGAAAAATGATTACTCTTCCTTCATGCTCAGTATTCCATCATCATCCTAGAGAATTTCCAACAGAAAATAATAAGAAATACGAAAAAAGAAAAAAAAGGAAAAAAAAAGTTTAATTGCATTTTCAGTCTGCATATTGCAACAAGGACATGATATGTTGCAATCTCTTACTGGCAGGGTAACACATGATCTCTTCAATATTGTCTGTTCATCTGTTGTCCACACAAAATTTGCTATAATCTTCAGTTTCAAATTTTCACCGGTTTGCTACATGGCTGAGCAAGAGTTAATTGCATTTTTGTCCAATTCTGACTTTTTGTGTTGTATGTAGGGACGTTACTAAACTGAAGATCAGTTCTGTACTATTGATATGTATATTCATCATTTATTTGTTACCTATTTCAATTTCAGATTAGTTTTGTTCCATGATTATCTATTCATCCTCATCAGGTTTCAAGTCTGCAACTGTGTGGTAAATAAAGTTAATATAAACTTACTACAATGACAGCTTTTGGTAGACATTTCAGGCCTTGGGGTATGACAGAGATGAATATTTTTGTGATATTGAACACGCATTGCCTGCAGGTTACAGAATATGAATTTTTTGGACAGTCTAATATGACACTTCTTTTGATTTGTTTATGTAATGAAGAGGGATAGCCTAAGGTTACACGCATTGCCGGCAGGTTATGAATTTTGTTTTTCCCCACTTGTGTTAGAACTCCAACTAATTGAAGAATGATTCTGAAGAAATTATGGTACACCTATCTATTTGAGAATATTGAGCTTTCTATGACACCAAGGGGAATCCTGCCTTAATTAACCTTAGCCACTTGTAGAAACAAACTGAATAAATGTTCATATAAGAATTGTTGACAGAAGATTCCTCAAAATTGTCCAATGCCACTGCAATGATTAATGATGATATCCTTGGAGGAGATAAATGGATATAGTTTTTACAAGATTTGAATGGAAAATTATGATGTAGTCAAGATTGATCTAACTCCCGGGTTTTATATGCACTTGCAGCATGTAGCTCTTTGCAAGCAAGATATTTTGCTTACATTATCATCTTTTCATTATCATTTCCCCCCTATAATTCTGTTATTCTTATCTATGATTCATTTTATTCTTTTGATCAAATGTCTTATATTTTATCTGTGTTCTGTTCAGGATTGATTCCACACAACCGATAAATAACGGGTTTGCTAAGTAGCTGAGATTTGCGCACGATCTGAGGTAAGCTATCTGGTCGTGGCAATATCTTGAAACAAATTCATTAGTAGAAATATGTGGCTTTACACGATTTTGCATTTGATGTCATTTCCACGTTTAGATCCTTATTGTAACCATGATGCCCTAAAAACTCCAGGAGATCCCCCCAAAGTCGTGCTCCAACTTCCCTTTTATAAGCCCCCTCAAAACCCAACCGGTTCTGGTCCAAAACTGTCGAAACAGGCCCACCCGATCGAGTGGAAACTCACCCGATCGGGTGGACTAAACAGAGAGCTCAAATTTGCAGAAAGAGATCTCACCCGGTCGGTTGACAAGTCAACCGATCGGGTGAAATGAAAATTCAGACTGCTGCCAATTTCAGCACACAGCTGCGCTCAGAAAATTCCAGAAAAATCTAGAAAAATCGGATTTGGGCATGTGACCTATCATTGGAAAGCTAACGACGATGTCGACGCTAGAAAAATAAGAGATCATCCAAAATCCTTTTGGAATGATAGCAGATATTCAATGAATGAGCAGTGGTGCGCGAAAGGGGACGAAAAGGCCACCCGATCTGTTGAAATGTCAACCGATCGGGTGAGCAGCTTGTTGCTTCGGCCGTCGCCTTCGGGAGCTTCAACTGGGCGCAAAGGAGAGCGGGTGGCGTGACCGGGTTGTCGTTCGGAGGAATCGGCTACAGATGAACCGATAGGGTGAAGGTCACCCGATCGGTTGGGATTAAGCTTCAAATTCCCGAGAACTCTGTTGGGATGAACCGGTCGGTGAACAGGTCGGTTGACTTTTCACTTCGCTCCAACTTCAATCCGGGTCGTGCACGCGTGCATCACCCGATCGGTTGGCTGTGTCCAACCGATCGGGTGGGGCTGAAAAGTGGCAATCTTGGTCGTTTGACCCCCTGGATCACGCGCGACTCCTCCCGTTGCTCCGGGGACTCATGATATCGTCGTTTTATGTCCCAAATGCTATAAATTCCTGCAAATATACAAAAACAAGGAAAAGTGAAAGAAAACAAGAAAACACGAGAAAACGAATAAAAGACGACGGTAAATAACGGAAAAACACGGGAGAAAATGTGCGCAAATATATGAAATACAAACGCACGTCACCTAGCCAAAGACATATGGTCTGGGCTAGAAATAAAGTTTGGTGGAACTTCGGTAAACAAACTCCGCTCCTTAAATATTCAATTTGACTCGTACAAAATGCGACGAGATCAATCTATGAAAAGGCATCTTCGCCACATGACGAATCTCATAGCTGAATTGAAGGATGCGGGTCTTACGCTGTCTGACGAACAGCAGATCCAAGCAGTCATTCGTTCACTCCCAGATAGCTGGGATAACATGAAAATGCACCTCACTCATAATGAGTGCATTAAAACTTTAAGCGATGTATCCAAACACCTCGAACTCGAGGAAGAGCGGATTCAAGCCGCAAAACCTAGTGCCGAAGTGCACATGGCCGCTAGTTCCTCACATGGAGGAAAGAAGCGAAAGGATAAACGCTTACGGTTTGTGAACGAACGAAAGCAAGAACCGGAAACCTCAAAGAAGACTAAGAACAAAAAGTGGCAAAAGAATGTGCACTCAAAGAAGAAAAACTTGAAGAAGATCAAGTGCTTTAAGTGCAACAAGTACGGTCACTTCGCCCGTACATGTACGGATGGAAGTGATAAGGTAACTTGTAGGACTAGTTACATATGTGTTTCTAGTTCCATGTTTCTTTCTGAATCTAACTATTTTTGGTTGATTGATTCAGGGGCCACGGACCACGTAGCGAAGGACAGAAGGTTCTTCGTAGAGTATCGAAGGATAACTCAAGGAACAAAGTGGATATACGTCGGCAACAACACTCGTGTTGAAGTCAAAGGCATCGGAACATGCAAGCTAGTTCTCGACAATAGCCGGACTCTATTATTGCACGACGTCCTCTTTGCTCCAGATATTCGAAGGAATATCGTATCTGTGGTCATGTTAATGTCTTTAGGTTATGAATGGAGGTTCTATGAACAAAAGGTTGACCTTGTTTGTAATAGTTCTTTAATTGGGTTGGGTAATGTTTGTAATGGATTGATTGTTTTGAACACTATGTATGTTGATTCTTCTTCTATTAATGAAAGTTTCCATTTGACAAATGCTTCTAATTCTGAATCTGAGATCATTTATTGGCATGCAAGACTTGGTCACATTGGACCAACTAGAATGGATAGACTTGCCAAAAGTGGCTTGCTATCTAATGTTTCAAAAGTTGAAATGTCAACTTGCGAACATTGTCTTGTAGGGAAAACTTGTCGCATGCCGTTTGGAACTGGAACAAGGGCCAAAGTTCCATTACAGCTTATCTATTCGGACATTTGCGGTCCAATGAATGTTAAGACAAGACGCGGGAAGTCCTATTTCATCACCTTCATTGATGACTTCACCCGTTTCGGTCACATTTATTTGATTTCCCACAAACATGAAGCTTTATCTTGCTTCAAAAACTATATGAGTTTAGTGGAAAATCAACTAGATCGCAAGATAAAGGTCTTGCGAACCGATCGAGGTGGAGAATATCAATCAACAAGTTTTAAGGAACTCTGTGATGAAAAAGGCATAGTTCATCAAATAACTATGCCTTATACTCCGCAACAAAACGGTGTTGCGGAAAGAAGAAATAGGACATTGATGGAAATGGTCCGATCAATGATGTCTCAGGCAAATTTGCACATCACCTTTTGGGGTGATGCATTATTGATGGCAGCATTCATCTTAAACCGTGTACCCTCGAAGTCGGTAAGTTCTACTCCTTATGAGTTGTGGAACAATAGAACTCCAGACTTAAGAATTCTAAAACCTTGGGGTTGTGCCTCTTACGCACATTTATCCTCTCACAAATATGGCAAACTTGGGCCACGTGGGAGGAAGTGTATCTTCATCCGATACGCTGAAAACTCCAAAGGATATGTTTTCGTCGATAAAGAGGACAATGGGGGTCTAATAGAATTCGAATCGAGGAATGTTGTCTTCTTGGAAAACGAGTTTCCAAGACAGGGTGAGATAAGTCAAGACTTACCCTTGTTTGAGACTTGGGATCAAGAAGGATCGGAATGTTCGAGTGGGAGAATCCTTGGTGAAGAAGAAAATACGTTTCAAACTTCACCAATGGATGATACGAACGATACCAATCCTATTCCGAGTGGGAGTGATGTTATTCCAAGTGGGAGTGATGTCATTCCAAGTGGGAGTGATTAAACTCAAGCAAGACGTAGTAATCGAACGAGGCTAACACCTCTGAGATTTGAGGATGAATTTCCTCAAACATTCATGACATTACTACAAGATGATGACGAACCTGCAAAATTCAAACAGGCCGTCACATGCCCTACTAAAGATAAATGGATAGCGGCGATGGAAGAAGAACTTCAATCCATGAAAACAAACCAAGTCTGGGTCTTGGTTGATTTACCTAAGGGACGTAGAGCCATTGGGAACAAGTGGGTTCTCAAAAATCAAGCATAAGGCTGATGGCTCCATCGAGAAATATAAAGCTCGCCTTGTTGCGAAAGGTTTCACGCAACAGGAAGGAATAGACTACGAAGAGATTTTCTCTCATGTCGTACGTTTTACCTCCAATAAGCAAAGGCGAGGGTTTATGTTTGGAAATGTGTCCCAAAAGATCCAAAAGAAAGCTATGGAAAAGGTTCCATACTCCAGTGCTGTCGGGAGTCTGATGTACGCCATGATGTGTACCAGACCGGACATTTGCTATGCTGTTGGTATGGTAAGCCGTTACCAATCCAACCCAAGACAGGCACACTGTAAAGCGGTGAAGAGGATATTAAGGTACCTCAAAGGGACTGCGGACTATGCGTTGTGCTATCAAGGCAATACCTTGAGACTCGAAGGCTATACCGATGCTGATTGGGCAGGTGATCTCGACAAGCGAAGATCTACCTCAGGCTTTGTTTTCTTGCTCGGGAATGGTGCAATATCCTGGAGCAGCAAGAAGCAAACCTGCATCGCCCTATCAACCATGGAAGCTGAATTTATAGCATTCAGCATGGCGGTCCAAGAAGATGTTTGGCTTAGGAAATTCTTAGACAGGCTGACGGATGCCACTGACTCGAGCACTGTTCCTATATACAATGATAGTCAAGCTTCGATTGCCTATGTCAAAGATCCTAAATTTCATTGTAAGACCAAACACATTGATATTCGATTCAAGTTTGCAAAGGACTATGACAAACGGAAGGAAGTAGACATAGGATACATATCCACGCATAAGATGATAGCGGATCCCCTTACTAAGGCGATCCCCAGAGATGAGTTCTTCAAACACTTATCATCTATGGGAATGCGTAGGTGCTGAGCTGTATCATGTAATATTTCCCATGTCTATAGAAGATCAAAGTTTAATAAAAGAAAGAAGTTCTTTTATATATTGCATACAAGTTTCTTACAAATGATTTTATACATTTGTGTTTAAGTCTCCGCTATTTTATTGTGTGTATGTCGGACAGATTAAGGTTGGCTCTCTCACATGAGCAACCGCCTTATCTTATCAGATGGATAAGATAGAGATGAGACTAGTTTAACGTCAAAATCATTAGACGAATGATTTAGAGTCGTGACTTAAACAAGATAGTCGAATGAAAGATCTGCATCATATGGATGCTTACAAAAGATCTGAGATCTGTATCACAAGGATATTTAAAAGAGATCTCATAGGATTTTTTTTAATCCTATCTGTCTTATGCAGGATGAGAGTCTGGGAATATTTCATGGGTAGTAAGGGGACTCAAAAGATAGGCACTGTGGTGTCTGATCTTTCATCCGTACAACATCATTAAGACATACTCTCCCTGGGAAAGGAGTGATGTTGTAATACGTGTTCATACCACGTATGCATTTCGACCACTGAGTTAGTAGCAATAGAGTTTGCTATTATGTGAGACTCAAAGGCCATATGGGTCTTAATTCTTACCCTCAAGGACTCCAATTGGTTCCTTTAGATTTGACGAGATGATCGCTATCTTAGCATGTTGCTAATGGGCTATGATAATTCGGCTCGGCAGGGCACGTTAGAAAAGCGAATCAAGTCAAGATCAGAAGGTTCGTAAGAAGAGGAAGATTGATTTCATATTCGCATTTGGACTTTAATGATTCAAAGCTGGCCAGCCAATTGTAATCCAGATGGGATTCAATTGTTGAATATAAAGTATAAGAAATGTGATGAAATAATCTAGGGTAAAGCATGCGTTGAACTACTCAACTTTGCACCTTCGAGGTCGTTGTGTATCTCTAACAAGTGCACAACAACATACTCTACGCGCATGACGGTCGCACGGTCTATTTCTCGGTATGATAGATGAAAGAACTAAGAGAAAGACGTTCTCTTACAATCCCCTCAAGTGTGAGTGGGAGATGTTGGATATGGAAGACGTTTGTACACCCTTGTGGGAAATGTACGAGGGAATACGGACCTCGAACGTCGCACACACAAAGTCGTGTGCAAAGGGAATCTGTTCCCTTGTGGAGAGGATCTCTAGATTAATGGGAAAGTCGCATTATATGTGCATAAGTGCATGCAACATATGGCTAATAAAGGGGTAATATCTTCAGCTTATATTGTACCATGCATATGGTACAACTTAAGCTTATAATGTGCCATGTATGATGGTACACCTTAGTTAAATTGTTCCAAAGGAACAATTACTCCTAAAATAACTACCTTGGGGGCTATAAATAAGACCCAAGGGTTAGCCATTTCCTTACACTTTTGCATGGCATTCTTACCTTGCATTTCATTCTAGCGAAGCTCTGCCGAAATCCTTCCTCTCTCTTTATCCAAGTTCTTAATCTAAAAGTAGAGATTTAGATTGTGGATTTAGTAGCCTTACTCCGTCCGTGAGAAGACTCGATCCGTCGTGGCGAATCCGAAGGCGAAGTTCCGGGACTACCGTGTCGCATACGCAAGCGTAAGTCTCAACTTCATTTATCGATCCTAACTCTGTTTTGACAGGATCCAACATGTGTCTCTAGCTCTGGTCCTCCTCAGGGTCGTACTCGGGATCGACGCTCTATGGCTCCACATCAGCTGGCAAGTCAGTCTCCTCCACGTACTCTGGCTCAATCCCAGACGTATAGCACCAAAAGAAGGAACTGTACGTCAGGTAAGGTCTACAAGAAAAAGGTTAGACCAAACTGCAAGTGCACCAATTACTTAACAACGTTTTACTGGTTGATTAACATGCAGAGGTTTTAACAACAGAAGTACACGCTACAGGAAAGTAAACACGCCAAGTAACGGTCGTAGCGAGTGCTACCGACCACAGGACTAGCCTACAGGTGTCAAGACAAGACAGAACATGGAAAGCCAGACACGAAAAGACAAGACACGAAAGGGTTCACGCCTGTTCGGTTCGAGGTGGATCAGACCCTCTTACCGCTTGCACGCTCAACCCTACCCCAAAAACCCCAAGAATCGTGACAGGACAAGGGATCACTTGCTCTAGCTTGACAAGTGCCCTATTGCTCTCTGAGCTGTGTATCAATACATGGGATCACCTGCTCTAGCTTGACATGTGCCCAATTGCCCATCGGGCTGTGAACTAGTACAAGGGATCACTCGCTCTGGCTAGGCAAGTGCCATATTGCCCAGCGGGCTTTGCAGACGGAACGGGACAAGACACGACAAAACAGGAGGGTTATACTAGGGTGTCCACAACTCACACACACGCATGTCAATCCTATGTTGTCAAAATTGTTGTTGTTGGACTCAGATTTCGTTGTCAAATCTGAGCCATCAAGGGCGTCCCGGACGCTATCATTTCACGTCCGGTTCTCATGTTTCTAAATTAACAATCCTAACAAGACGCCGTCCTAAACATGGCCAAGTACGCAAAAGGTACACTTGCCTGTGGTGACGAGTGTGTCGTCTCCCTGGTACGCCTCGTCCAAACGTCTCGTCGGCGGAAGAGCGTCTGAAAATCGTGACACGGCGACGGTGTCAGATCACGATTCAATAATCCCTATTAGGGTTGTGTCTAGGTTATCAGGACTATCCTATTCAATCAAAAATCACATTTTTAATGTAATTAACCTAATCGACGATCTATCCTATGTGCACATGCATAGCGCCCATTCGTCGATTTCTACGGTTTGTACAACGTTTTAAAGAGGAGCGAAAAGTAAATTTAATTTGATTAGGTTGCTGATTTTAATTAGGGTTTGATTATCTATTGTGTGGGTTACTACGAATTTAGGGGACCAACCTGAAAATGACGGTTGCACAAAGATCCGGCGTCGGATCTGGAAAAGTGGAAGCTTTGCGTCGTCCGGAATTTCCTAGGCCGCAGGTAGCGCAGCGAGGAATGTTGATTGTTGGTGGTGTCGTCAGCTCCCGTAGATGGTGGCGAAGATCTCGACGTCTCCCGGGGTCGTCGTCGCTAGATTGAGGTTGGATCTCCACGCGAAGAGACGGCGGCCAGAGCTTGGCCGTATGGTCCTCAGATCTGAGAGGGTGGCCGGCTATTTGTGGGAACACGGGAAGGAGAAGAAGAAAACGGGAGAAAAGGAAGGGAGAGAGAGCCTTGGGGAAGATGGAGGGCGCAAGGATGGAGGAGGAAGAGCAAAGGGAAGGACGTGGGAGGAAGGGGGATAGGTTGGGGAAGAGGGAGACTGGAAACAATCAGGAGAAAAGAAGGAGAAAGCCACGTTTAAATAAGAAAATGAAACGGCGGCTAGCTCAAAAATTAGGGTTTCAGGGTCAACTAGTCGGTCTGAGAAGGGCGGTCGACCGACTAGTTTGAAAACTAGTCGGTCGGTTGTCTAACTGTGACCGACTAAAACCCAAACAGTGAACAGGGTTGTTGTAGGATTCATAGAGTTAGTCGGTCTGTGAAGGCTCGTCGACCGACTAGTTTGCAACCTAGTCGGTCGGCCAGTGTTCATAAACCGACTAAAGGGTAAAAGTGGTCAACAAGATATTTTGAAGATTAGTCGGTCAACGAAGGAAACCTAACCGACTAGTTTGTCAACTAGTCGGTCGGTATTCATTCTTAAACCGACTAAAGGTAAACAGTAATCTGGGTGCGAAAAATGATCTCTGTACTAGTCGGTCTGCGAAGAAGTGTTGACCGACTAGTTCGATAACTAGTCGGTCGGGGGATGAACTTAGACCGACTAAGCGTAAACAGTAACCCAAGGAAAAATGAAAGGAAAAACTAGTCGGTTCATGAAGAGTTGTTGACCGACTAGATTGACATCTAGTCGGTCGGTTCCTCAACGTGAACCGGCTAATGAGCACAGGAAGTTGCAGATTGAAGCGTGAAGCTTCGGAATGATCTCAATGAGTTCCAAAGGCGAACCTATTCTAAGATATGAGCGTCACGAAGCACGCTCAGCTCCAGGTAGGGGAAAAGAAATACGGAAAAGAAAAAGAGAGAGACGAACAATCATATATATATAAATAAATATCATCATACAGAAACCAGCAGTTACATCCTATCCACCTTAAGAAAATACCGCCCTCGGAATTTCTATCAGAATAGGTGAGGGTAACGCTCTCTCATCTCAACCTCTCTCTCCCATGTGGACTCTCCAGGTGATCCGTGATGCCACATCACTCTCACCAGGTCGACTACCTTATTCCTCAACTGCTTTTGTCGACGGTCCAAAATCTGCACGGGCTGCTGGTCATAGGTCAGGTCCGAACGGACCGTGATCTCTGAGAAATCCACCATGTGCGACGGATCACTGACGTACCGACACAACTGGGATACGTGGAATACGTCGTGAACACCCACCAAAGATGGTGGCAGATGTCACGCCCCGCTTCCCAAAAATATGGAGGCGAAGCGTGAGAAGGTCCGCTCAGACTTGAAGCTACAAAGCTGCAAGTCCGATAAGCGTCAATCAAATTTAAAACTGCAGGTCCTTGCAACGCGAACGAAACACGATAATAATAATGAAATGAGACAAAAGAGATATCTCAGAATATCCATAAAATAAGTTTCAACATCACAGAAAAAGCCACCAGGCTAAAAGAAAAGAGTCTAAAGGCCCAAACATGGCCAACAAAAGTACATCGTACAAAACAAAGGTGTCACGCACCGACGACTAACAACAAAGCCTAAAACAAAGAAAGCTCAGCAAAGTCACCAAGAAAGGTCACCGGTGTCCACGAAACTCTTCCTGGACAGTCATGGTCTCAGGCTCAGCGTCAGCAAAACATCACGTACGCAGCAACGGTCTCTGGCTCAGGGTCTAACATGTGACACCCAAAAGAGCAAGGGGCACATGTCAGCAAGTCTACAAGAGACTTGTGCAAGGAAACTGGAAGTAGATAAAGCAACCTAGCAGTTCTAGCATGAATGCAATGGCATGGCAGTTTAAGGTATGCGTGCAACAAGTAAAGTAAAGTACGAGCATGGCATTTAAACATGGCATGAATGACAAATTATACAAATAACACTCACTAGTGCAAGACAAGTAAAATAAGCACATCGTGCACAGAGATTTCGCCTTCTGGCTAGAGTGGCTGATCGGGCCACTCCTAAGCTCAGGTGATCGTTTATCCCTACCCCTCCACGTGTATCGAGCCAGGGCCTTACCCCCGAACGGTAATGCTCGCTTCTGGATCATGAGCCAGGAAGTGTTTTTAACAAGTATGGCATAGGGGTGCACCTAGCCGGACAAGGAAACCGGGCATTGGCTTTTGACCAACACATGAGGCCCGTTCCCAGGAAGTAGTATTCAAGGAGTACAAGTACAAGTATTGTAGCGTGTGCTACGAATGCAACAATCAACTTGGATGACATGTAGAATGCAATGCATGGCAGTTAAAAGTGCGTACAGATAAGGAAAGTAAACGTGACAGTTTAGTATGCATGATTAACAGGTTTAAAGAGTTGGATCTAGCTTCGTTGTCAAGCTAGATCCATTTAGGTGACGGATCTAGTTTCGTTGTCAAACTAGATCAAGTAGGCGTCTAGCCAGCTATCATTTCACTGACTAGTCTCTTTTACGCTGAAAACAAGGAAGTGGCCTAAAAACATGGCCCTACACAAGGGTTGGCAAGTTTCACTTGCCTGCAAGTACAACGTCTGAGAAACACCGTCCAAGAGAGTCCAAGTCACAAATAACCTACGTGCACAAGTCCACCGGCCTAAAGTCCATATTATTAATCTTGATTAGTGAATTTAAAACATTTAAAACATTTTAAAAACATCAATTTTAGTCTTGATTAGCAGGCAATGGGTTGGGGGTCCTAGGGGTGCAAAGCGTTACCTCAACACGACGCGAAAGCTACACTGGCGTCGGGTAGCGACGCCAGGGGTTGGAATAAAAGATCGTGCTCCAAGTCCAGATCCCAATTAGATTCCTCGCTGGAAAGTTCAGAGCAATCAACCGGAGCAACGGTTCCAGATTCCAAGGCTAGCACGTGCGACGACGGGCTACGACGTGTCATAACATCGTACGCGGTAAATCGTCGGAGAGAAAGCATCTAGGTGGGGCCCACAGTAGTCCTAGGGTCCTATGGGGGACCCACAATACCTCTGGAGAACTTGGGGGGCCCACGGTGGCAAGTGGTGCGACGGGTGCGGGGTTGTGACGAGTGGCTCTCGGTCGTACAGCCTCAGTGCGGGGGATTCTCTCGGTCGGACTCGCTTGGTGCGGGGCTTGCAGCGCAGCGGGCTGCAGCGGTGCGGGCGGGGGCTTGGTGCGGAGAGATCTGTCGGTCGGTGCGGGGGACAGCACCGGTCGGGCGCCTTGGATGCGGGGTTGCAACGTTGCAACGTCGCAATGTTGCAACGTCGGTCGGTGCGGGCGATCCGCTCGGTCAGACACGAGCGGATGTGGGGCGATAGAGCGGGTTGGTGCGGGGGTTGGTGCGGAGCAGGGATGCGGGCGACAGCGGGCCAAGCTCTCGGTCAGAACGAGAGCTTCTCTCGGTCGGTGCGGGCGAACGGAGTGGGCGGCTGTGCAACGATGCGGGCCAAGCTTGGTGCGAGGGCGGCCAGCGGTCGGAGCGGGGGTTTTGGCCTCGTTTCTTCGGTCGTGCGGGGGGAGTTCGTCGCAACGTTGCGACGATTCGTCGCAACGTCAAATTTGGGTTTTGGAAGCGGCTAGGGTTATTTTCTTGCGAAAATAGGTCTTCCTAAAGGTTGTTTATATAGTGTAGAGGGGTTGACTAGGTCTCGGGCTAATCCTAATGAGATTAGGAGTTTAAAATAATTTAAAATTCAAATCCACTCTTCCTAATCACATAGGGATTGGGTGCGGCCAAGATAGGGGCTGAGATTTGGCTCAAAAATTATTTAAAACGTTTGAAACTCAAATAAATTTTATTTGGTCGAAATTAATATAAAAATTAATTATTAAAAAATATTATAAACCTTGTTAAAAATATAAAAGTGGTCAAATGAGCTCCAAAAATTATAAAATAAATATCGGGGTGATCGTGGCAGCGAAAGTGAGCTAGCTAAGAAGACGGATCTCAATTTCGACGTCGGACGACGGAACTAAAAATAGAAGCGTCTCCCGTCAAAAGTGAAAATCACAACGTCTCATCGAATAAGATCAAATCGTGGGAAAACGACTCGCGAAACGTCGTTCCAAATTAGTGCCACAATTTACTACTCTCAAAGACGTTCACAACGGCATATCACAATAAAGTGTTCACAAACAAACAAAGTCTAAAACAAACACGTGCACGGCCAAAAGCACATGCACGAACATCGTACAACGAAAAGTGGTCGTTACAGCAGAGCAAGGCGGTAGGCCATTGCTCCTACACGCTCCAGCACATCGAAAGGTCCGATGTACCTCAGACTCAGCTTCCCCTTCTTCTCGAAACGAATAACTCCGCGGTTTGGTGAAATCTTCAAGAAGACGTGGTCTCCAGGCTGAAACTACAAAGGTCTCCTCTTGGCATTCGCCCAATGCTTGAATCGATCCTGAGCAACTCGGAGCTTCTCCCTGATGTTTCTCACGACATCCACAGCTTCCACTATCATCTCCGGACCCAACAGCTCCCGATCTCCAATGTCATCCCAGCTCAGTGGCGATCGACACTTCCTCCCATATAAGGCAGCAAACGGTGCCATGCCAATGCTCGCCTGGTAGCTGTTGTTATAAGAAAACTCCACCAAATGGAGATGGTCCTCCCAAGATCCCTTTAAATCGAGCGTGCAAGCTCGCATCATATCCTCCAGAATCTGAATAGTCCTCTCAGACTGGCCATCAGTCTGCGGGTGGTACGCCGTGCTGAAACTCAGACTCGTACCCAAATGTTCCTGCAGACTTCTCCAGAACTGAGATGTGAACCTCGTATCTCTGTCAGACATGATGCTCACGGGGACTCCGTGTAAGCGTACAATCTCCTGCACGTACACGGCCTACGTCACAACTAACCCAAGGTGGAAAATCAAAAAGAAGTAAAAGAAGAAATTTTACCTCTAGATACTTCCTCGCCAAAGCTTCCATAGACTGGCCCACTCGGAAAGGAATGAAATGCACAGACTTGGTCAACCGATCAACGATCACCCAGACTGCGTCGTTCTGTTTCGGGGTCCGAGGTAAACCAGTCATGAAATCCATCGTAATATGTTGCCACTTCCACTCCGGAATAGGAAGCGGTTGCAGCATCCCAGCAGTACGATGGTGCTCGGCCTTCACCTGTTGGCATATCAAACACTTGGCAATGCTTCGTGCCACACTCCTCTTCATGCCAATCCACCAGTAATTCAGTCGAAGGTCCTTATACATCTTGGTGCCACCAGGATGTATAGAATAAGGCGAGCTATGAGCCTCGCTCAAAAGCTCCTCCCGAACATCACCCGTAGGTACACAGAGTCTGCTGCCGTACCACATCGAACCATCCTCGTGAATCACAAACTCCGCACGCAATCCAGCTTCAACCTGCCTCCTGATCCTCTGCAACTTCAGATCTACTGTCTGCGCTGCCTTGATCCGATCCACGATCGTGGACTGAATCTGTAAATTCATGAAAGAATGAACCACACCAGGTAGGACAACCTCCAAATCCATCTCCTTCAGCTCCTGCTGAATCCTCCAATCAGCAGTATGCATCATAGCAGTAGGAATTCTACTCAAAGCATCCGACACTACGTTTACCTTCCCCGGATAATACTGCAGATCTATCTCATAGTCAGCCATGAGCTCCAACCATTGTCTCTGACGCATGTTGAGCTCCTTCTGCGTGAATATGTACTTCAAACTTTTGTGATTGGTGAAAATCTTCACGCTCTCACTCAGTAAGAAGTGCCTCCAAATCTTCAATGCAAAGATCACCGCAGCCAACTCCAGATCGTGAGTCGGGTAATTCTTCTCGTGCGTCCTCAATTGACGAGAAGCATATGCGACCACATGGCCATGCTGATGCAGAACGCATCCTAAGCCCTTCCCTGATGCATCACAATATACTTCGAAACCTCCGCTCCGATCCGGTACCGCCAAAACTGGTGCTGAGGTCAACCTCGCCTTCAAGATACTGAAAGCCTCCTCACAAGCATCAGACCACAGAAACTCCACATCCTTCCTTGTCAGCTTCGTCATCGGCTCCGCAATCTTCGAGAAATCCTTGATGAACCGCCGATAATAGCCTGCTAAACCAAGGAAGATCCTGATGTCGGATGCTGACTGCGGAGTCGGCCAATCACGAACTGCTCTGACCTTCTTCGGATCCACAGATATGCCATCACCAGACACCACGTGTCCCAGAAACGCGACTCTGTCCAGCCAGAACTCGCACTTGCCATACTTGGCATACAACTTGTGTCGCCTCAGCGTCTCCAACACTGTCCTCAAATGACAGCTGTGCTCTTCTTCAGACTTCGAGTAAATAAGAATGTCGTTAATGAAAATGACAACAAACTTATCCAAGAAGTCGTAGAAAATCAAGTTCATGAGGTTCATGAACACAGCTGGAGCATTGGTCACGCCGAAAGGCATCACCACAAACTCATAGTGTCCGTACTTCGTCCGGAAAGATATCTTCGGAATGTCATCTTTCTTCACCTTCAACTGATGATATCCGCTCCTCAAATCCAACTTCGAGAAAACTCTTAAACCTCCTAGCTGATCAAAAATGTCATCGATGCGTGGCAGCGGATACTTATTCTTCACAGTGACAGCATTCAATCCTCGATAGTCCACGCACATCCTGCGTGACCCATCCTTCTTCTTCACAAGCAATACTGGTGCACCCCACGGTGACACACTAGGATGGATGAAACCCTTCTGCAACAGCTCATCCAACTGCTTCCGCAGCTCCTCAAGCTCTGCGGGAGCCATCCGATACGACGCCTTTGATATCGGCTGCGCACCCGGCATCAGATCGATACCGAACTCCAAAGCCCTGTCGGGTGGCAGACCCGAGATATCCTCCGGAAAGACGTCGTCAAAGTCTCTGACAACTGCTGGTCGGTCGATCTCCATCTCCATCTGCAACGCTGCCTGCACTGGCACCTCCGGCTTGGCCCGTAATCTGATGGGCCCAAGCGACTCATCTCTGTTGCAGAACTCGAACTCCGGATGGCCTGGAATCTGGAAAACCACTCTCTTGACGTGACAATCGATCGAAGCATGGAAATCTCACAGCCAATCGATGCCCAAGACGACATCAAAATGCGGCAGATTGTGGATGATGAAGTCTACATATAACTCATATCCACTAACCACTAAGGGAATCGACCGACATCCCGGGTTCACAGTCACCACTCTGTTCCCTGTGGTGATGTCCCAACACTTAGGAAGTGTGTGGAAAGGAATGGAGTGCTTTGTCATAAAACTCCGGGATATGATGCACATGGATGCACCGGAGTCAAACAAAGCCAAAGCAGGGTGAGAGGACACAAGGATGGTGCCTAAGAAAACAAGTGGTCTAAGGTCAAACACTACTCTAACAATCAAAAAAACAAACAACACTAACAAGACTAGCAATACAATATAGTTATGAAAAGGAACTACTAGGTCAAGATGTTACCTACAATCACCCCATCCAGCTCCTCAGTCTCCACAGCAGTCATAGTATAGGCCGGCCTCGGAGGCTGCACTGCTCGCTGGTACATCTGCCTCTGTGGCACCAAGGGTGGTCCACGAACGGCAGGTCCTCTCTGAACTGGGGCAGGTGCCCTCATCTGCAACGGGGCTGGCGCTCCAACAACAGCAGTGCAGGATCTCGGACAATCCTTCGCAGCATGCGAAACATCTCCACAAAGTAGACACAGACCCAACTTCCTCCTACAGTTGGTCTAAACATGTCCAGGCTTGCCGCAGAAATGGCAGGGACCCTTGCTCTGCTGCTGCACTGGTGCTCCAGGTCTCTTGAATGGCACAGTCTGGACTGGCCTCATCATCGGCTTGGCAGGTGGCCGGTACTGCTCCATGGGGCGTTTCCCTCTGTCCTCTGGAGTGTCAGGCAGGTGCGAAATCGTCTCATGATTCTTCGCAGCATCTAACACCTCCCTCATAGTCGAGAAACTAGCAGAGGACATGGAAGCCTGGACCTTCGGACGAAGTCCCTGATGGAACCGCTCAGCTCGGTTCTCCTCCTTCTTCACCATATGCGGGGCAAAACGGCTCAGCATCTCAAATTCAGCCTCATACTCATCGATCGTCATGTCCCTATGCTTCAGATCCACGAATCTGCCCATCAGCTCTCTCCTAGCTGCCTTAGTGAAATACTTCTCCTTGAACATGTGGCGGAAAGTCTTCCACTCCACAGGCTTTTGCAGACGCCTCTCCTCAATGCGCCACCGGTTTCGGGCAATCTCAGTCAGCTGCATCTTCGCGATCTCCACTCGAGTCTCATCTGGAATCTTGGCAGCAACCAACTTCTCCTCAGTGATCTGGATCCACTCATCGGCAACCAGAGGTCCTTCCTTCCCAGAGAAGGTCTTTGGCTGAAGCTCGTTGAACTGCTTCACTCCTTGAGCAGCTCGCGGAGCAGGCGGAGGTGGAGGTGGTGCAATAGGTGGGGCCCGGGCAGCACGGGTGGACTGATGCACCAGCTGATGCTGCACCTCAAGCATCTCACACATCACGCCAAGGAACTGACGGAACTCTCCGCCCTGGTCTTCCTAAATCCCATCTCCAGCGCTTCCCGATCAGGTATTACGTCGCCCTGCCATCCTATTGAAAGAAAGACGTAGGTTAGACTCGTACAATCTATTCTATAATTGATGAAGATTTTGAATTTTGTCCTACTAGGACAAGTGACTAGGACAAGGGGTTGATGACTAATACAAGGGGTTGATGCCTAGGATTTTGTATGTGTTGTGTTTGAAATTTGGACTCAATTTGAAATTTGAAATGAAATTTTGAACTCAATTTGAATTCAATTTTGAGCTCAGTTGAAATTTGAACTCACTTTCAACTCAATTTGAACCCAGTCCTTGCCGCATGGTGTTTACAACCATTACGTTCACCCAAAACAGAATCCCATGGGCCCACCTTAAAGTTAGCTATTTGCAAGCAGTGGGGGCTCTGTGAAAGCGGGTGGATTTAATCTTTAAGGATTGCATTTTGAAGGGATGCTTGGAGAAACCAAAAGCCTTCAGATTTCGTCTCATTATTTTAATCATTTGAAAATAGTACAGAGAGAGCAATGAGCTCTCAACTCTTTCTCCCTCCCTTCCTCCCTCTCTCTCCCTCCCTCCCCGGTGCAGGGCGGATGCCATCTCTCACCGGCGCATGGCCTTCAGGTAAAATCTTCCCCCAGTTAGGGTCTTATGCTCTCCTTCCTGAAGACATCAGACCTCCGCAGTCCTCTCTCAATGTCTCCTTGGCCTTTGATTAATTCTGGAAAAATTTCTAATTTGGATAAATTGAGCTAATTGTGCTGTTGTTTTTGTCGACGAGAACTAGGTATGGGAAATGGGTTTCGGCCAATCCCACCCTCTCTCTCTCGATTCCTTTTTTGCTCGCGCTCTCGCCATAGCCACGCAACAACCGAAGCCCTTCAGGTAAACCTTCGGCCCTCCCTCAATCTCTCTCATGCCATTGATTAATTTTAGAGAGGGGGCAGAATTTGATCTGTCTCTCTCTTCTTTCATTCCAAAGAGAAGAAGACGCTATGGCCACCTAGCACCAGATCGCAGTTCATTAGCCGGCGCAGAGAGGTACTCTTTGTTTTCTTATTCTTTCTTCTTTCTTTGTTCAAGTTAGAAAATTTTTTGATGCCCATCTGTTTTTCTTGGTTGATTGTTCAGTAAAATCCGTTGATTTTGAATTTCAAACACATTATCATTTAGTTTCTTTTAGTTAAAATTTTTCCTTTTGGTGGTTAAATTTTATAGGGTCTTCATCTGTTTCGTATTAGATATAATCCATTTTGGTGTTTTTAACAGAATTACAAGGTTTGTTATAATTTTGTCAAGGTCCATGCTCAAAGGAATGCACACCAACTGTTTGTAAAAATGCTCAAAGGTAAGTTCTTTTTTTGATTTGATTCATTCTGTTTTTGATTCATATCTTCTTCTTCAAGTTACATGACCAATTTAGATCCTCATATCCAGATGGAGTTTGGCCTTCATGATCCATTTACACAAATTACTTCATCAGAATGTAAGTTCTTTTTTTGATTTGTTGTTGTTTTTGGATGGAATTTGATTGGATCTGATAGTTTTATTTTTTCTTCCATTCTGTTTATGGTTCCTTTTTGTAGTTTTCTTCCATTCTGTTTGTTTTCTTTTTGAATTTGATTGGATCTGAGAAGTAGGTTTCTGCCATGCAAATGATGCTTTAAGAAGAATCAAAAGGAGCAGATAAAAAGAAGATGGATGCTGGACCCATGAAGGTTTCTCTAAATTCAACTGTAGGCATGAAAGATTATGTGTTCCTCAATTGGTTTTTACTATTATCTTCTGAGTGAGTGGCCTCTATGTTTCCTGGAACAACTCTTTGAGAGCCGATTGGTAATTCATCAGACTTCAACGGATTTGTGAACATGTTCTTGGCTTCTTCGAATCCATGGGTTTCAGATGTCCCGAGAGGAAAGGTGTCGCTGATTTCTTGCAGGAAGTACATATCGAACTTGCCCAATGTTTTTTTCGCAACAAATATAACTCTGTTTAGAAAGGATTTAGAAACAAAATTGATTAATTGATTAATATTTACGTGCCAGCGAGAGTTCTAAATGCATCAGATTTTTCATGGTGAGATATAATTTCTGATTATGTATTACGTCTCTGAATGTAGGATATGCTGAACAGATGCGAACGAAAATGTTGATTAATTTGTCGCCATCAAAACCAAGGGAGCCCAAAGACCTGCAAGGGATTTTGGCTATGTACTATTTATGAGGTCAAAGCACCACATTTCATTACACAATGGCATTGACACCACTATTTTCCATGGGATTGAATTCAATCAAAAATGTATGTCAGGGGATTGTCCAAGAACAAAGGGTGACATAGACAAGGGAGAATGGACATGAAAGTTGAAAGTTGAAAGTAGTATATTGGACATATGAAAGTTGAAAGCAGTATATTTCAAATACGACTTAAAGCTTTCCAAAGATGGTTTTGTAGTTTTGGAAATTGGTTTTTTGTAGATATTTTTTAAAAACAAGTGTTCTATTTAACTTATTGTAGATTTTAGTTCTCTTACAATTGAATTATTTGCATAATTATCTCTTAAAACATATTAATTCTTAGTACAATTGAATTATTTGCATAATTATTGGTGCAATAGTCATTAATCAAATGAAATACCTAGATCCACCAAACTGATATCATGTTAGCTGTTTCAATTTGAATTGCATGGTAGTAAACAGTTGATCACAACCAAATTCTTTGGCCAGTGAAGTATAGGTAAGCAACATTCTCAACGTTGAAACCCCAAAAATTAAAAAAAATCTTGACAAATTAATTAGGGACCTTTTATCCAATACTTAAATTAAAGAACAAGAGAATAAGAAACCAACTCATATTTCACATTATTTAGAATCTCAGATACACACATGCATGTGATATTACATAGTAATTGACTTCAGGATTTATTATGCACGTAGAAACACACATATCAGCTCATAATATATATAAAGCACAACTACAATATAGATGCAGGATCAGGCAATGTATCCAGCCTTGAGAGATTCAATCGGGCCCTTGCCGTGAGGTCCATTCCTTTTTATGTTCATCATGTACTCATCGTAAGTCATCCTTCTGTACCGCAGATGATCATCTTCTCTAATTATGAGTTCTTTATATATAGTTCTCAATACAATGGAAATCAAGTTTCAAGGTAACATATTTGATCCTGGTGGAGACTATGTGAGAACTTGGATTCTTGAGCTTACAAGAATGCCTACCATTTGGATACACTATCCATGGAATGCTCCAAACTATGTACTTGAAGCTTCTGGAGTTTTGATAATAAGTGTTGTTTAAAATTTGATCTCAAACTATAAACAGCCATATGTGATTTTTCTATTAAGTTCCACTGTCACGCCCCGCTTCCCAAAATATGGAGGCGAAGCGTGAGAAGGTCCGCTCAGACTTGAAGCTACAAAGCTGCAAGTCCGATAAGCGTCAATCAAATTTAAAACTGCAGGTCCTTGCAACACGAACGAAACAAAGATAATAATAATGAGATGAGACAAAAGAATAATCTCAGAATATCCATAAAATAATTTTCAACATCACAGAAAAAAAAACCACCAGGCTAAAAGAAAAGAGGCTAAAGGCCCACACATGGCCAACAAAAGTATAACGTACAAACCCAAGGTGCCAAGCACCGACAGCTAACAGAAATCCTAAAACAAAAGGAAACTCAGCAAAATCACCAAGAAAGGTCACCGGTGTCCAACAAAATCCTCCTGTGCAATCATGGACTCAGGCTCAGCGTCACCACGTACTCAGCAACGGTCTCTGGCTCAGGTCTAACATGTGACACCCAAAAGAGCAAGGGGCACATGTCAGCAAGTCTACAAGAGACTTGTGCAATGAAACTGAAAGTACAAGTAAAAGCAACCTAAAAGTTCTAGCATGATGCAATGACATGGCAGTTAAAGTAATGAGTGCAACAGGTAAAGTAAAGCGAAGTAAAGTACGAGCATGGCATGACATTCACAAGACAAGTACAAGACAAGAAAAGTAAGCACCTCGTGCACAGAGATTCTGTCTCTTGGCTAGAGTGGCTGTACGGCCAGCTCCTAGCTCAAGTGATCGTTTATCCTTACCCCTCCACGTGTGTCGAGCCAGGGCCTTACCCCCGAACGGTAATGCTCGCTTCTGGATCACGAGCCAGGAAGTACAAGTATTGTAGCGTGTGTCGAGCCAGGGCCTTACCCCCGAACGGTAATGCTCGCTTCTGGATCACGAGCCAGGAAGTACAAGTATTGTAGCGTGTGTCGAGCCAGGGCCTTACCCCCGAACGGTAATGCTCGCTTCTGGATCACGAGCCAGGAAGTGTTTTTAACAAGTATGGCATAGGGGTGCACCTAGCCGGTCTACGTATCGAGCGTTGGGATTAGCAACTTACTATGCTCGCTTCTGGTCACGAGCCAGGAAGTACAAGTATTGTAGCGTGTGCTACGAATGCGACATTCAATGCATGGATGACATGACATGGCAAGTAGTAAAGCGTACAAGTAAGGAAAGTAAACATGACAGTTTAGTATGCATGAACAACAAGTTTAAGGGGGTTGGATCTAGCTTCGTTGTCAAGCTAGATCAATTAGGTGACGGATCTAGTTTCGTTGTCAAACTAGATCAAGTAGGCGTCTAGCCAGCTATCATTTCACTGACTAGTCTCTTTTACGCTGAAAACAAGGAAGTGGCCTAAAAACATGGCCCTACACAAGAGTTGGCAAGTTTCACTTGCCTGCAACTATCACGTCAAGAAAACACCGTCCAACGAGTCCAAAGTCACGATTCCTACGTGCACAAGTCCACCGGCCTACATCCGTTTTATTAATCTTGATTAGTGATTGCTAAAAACATTTAAAATACTTTAAAATACTGATTTTTAGTCTTGGTTAGCATGCAATTGGGTTGGGGGTCCTAGGGGTGCAAAACGTTACCTCAACACGACGCGAAAGCTACACCGGCGTCGGGTAGCGACACCGGGGGTTGGAATAAAAGATCGCGCTCCAAGTCCAAATTCCAATTAGATTCCTCGCTGGAAATTTCAGAGCAATCGACCGGGGCGACGATTCCAGATTCCAAAGCTAGCACGTGCGACGACGGGCTACGACGTGCGACGACGTCGTACGCGACGGATCCTCGAAGAGCAAGCACCTAGGTGGGGCCCACAGTAGTCCTAGGGACCTTTGGGGGACCCACAATACCTCTGGAGAACTTGGGGGGCCCACGGTGGCAAGCGGTGCGACGGGTGCGGGGTTGCGACGATTGGCCATCGGTCGTACAGCCTCGGTGCGGGGAGCTCCATCGGTCGCTGCGGGGGAAACGGCTTGGTGCAGCGCAGCGGGTCGGTGCGGGCCTTGGTGCGGAGGGGTTTGTCGGTCGGGCGCTTAGGGCGGCTCGGTCACAGCGCTTGGATGCGGGGACGGCTATCGGTCGTAGCGGGCGGATGCGGTGGGTTTTCTCGGTCGTGCGGGGGGCTGAACGTCGCAACGTTGCGACGATTCGTCGCAACGTCCAATTTCAAGTTTGGAAGAGGCTAGGGCTAATTTCTTGCGAAAATAGGTCTTCCTAGGGGTTGCTTATATAGTATAGATGGGTTGACTTGGTCTAGGGCTAAATCTAATAGGATTAGAATATTAAAATAATTTAAAATTTGAATTAAAACTACTCCAACTCACCCAAGGGTTTGACTTGGTCCAAATGAGCTGGAAATTGGCTCAAAATTCTTTAAAACGTTTAAAACTCAAATAAATTTTCTTTGGCCGAATTTAATATAAAAATTAATTATTAAAAATATTATAAAACTTGTTAAAAATATATAAGTGGTCAAATGAACTCCAAAAATTATAAAATAAATATCGGGGTGATCGTGGTGATGAAAGTGAGCTAACTAAGAAGACGGATCTCAAATTCGACGTCGGACGACGAAACTAAAAATAGAAACGTCTACCGTCAAGAGTGAGAATCGTCACGTCTCTTCGAGTAAGTGTAAATTGTGGAAAAACGACTCGGGAAGTGTCGTTCCAAGATAGTGCCACTATTTAATACTCTCAGAGACGTTCACAACGGCATATCACACAAAAGTGTTCACAAACAAACAAAGTCTAAAACAAACACGTGCACGGCCAACAGCACGTGCACGAAAAACGTACCACGAAAAGTGGTCGTTACATCCTCCCCACCTTAGAATAAAGTCCGTCCTCGGACTTTCTAATATAGCTAAGCGCTCTAGTAACTACCCCAATCAAGTCATATTATAATTCAACCAGGTATAGTCATTACAAGTGCTTATATATGCACTAGGTAGTCAAACATTAACACTACCAACACGTATATCTATACATTCACATACGTATACACTTCTACCTATTATAGTCAGTCAATTTTATACATGTATTTCAATCATATATATAAGCATACATTCCTTATATCACTACTGCTTACCTAAACACAAAACAATATTTCAGATACTTATATAGGTATGATCTCATACTAGCAAATACAATCATTGCTCTACCTATATGTAGCTACCTATGCACAAACATCAAGGGTATACTACCCTCTGATAATCCCTAGTATTCATCCAACACTAAACACATCAACACATGTAATCACACCATACAATAATTAATCAAGTTTCACTATATATATATATATATATATATATATATATATATATATATATTCACCACTACTATAGTTTCACAATATATAGTCATTCAAATACATGCAAATAGTTCACCATATATTCACATCACGTACGGTCCTATAACTGTATTTACGACACGCCACATATATCATAGTCATCAATACTTATAACTAAGCACATACTTACCCGTGCATGGTGCACACCCATACACGCTAACATTTCATTTACGCATACCATTCACACCATTATATATAACTAGCACACCAACACACCTAGTTTAGCTAGTACACATATGTTCACACTAGCAGGTCCTTAGTAATTAACTATACCACAAGACCAACACCTATAACTATATACTGGCGTAGCGACCCACAATCATGTGTGTAACTCAACCAGGCACAAACACTTCTATCACTATACATACATCAAGCATTGCTATATTCAAACTACAAACATACATTCGATATACTTAGAGTATACCCACTCAAGCTTGAGTGAGACTCAATACACATATTAGAATATTCTATATACGTAACACGACATTCATATATATATCAATACTACTCCCATATATATACATCTACCAATACAACCATATACATTCCATAAATCAATCACACTTAATATTTAGTCAGGCAATACTCACATATTTAAATCATTTTATATACCATAATAATAATAATACAGACATCAGCACTCGTATAATTATAATACACTCCCTAATACATGCATACATATTCATCGTATAGTCACACGCACATGTAACTTATATATATATATATATTCACACCATAGCCTACTACCTATAATTAGTATACTAACACATCCACACATACATAATTAAGATGTGCAATAGTCGTGTATACCTCACGGTATGCACTCATGCAACATCCCGTAAAAGCAAGCAATACCAATCAAAATTATAATCCTACTACCATATGTATATCACCTATATACTCATGCAACAAAACATAACTACTTACATATAAGCACCATATATATCTACCTACGAGCACATACTCACTCGTACTAGTATATAGGTCACACAATAGACCTACTTACTTATCTATATGTTCACCCATTATCATCACACCTAGCATATACATAGCTTTACCAATCATTTATTTCAACCATTATAAGTATTACATACACTACTTAGATATTTCAACGCTAACTCTTATATACACAGGCATCCCTAGTATAGTATAGCTATCCACACAAAAATCTACAACTACTAACACACAACAACTTCATACTATCACGAATAACTCCGAGTATATATATATCACTCAATAGGCAAACATCAATATACTATGGGAATTCTCATTCAAGCCCACGTACACAACTTAGGTACGTGCACTACGACTACCTCACAAGGGTCCAAGGGTCTACTAACAACTAAGGGTTGACACAGACATTGACGGACCCTAAGGTCTAAGCAATAAAGAGAGGTCGAGAGCGTGCCGAGGGAAGGATCGATAAGCACGAGTTCAGATAGGATGAATACAAGGAGACAGCTTGGTTAGACGAAACATTGACTCAATGGTGATGTTTAGGTTGAGGGAAAAGGGAGATGTAGTGATGCTTATATAGGAGGGGAAAGAGAAAATGTGGTAAGTAGCACAAGCTAAAATACGTGAAATCTGAAAACTGTTGTTCTTCAAAATTAAAATCCTCGTCTGAAAAGAAATATTTGGGGATCGATTAAACGAGTTGTTCAAAATAAATTTGAGTCGAAAATTCATAATAAGGGAAAATGTTTTTAATGGCTTATCGCAAATCATTAAGAAAGGAAAGTAAATCATTCGCACGGACATTAAAGACGTAATTTTTTGAAAATATTATACGGCAGTAATTTAATATAATGTTGTCAAAAGTTTTTGAAAGTCAAAGAATGAAATCAAGTAACGGAAGGATTTAAACTCATGTTAAATGCTTTCAAAACTTTTAGGCTATGGAAAATCAATATTGATACTTCTTTTAGAAAACCATGGTTTGCCAAAAATGAGAAACTGATTTACACAGGGTTCTTAATATACGAACACAACCAGTCTGGTACGGATATAAAAATAATTGAAAGTATGTATGGTGCACGGAAAAATAATATTAACGACTTAGTATAAGAATTATCAAGATCGAATAGCAAGTCTTTAAAATCAAATCATGGAGGGTCTAAATCAGAAAGTGGTTATGAAAATAGTAATTTTGCAAAAATCTGAAGTAGCGAAAACGACGAGCAAAACCAACTTGCTGAAAGCTGAAATTCCATGTGTCTTGAAAGTATATTAAAGTAAACGTGACGTTTCATTCGTATAAGAAGGAAAATTATAAATCATATTGGGAAAAATAAAAGTACGGTTCTATATAAAATTAATATATGAAGGAACGACACATTTACACAAGTACAAAAAACATAGGCTGGGAAAATACTATAAACTAGTATTCAGAAATTCCGACAACGTTTTTAAAAATTTGAATCAATGAAGGAGGATGAAATATAGGTATATTAAAATTTTGGACAAAATTAAACTTGGTGGAAAAGAAGGTTGAAAAACACTTTCAGAAGGTTCAAGTTTTGCAATGGTGATGTTTGGAGATTGACGACGATCGTCAAGAGGTGATCTCGTGAATCGAGTCAAGGAAATTTGGTCGGGTGATCAGAACATACATACGCCTAGGATATGATTCTGGAGGATCTACGGGGAAGCTCCTATGGTCGACCAACTAAAGATTTGGAACTAGGCACTAAGACTTCTAAAGGTTAGACGGTAAAGGAAAGCGTTCAGCTTGGTCCGAAATCGATGAACCCAAAAGCGAACGATCGAAGGAAAATCGAGAAGTCTAATATGGTCAGGGTTAGGCAAGGACCACTAGGGTAACTCATACGGCGATCAATTGCAAAAAGGGGGTCTAACTACAATCAGGGCCTCTAACTAGCAAGCACAGGCGTCTAACTAAGTCTTCTTATCACCTAGTGTCATAAGAAAACGACTAAACTCAGGGCTTATTACTCGAATGTTGCAATTTATTTAATGGACATTCCGTTATTATCGTTGTTTCGTTTATTCGCAATTGCAAGACTGGACCTGCATGGGCCACCAACAAAACATGTCACGCCCCGCTTCCCAAAATATGGAGGCGAAGCGTGAGAAGGTCCGCTCAGACTTGAAGCTACAAAGCAGCAAGTCCGATAAGCGTCAATCAAATTTAAAACTGCAGGTCCTTGCAACGCGAACGAAACAGAGATAATAATAATGAGATGAGACAAAAGAATAATCTCAGAATATCCATAAAATAATTTTCAACATCACAGAAAAAAAAACCACCAGGCTAAAAGAAAAGAGGCTAAAGGCCCACACATGGCCAACAAAAGTATAACGTACAAAACCAAGGTGCCAAGCACCGACAGTTAACAGAAATCCTAAAACAAAAGGAAACTCAGCAAAATCACCAAGAAAGGTCACCGGTGTCCACCAAAATCCTCCTGTGCAATCATGGACTCAGGCTCAGCGTCACCACGTACTCAGCAACGGTCTCTGGCTCAGGTCTAACATGTGACACCCAAAAGAGCAAGGGGCACATGTCAGCAAGTCTACAAGAGACTTGTGCAAGGAAACTGAAAGTACAAGTAAAAGCAACCTAAAAGTTCTAGCATGATGCAATGACATGGCAGTTAAAGTAATGAGTGCAACAGGTAAAGTAAAGCGAAGTAAAGTACGAGCATGGCATGACATTCACAAGACAAGTACAATACAAGAAAAGTAAGCACCTCGTGCACAGAGATTCCGTCTCTTGGCTAGAGTGGCTGCACGGCCAGCTCCTAGCTCAAGTGATCGTTTATCCTTACCCCTCCACGTGTGTCGAGCCAGGGCCTTCCCCCCGAACGGTAATGCTCGCTTCTGGATCACGAGCCAGGAAGTACAAGTATTGTAACGTGTGTCGAGCCAGGGCCTTACCCCCGAACGGTAATGCTCGCTTCTGGATCACGAGCCAGGAAGTACAAGTATTGTAGCGTGTGTCGATCCAGGGTCTTACCCCCGAACGGTAATGCTCGCTTCTGGATCACGAGCCAGGAAGTGTTTTTAACAAGTATGGCATAGGGGTGCACCTAGCCGGTCTACGTATCGAGCGTTGGGATTAGCAACTTACTATGCTCGCTTCTGGTCACGAGCCAGGAAGTACAAGTATTGTAGCGTGTGCTACGAATGCGACATTCAATGCATGGATGACATGACATGGCAAGTAGTAAAGCGTACAAGTAAGGAAAGTAAACGTGACAGTTTAGTATGCATGAACAACAAGTTTAAGGGGGTTGGATCTAGCTTCGTTGTCAAGCTAGATCAATTAGGTCACGGATCTAGTTTCGTTGTCAAACTAGATCAAGTAGGCGTCTAGCCAGCTATCATTTCACTGACTAGTCTCTTTTACGCTGAAAACAAGGAAGTGGCCTAAAAACATGGCCCTACACAAGAGTTGGCAAGTTTCACTTGCCTGCAACTATCTCGTCAAGAAAACACCGTCCAACGAGTCCAAAGTCACGATTCCTACGTGCACAAGTCCACCGGCCTACATCCGTTTTATTAATCTTGATTAGTGATTGCTAAAAACATTTAAAATACTTTAAAATACTGATTTTTAGTCTTGGTTAGCATGCAATTGGGTTGGGGGTCCTAGGGGTGCAAAACGTTACCTCAACACGACGCGAAAGCTACACCGGCGTCGGGTAGCGACACCGGGGGTTGGAATAAAAGATCGCGCTCCAAGTCCAAATTCCAATTAGATTCCTCGCTGGAAATTTCAGAGCAATCGACCGGGGCGACGATTCCAGATTCCAAAGCTAGCACGTGCGACGACGGGCTATGACGTGCGACGACGTCGTACGCGACGGATCCTCGAAGAGCAAGCACCTAGGTGGGGCCCACAGTAGTCCTAGGGACCTTTGGGGGACCCACAATACCTCTGGAGAACTTGGGGGGCCCACGGTGGCAAGCGGTGCGACGGGTGCGGGGTTGCGACGATTGGCCATCGGTCGTACAGCCTCGGTGCGGGGAGCTCCATCGGTCGCTGCGGGGGAAACGGCTTGGTGCAGCGCAGCGGGTCGGTGCGGGCCTTGGTGCGGAGGGGTTTGTCGGTCGGGCGCTTGGGGCGGCTCGGTCACAGCGCTTGGATGCGGGGACGGCTATCGGTCGTAGCGGGCGGATGCGGTGGGTTTTCTCGGTCGTGCGGGGGGCTGAACGTCGCAACGTTGCGACGATTCGTCGCAACGTCCAATTTCAAGTTTGGAAGAGGCTAGGGCTAATTTCTTGCGAAAATAGGTCTTCCTAGGGGTTGCTTATATAGTATAGATGGGTTGACTTGGTCTAGGGCTAAATCTAATAGGATTAGAATATTAAAATAATTTAAAATTTGAATTAAAACTACTCCAACTCACCCAAGGGTTTGACTTGGTCCAAATGAGCTGGAAATTGGCTCAAAATTCTTTAAAACGTTTAAAACTCAAATAAATTTTCTTTGGCCGAATTTAATATAAAAATTAATTATTAAAAATATTATAAAACTTGTTAAAAATATATAAGTGGTCAAATGAACTCCAAAAATTATAAAATAAATATCGGGGTGATCGTGGTGACGAAAGTGAGCTAACTAAGAAGACGGATCTCAAATTCGACGTCGGACGACGAAACTAAAAATAGAAACGTCTCCCGTCAAGAGTGAGAATCGTCACGTCTCATCGAGTAAGTGTAAATTGTGGAAAAACGACTCGGGAAGTGTCGTTCCAAGATAGTGCCACTATTTAATACTCTCAGAGACGTTCACAACGGCATATCAGACAAAAGTGTTCACAAACAAACAAAGTCTAAAACAAACACGTGCACGGCCAAAAGCACGTGCACGAAAAGCGTACCACGAAAAGTGGTCGTTACATCCTCCCCACCTTAGAATAAAGTCCGTCCTCGGACTTTCTAATATAGCTAAGCGCTCTAGTAACTACCCCAATCAAGTCATATTATAATTCAACCAGGTATAGTCATTACAAGTGCTTATATATGCACTAGGTAGTCAAACATTAACACTACCAACACGTATATCTATACATTCACATACGTATACACTTGTACCTATTATAGTCAGTCAATTTTATACATGTATTTCAATCATATATATAAGCATACATTCCTTATATCACTACTGCTTACCTAAACACAAAACAATATTTCAGATACTTATATAGGTATGATCTCATACTAGCAAATACAATCATTGCTCTACCTATATGTAGCTACCTATGCACAAACATCAAGGGTATACTACCCTCTGATAATCCCTAGTATTCATCCAACACTAAACACATCAACACATGTAATCACACCATACCATAATTAATCAAGTTTCACTATATATATATATATATATATATATATATATATATTTATATATATATATTTATTTATTTATTTATTCACCACTACTATAGTTTCACAATATATATTCATTCAAATACATGCAAATAGTTCACCATATATTCACATCACGTACGGTCCTATAACTTTATTTACGACACGCCACATATATCATAGTCATCAATACTTATAACTAAGCACATACTTACCCGTGCATGGTGCACACCCATACACGCTAACATTTCATTTACGCATACCATTCACACCATTATATATAACTAGCACACCAACACACCTAGTTTAGCTAGTACACATATGTTCACACTAGCAGGTCCTTAGTAATTAACTATACCACAAGACCAACACCTATAACTATATACTGGCATAGCGACCCACAATCATGTGTGTAACTCAACCAGGCACAAACACTTCTATCACTATACATACATCAAGCATTGCTATATTCAAACTGCAAACATACATTCGATATACTTAGAGTATACCCACTCAAGCTTGAGTGAGACTCAATACACATATTAGAATATTCTATATACGTAACACGACATTCATATATATATCAATACTACTCCCATATATATACATCTACCAATACAACCATATACATTCCATAAATCAATCACACTTAATATTTAGTCAGGCAATACTCACATATTTAAATCATTTTATATACCATAATAATAATAATACAGACATCAGCACTCGTATAATTATAATACACTCCCTAATACATGCATACATATTCATCGTATAGTCACACGCACATGTAACTTATATATATATATATATTCACACCATAGCCTACTACCTATAATTAGTATACTAACACATCCACACATACATAATTAAGATGTGCAATAGTCGTGTATACCTCACGGTATGCACTCATGCAACATCCCGTAAAAGCAAGAAATACCAATCAAAATTATAATCCTACTACCATATGTATATCACCTATATACTCATGCAACAAAACATAACTACTTACATATAAGCACCATATATATCTACCTACGAGCACATACTCACTCGTACTAGTATATAGGTCACACAATAGACCTACTTACTTATCTATATGTTCACCCATTATCATCACACCTAGCATATACATAGCTTTACCAATCATTTATTTCAACCATTATAAGTATTACATACACTACTTAGATATTTCAACGCTAACTCTTATATACACAGGCATCCCTAGTATAGTATAGCTATCCACACAAAAATCTACAACTACTAACACACAACAACTTCATACTATCACGAATAACTCCGAGTATATATATATATCACTCAATAGGCAAACATCAATATACTATGGGAATTCTCATTCAAGCCCACGTACACAACTTAGGTACATGCACTACGACTACCTCACAAGGGTCCAAGGGTCTACTAACAACTAAGGGTTGACACAGACATTGACGGACCCTAAGGTCTAAGCAATAAAGAGAGGTGGAGAGCGTGCCGAGGGAAGGATCGATAAGCACGAGTTCAGATAAGATGAATACAAGGAGACAGCTTGGTTAGACGAAACATTGACTCAATGGTGATGTTTAGGTTGAGGGAAAAGGGAGATGTAGTGATGCTTATATAGGAGGGGAAAGAGAAAATGTGGTAAGTAGCACAAGCTAAAATACGTGAAATCTGAAAACTGTTGTTCTTCAAAATTAAAATCCTCGTCTGAAAAGAAATATTTGGGGATCGATAAAACGAGTTGTTCAAAATAAATTTGAGTCGAAAATTCATAATAAGGGAAAATGTTTTTAATGGCTTATCGCAAATCATTAAGAAAGGAAAGTAAATCATTCGCACGGACATTAAAGACGTAATTTTTTGAAAATATTATACGGCAGTAATTTAATATAATGTTGTCAAAAGTTTTTGAAAGTCAAAGAATGAAATCAAGTAACGGAAGGATTTAAACTCATGTTAAATGCTTTCAAAACTTTTAGTCTATGGAAAATCAATATTGATACTTCTTTTAGAAAACCATGGTTTGCCAAAAATGAGAAACTGATTTACACAGGGTTCTTAATATACGAACACAACCAGTCTGGTACGGATATAAAAATAATTGAAAGTATGTATGGTGCACGGAAAAATAATATTAACGACTTAGTATAAGAATTATCAAGATCGAATAGCAAGTCTTTAAAATCAAATCATGGAGGGTCTAAATCTGAAAGTGGTTATGAAAATAGTAATTTTGCAAAAATCTGAAGTAGCGAAAACGACGAGCAAAACCAACTTGCTGAAAGCTGAAATTCCATGTGTCTTGAAAGTATATTAAAGTAAACGTGACGTTTCATTCGTATAAGAAGGAAAATTATAAATCGTATTGGGAAAAATAAAAGTACGGTTCTATATAAAATTAATATATGAAGGAACGACACATTTACACAAGTACAAAAAACATAGGCTGGGAAAATACTATAAACTAGTATTCAGAAATTCCGACAACGTTTTTAAAAATTTGAATCAATGAAGGAGGATGAAATATAGGTATATTAAAATTTTGGACAAAATTAAACTTGGTGGAAAAGAAGGTTGAAAAACACTTTCAGAAGGTTCAAGTTTTGCAATGGTGATGTTTAGAGATTGACGACGATCGTCATGAGGCGATCTCGTGAATCGAGGCAAGGAAATTTGGTCGGGTGATCAGAACATACATACGCCTAGGATATGATTCTGGAGGATCTACGGGGAAGCTCCTACGGTCGACCAACTAAAGATTTGGAACTAGGCACTAAGACTTCTAAAGGTTAGACGGTAAAGGAAAGCGTTCAGCTTGGTCCGAAATCGATGAACCCAAAAGCGAACGATCGAAGGAAAATCGAGAAGTCTAATATGGTCAGGGTTAGGCAAGGACCACTAGGGTAACTCCTACGGCGATCAATTGCAAAAAGGGGGTCTAACTACAATCAGGGCCTCTAACTAGCAAGCACAGGCGTCTAACTAAGTCTTCTTATCACCTAGTGTCATAAGAAAACGACTAAACTCAGGGCTTATTACTCGAATGTTGCAATTTATTTAATGGACATTCCGTTATTATCGTTGTTTCGTTAATTCGCAATTGCAAGACTGGACCTGCATGGGCCACCAACAAAACTTGTCACGCCCCGCTTCCCAAAATATGGAGGCGAAGCGTGAGAAGGTCCGCTCAGACTTGAAGCTACAAAGCTGCAAGTCCGATAAGCGTCAATCAAATTTAAAACTGCAGGTCCTTGCAACGCGAACGAAACAGAGATAATAATAATGAGATGAGACAAAAGAATAATCTCAGAATATCCATAAAATAATTTTCAACATCACAGAAAAAAAAACCACCAGGCTAAAAGAAAAGAGGCTAAAGGCCCACACATGGCCAACAAAAGTATAACGTACAAAACCAAGGTGCCAAGCACCGACAGCTAACAGAAATCCTAAAACAAAAGGAAACTCAGCAAAATCACCAAGAAAGGTCACCGGTGTCCACCAAAATCCTCCTGTGCAATCATGGACTCAGGCTCAGCGTCACCACGTACTCATCAACGGTCTCTGGCTCAGGTCTAACATGTGACACCCAAAAGAGCAAGGGGCACATGTCAGCAAGTCTACAAGAGACTTGTGCAAGGAAACTGAAAGTACAAGTAAAAGCAACCTAAAAGTTCTAGCATGATGCAATGACATGGCAGTTAAAGTAATGAGTGCAACAGGTAAAGTAAAGCGAAGTAAAGTACGAGCATGGCATGACATTCACAAGACAAGTACAATACAAGGAAAGTAAGCACCTCGTGCACAGAGATTCCGTCTCTTGGCTAGAGTGGCTGCACGGCCAGCTCCTAGCTCAAGTGATCGTTTATCCTTACCCCTCCACGTGTGTCGAGCCAGGGCGTTACCCCCGAACGGTAATGCTCGCTTCTGGATCACGAGCCAGGAAGTACAAGTATTGTAACGTGTGTCGAGCCAGGGCCTTACCCCCGAACGGTAATGCTCGCTTCTGGATCACGAGCCAGGAAGTACAAGTATTGTAGAGTGTGTCGAGCCAGGGCCTTACCCCCGAACAGTAATGCTCGCTTCTGGATCACGAGCCAGGAAGTGTTTTTAACAAGTATGGCATAGGAGTGCACCTAGCCGGTCTACGTATCGAGCGTTGGGATTAGCAACTTACTATGCTCCCTTCTGGTCACGAGCCAGGAAGTACAAGTATTGTAGCGTGTGCTACGAATGCGACATTCAATGCATGGATGACATGACATGGCAAGTAGTAAAGCGTACAAGTAAGGAAAGTAAACGTGACAGTTTAGTATGCATGAACAAAAAGTTTAAGGGGGTTGGATCTAGCTTCGTTGTCAAGCTAGATCAATTAGGTGACGGATCTAGTTTCGTTGTCAAACTAGATCAAGTAGGCGTCTAGCCAGCTATCATTTCACTGACTAGTCTCTTTTACGCTGAAAACAAGGAAGTGGCCTAAAAACATGGCCATACACAAGAGTTGGCAAGTTTCACTTGCCTGCAACTATCACGTCAAGAAAACACCGTCCAACGAGTCCAAAGTTACGATTCCTACGTGCACAAGTCCACCGGCCTACATCCGTTTTATTAATCTTGATTAGTGATTGCTAAAAACATTTAAAATACTTTAAAATACTGATTTTTAGTCTTGGTTAGCATGCAATTGGGTTGGGGGTCCTAGGGGTGCAAAACGTTACCTCAACACGACGCGAAAGCTACACCGGCGTCGGGTAGCGACACCGGGGGTTGGAATAAAAGATCGCGCTCCAAGTCCAAATTCCAATTAGATTCCTCGCTGGAAATTTCAGAGCAATCGACCGTGGCGACAATTCCAGATTCCAAAGCTAGCACGTGCGACGACGGGCTATGACGTGCGACGACGTCGTACGCGACGGATCCTCGAAGAGCAAGCACCTAGGTGGGGCCCACAGTAGTCCTAGGGACCTTTGGGGGACCCACAATACCTCTGGAGAACTTGGGGGGCCCACGGTGGCAAGCGGTGCGACGGGTACGGGGTTGCGACGATTGGCCATCGGTCGTACAGCCTCGGTGCGGGGAGCTCCATCGGTCGCTGCGGGGGAAACGGCTTGGTGCAGCGCAGCGGGTCGGTGCGGGCCTTGGTGCGGAGGGGTTTGTCGGTCGGGCGCTTGGGGCGGCTCGGGCACAGCGCTTGGATGCGGGGACGGCTATCGGTCGTAGCGGGCGGATGCGGTGGGTTTTCTCGGTCGTGCGGGGGGCTGAACGTCGCAACGTTGCGACGATTCGTCGCAACGTCCAATTTCAAGTTTGGAAGAGGCTAGGGCTAATTTCTTGCGAAAATAGGTCTTCCTAGGGGTTGCTTATATAGTATAGATGGGTTGACTTGGTCTAGGGCTAAATCTAATAGGATTAGAATATTAAAATAATTTAAAATTTGAATTAAAACTACTCCAACTCACCCAAGGGTTTGACTTGGTCCAAATGAGCTGGAAATTGGCTCAAAATTCTTTAAAACGTTTAAAACTCAAATAAATTTTCTTTGGCCGAATTTAATATAAAAATTAATTATTAAAAATATTATAAAACTTGTTAAAAATATATAAGTGGTCAAATGAACTCCAAAAATTATAAAATAAATATCGGGGTGATCGTGGTGACGAAAGTGAGCTAACTAAGAAGACGGATCTCAAATTCGACGTCGGACGACGAAACTAAAAATAGAAACGTCTCCCGTCAAGAGTGAGAATCGTCACGTCTCATCGAGTAAGTGTAAATTGTGGAAAAACGACTCGGGAAGTGTCGTTCCAAGATAGTGCCACTATTTAATACTCTCAGAGACGTTCACAACGGCATATCAGACAAAAGTGTTCACAAACAAACAAAGTCTAAAACAAACACGTGCACGGCCAAAAGCACGTGCACGAAAAACGTACCACGAAAAGTGGTCGTTACATCCTCCCCACCTTAGAATAAAGTCCGTCCTCGGACTTTCTAATATAGCTAAGCGCTCTAGTAACTACCCCAATCAAGTCATATTATAATTCAACCAGGTATAGTCATTACAAGTGCTTATATATGCACTAGGTAGTCAAACATTAACACTACCAACACGTATATCTATACATTCACATACGTATACACTTGTACCTATTATAGTCAGTCAATTTTATACATGTATTTCAATCATATATATAAGCATACATTCCTTATATCACTACTGCTTACCTAAACACAAAACAATATTTCAGATACTTATATAGGTATGATCTCATACTAGCAAATACAATCATTGCTCTACCTATATGTAGCTACCTATGCACAAACATCAAGGGTATACTACCCTCTGATAATCCCTAGTATTCATCCAACACTAAACACATCAACACATGTAATCACACCATACCATAATTAATCAAGTTTCACTATATATATATATATATATTTATTCACCACTACTATAGTTTCACAATATATATTCATTCAAATACATGCAAATAGTTCACCATATATTCACATCACGTACGGTCCTATAACTGTATTTACGACACGCCACATATATCATAGTCATCAATACTTATAACTAAGCACATACTTACCCGTGCATGGTGCACACCCATACACGCTAACATTTCATTTACGCATACCATTCACACCATTATATATAACTAGCACACCAACACACCTAGTTTAGCTAGTACACATATGTTCACACTAGCCGGTCCTTAGTAATTAACTATACCACAAGACCAACACCTATAACTATATACTGGCGTAGCGACCCACAATCATGTGTGTAACTCAACTAGGCACAAACACTTCTATCACTATACATACATCAAGCATTGCTATATTCAAACTACAAACATACATTCGATATACTTAGAGTATACCCACTCAAGCTTGAGTGAGACTCAATACACATATTAGAATATTCTATATACGTAACACGACATTCATACATATATCAATACTACTCCCATATATATACATCTACCAATACAACCATATACATTCCATAAATCAATCACACTTAATATTTAGTCAGGCAATACTCACATATTTAAATCATTTTATATACCATAATAATAATAATACAGACATCAGCACTCGTATAATTATAATACACTCCCTAATACATGCATACATATTCATCGTATAGTCACACGCACATGTAACTTATATATATATATATATTCACACCATAGCCTACTACCTATAATTAGTATACTAACACATCCACACATACATAATTAAGATGTGCAATAGTCGTGTATACCTCACGGTATGCACTCATGCAACATCCCGTAAAAGCAAGCAATACCAATCAAAATTATAATCCTACTACCATATGTATATCACCTATATACTCATGCAACAAAACATAACTACTTACATATAAGCACCATATATATCTACCTACGAGCACATACTCACTCGTACTAGTATATAGGTCACACAATAGACCTACTTACTTATCTATATGTTCACCCATTATCATCACACCTAGCATATACATAGCTTTACCAATCATTTATTTCAACCATTATAAGTATTACATACACTACTTAGATATTTCAACGCTAACTCTTATATACACAGGCATCCCTAGTATAGTATAGCTATCCACACAAAAATCTACAACTACTAACACACAACAACTTCATACTATCACGAATAACTCCGAGTATATATATATATCACTCAATAGGCAAACATCAATATACTATGGGAATTCTCATTCAAGCCCACGTACACAACTTAGGTACGTGCACTACGACTACCTCACAAGGGTCCAAGGGTCTACTAACAACTAAGGGTTGACACAGACATTGACGGACCCTAAGGTCTAAGCAATAAAGAGAGGTCGAGAGCGTGCCAAGTGAAGGATCGATAAGCACGAGTTCAGATAGGATGAATACAAGGAGACAGCTTGGTTAGACGAAACATTGACTCAATGGTGATGTTTAGGTTGAGGGAAAAGGGAGATGTAGTGATGCTTATATAGGAGGGGAAAGAGAAAATGTGGTAAGTAGCACAAGCTAAAATACGTGAAATCTGAAAACTGTTGTTCTTCAAAATTAAAATCCTCGTCTGAAAAGAAATATTTGGGGATCGATAAAACGAGTTGTTCAAAATAAATTTGAGTCGAAAATTCATAATAAGGGAAAATGTTTTTAATGGCTTATCGCAAATCATTAAGAAAGGAAAGTAAATCATTCGCACGGACATTAAAGACGTAATTTTTTGAAAATATTATACGGCAGTAATTTAATATAATGTTGTCAAAAGTTTTTGAAAGTCAAAGAATGAAATCAAGTAACGGAAGGATTTAAACTCATGTTAAATGCTTTCAAAACTTTTAGGCTATGGAAAATCAATATTGATACTTCTTTTAGAAAACCATGGTTTGCCAAAAATGAGAAACTGATTTACACAGGGTTCTTAATATACGAACACAACCAGTCTGGTACGGATATAAAAATAATTGAAAGTATGTATGGTGCACGGAAAAATAATATTAACGACTTAGTATAAGAATTATCAAGATCGAATAGCAAGTCTTTAAAATCAAATCATGGAGGGTCTAAATCTGAAAGTGGTTATGAAAATAGTAATTTTGCAAAAATCTGAAGTAGCGAAAACGACGAGCAAAACCAACTTGCTGAAAGCTGAAATTCCATGTGTCTTGAAAGTATATTAAAGTAAACGTGACGTTTCATTCGTATAAGAAGGAAAATTATAAATCGTATTGGGAAAAATAAAAGTACGGTTCTATATAAAATTAATATATGAAGGAACGACACATTTACACAAGTACAAAAAACATAGGCTGGGAAAATACTATAAACTAGTATTCAGAAATTCCGACAACGTTTTTAAAAATTTGAATCAATGAAGGAGGATGAAATATAGGTATATTAAAATTTTGGACAAAATTAAACTTGGTGGAAAAGAAGGTTGAAAAACACTTTCAGAAGGTTCAAGTTTTGCAATGGTGATGTTTGGAGATTGACGACGATCGTCATGAGGCGATCTCGTGAATCGAGGCAAGGAAATTTGGTCGGGTGATTAGAACATACATACGCCTAGGATATGATTCTGGAGGATCTACGGGGAAGCTCCTACGGTCGACCAACTAAAGATTTGGAACTAGGCACTAAGACTTCTAAAGGTTAGACTGTAAAGGAAAGCGTTCAGCTTGGTCCGAAATCGATGAACCCAAAAGCGAACGATCGAAGGAAAATCGAGAAGTCTAATATGGTCAGGGTTAGGCAAGGACCACTAGGGTAACTCCTACGGTGATCAATTGCAAAAAGGGGGTCTAACTACAATCAGGGCCTCAAACTAGCAAGCACAGGCGTCTAACTAAGTCTTCTTATCACCTAGTGTCATAAGAAAACGACTAAACTCAGGGCTTATTACTCGAATGTTGCAATTTATTTAATGGACATTCCGTTATTATCGTTGTTTCGTTAATTCGCAATTGCAAGACTGGACCTGCATGGGCCACCAACAAAACCTGTCACGCCCCGCTTCCCAAAATATGGAGGCGAAGCGTGAGAAGGTCCGCTCAGACTTGAAGCTACAAAGCTGTAAGTCCGATAAGCGTCAATCAAATTTAAAACTGTAGGTCCTTGCAACGCGAACGAAACAGAGATAATAATAATGAGATGAGACAAAAGAATAATCTCAGAATATCCATAAAATAATTTTCAACATCACAGAAAAAAAAACCACCAGGCTAAAAGAAAAGAGGCTAAAGGCCCACACATGGCCAACAAAAGTATAACGTACAAAACCAAGGTGCCAAGCACCGACAGCTAACAGAAATCCTAAAACAAAAGGAAACTCAGCAAAATCACCAAGAAAGGTCACCGGTGTCCACCAAAATCCTCCTGTGCAATCATGGACTCAGGCTCAGCGTCACCACGTACTCATCAACGGTCTCTGGCTCAGGTCTAACATGTGACACCCAAAAGAGCAAGGGGCACATGTCAGCAAGTCTACAAGAGACTTGTGCAAGGAAACTGAAAGTACAAGTAAAAGCAACCTAAAAGTTCTAGCATGATGCAATGACATGGCAGTTAAAGTAATGAGTGCAACAGGTAAAGTAAAGCGAAGTAAAGTACGAGCATGGCATGACATTCACAAGACAAGTACAATACAAGAAAAGTAAGCACCTCGTGCACAGAGATTCCGTCTCTTGGCTAGAGTGGCTGCACGGCCAGCTCCTAGCTCAAGTGATCGTTTATCCTTACCCCTCCACGTGTGTCGAGCCAGGGCCTTACCCCCGAACGGTAATGCTCGCTTCTGGATCACGAGCCAGGAAGTACAAGTATTGTAGCGTGTGTCGAGCCAGGGCCTTACCCCCGAACGGTAATGCTCGCTTCTGGATCACGAGCCAGGAAGTACAAGTATTGTAGCGTGTGTCGAGCCAGGGCCTTACCCCCGAACGGTAATGCTCGCTTCTGGATCACGAGCCAGGAAGTGTTTTTAACAAGTATGGCATAGGGGTGCACCTAGCCGGTCTACGTATCGAGCGTTGGGATTAGCAACTTACTATGCTCGCTTCTGGTCACGAGCCAGGAAGTACAAGTATTGTAGCGTGTGCTACGAATGCGACATTCAATGCATGGATGACATGACATGGCAAGTAGTAAAGCGTACAAGTAAGGAAAGTAAACGTGACAGTTTAGTATGCATGAACAAAAAGTTTAAGGGGGTTGGATCTAGCTTCGTTGTCAAGCTAGATCAATTAGGTGACGGATCTAGTTTCGTTGTCAAACTAGATCAAGTAGGCGTCTAGCCAGCTATCATTTCACTGACTAGTCTCTTTTACGCTGAAAACAAGGAAGTGGCCTAAAAACATGGCCCTACACAAGAGTTGGCAAGTTTCACTTGCCTGCAACTATCACGTCAAGAAAACACCGTCCAACGAGTCCAAAGTCACGATTCCTACGTGCACAAGTCCACCGGCCTACATCCGTTTTATTAATCTTGATTAGTGATTGCTAAAAACATTTAAAATACTTTAAAATACTGATTTTTAGTCTTGGTTAGCATGCAATTGGGTTGGGGGTCCTAGGGGTGCAAAACGTTACCTCAACACGACGCGAAAGCTACACCGGCGTCGGGTAGCGACACCGGGGGTTGGAATAAAAGATCGCGCTCCAAGTCCAAATTCCAATTAGATTCCTCGCTGGAAATTTCAGAGCAATCGACCGGGGCGACAATTCCAGATTCCAAAGCTAGCACGTGCGACGACGGGCTACGACATGCGACGACGTCGTACGCGACGGATCCTCGAAGAGCAAGCACCTAGGTGGGGCCCACAGTAGTCCTAGGGACCTTTGGGGGACCCACAATACCTCTGGAGAACTTGGGGGGCCCACGGTGGCAAGCGGTGCGACGGGTGCGGGGTTGCGACGATTGGCCATCGGTCGTACAGCCTCGGTGCGGGGAGCTCCATCGGTCGCTGCGGGGGAAACGGCTTGGTGCAGCGCAGCGGGTCGGTGCGGGCCTTGGTGCGGAGGGGTTTGTCGGTCGGGTGCTTGGGGCGGCTCGGTCACAGCGCTTGGATGCGGGGACGGCTATCGGTCGTAGCGGGCGGATGCGGTGGGTTTTCTCAGTCGTGCGGGGGGCTGAACGTCGCAACGTTGCGACGATTCGTCGCAACGTCCAATTTCAAGTTTGGAAGAGGCTAGGGATAATTTCTTGCGAAAATAGGTCTTCCTAGGGGTTGCTTATATAGTATAGATGGGTTGACTTGGTCTAGGGCTAAATCTAATAGGATTAGAATATTAAAATAATTTAAAATTTGAATTAAAACTACTCCAACTCACCCAAGGGTTTGACTTGGTCCAAATGAGCTAGAAATTGGCTCAAAATTTTTTAAAACGTTTAAAACTCAAATAAATTTTCTTTGGCCGAATTTAATATAAAAATTAATTATTAAAAATATTATAAAACTTGTTAAAAATATAAAAGTGGTCAAATGAACTCCAAAAATTATAAAATAAATATCGGGGTGATCGTGGTGACGAATGTGAGCTAACTAAGAAGACGGATCTCAAATTCGACGTCGGACGACGAAACTAAAAATAGAAACGTCTCCCGTCAAGAGTGAGAATCGTCACGTCTCATCGAGTAAGTGTAAATTGTGGAAAAACGACTCGGGAAGTGTCGTTCCAAGATAGTGCCACTATTTAATACTCTCAGAGACGTTCACAACAGCATATCACACAAAAGTGTTCACAAACAAACAAAGTCTAAAACAAACACGTGCACGGCCAAAAGCACGTGCACGAAAAACGTACCACGAAAAGTGATCGTTACATCCACCGTCCCTTCATTAGTTGTTGACATGATAATTTATTTTAGAATCCGTTGCAAGTTGATACATGTTTTTTCTGTTAGACAGTGGACTGACATTTTAGAAATAATAACACACGATTTCCATTTTTGTGAATTGTTTTAAGATGGGATCCATCTGTGATTTCTGTGGTCCATGTATTTGAGATTAGCATGTAGTCAAACAGCTCAAGCGTTCACACATTATTACATTTAGGAGTGTGTACTAATATGAATTCTATAGATTAATCTAAGATGGGTATATGCACATTTTTGTGATTGACAAAGAAATGCTTAATATATCGTGAGATGAATATTTCAAACCATTTATGTGTCCCTCTTGCATCTCTTAGGATCCATATTGAAAGCTCTAACCTTTTCAATCTATTGCAGGGGGAGGGAAATGTTTGGGCATGGAAAAGGATGAAAGGGGTTGGGGAAGGGCACAGCGAAGCACCACTGGAAAGTTATTTGTGACAACATCCAAAGTATCACGAAGCCGGTGATCCACTGTCTGTTAGCTAGATTTTATTTAGTTCTAACTAGCATGTATGTTCGTTGCACCTTTTCTTTTTGTCTAAGAAAATTGGTTGTTCTCCTAAATCATATAGGATATCAAGTAGAAGAGTCCTCGAGCAAATCAAAGCAACCGCCACCGAGGCCCCTCCAGTTGTTCCAGGTAAAGCTTCATTCTTGCACTATATTATTTTTATGTTTCAAATCATATGTGGTTATTTGTTTGTCACATATTGTCCAACAAGAAACTGATACTTTGCTGTCTAATATGTTTGTTAGCATAATAATTTTGTTGATATTTGTTCTTATTTTGATGTTTAGGATCATTGAGTGGTGGGAAAACAAAGATTGGTATTAACAGTTCTTTTTATCCTCCGAGGACCCTCCTGATTTTGTCAGCAACCTGTCGTCTTTCCCCCTAAATTTTTGTTTCTTTCCCCCCTTTTATTTTAATTATTTTCCCTTCCAGTTGAAGATTTGTGTTGCTTTATGTTAACACCAATGGAGTTACTGAAATGCCTGATATGTCTCATAGAAGTTTAAACTTTTGTACTGTTATATTGTTTCTATAAGAAGCCTTGAGAGTGAGATTCTGGGTATATGCACATTTTGTGATTGATCAAGAAATGCATTTATATGTGTATATTTACATTCTGGGTATATATCCATTTTTGTGATTGATCAAGAAATGCTTAATATCTCATTTGATGAAAATTTCAACCCTTTTATTTGTCCGTCGTGCATCTTTATGATCCGCATTAAAAGCTCAATCGGATGCAAGTCAAAGCACATGGCTGGACGACGGAAGGGAGGAAAGGAATTGGAGTAGGGCAGAGTGAAGTACCATAGAAAAGTTCTTTGTGACAACATAGAGGGTATCACGAATATGTTGATCCACCGCATATTAGCGGGATTTCACTTTATTTCTAATTAGCATGTATATTTTGTTGCTATTTTATTTTTTGTCTAACAAAATTGGTGGTTCTTCTAAATTGTATAGGATATCAAGTGGCAAGAGTCGTCGAGCCAATCAAAGCGACCTCCACCGAGGCCCATCCAGTTGTTCCAAGTAAAGCTTCATTCTAACACCATGTTGTTTTTATGTTTCAAATCATATATGACTATTTGTTTGTCACCGAGTGTCGAGCGGGAAACTAATTTTTTGTTGTCTAATAAGTTTGTTAGCATAATGATTTTGCTAATATTTGTGCTTATTTTGATGTTTAGGATCATCGGGTGGTGGGAAAACAAAAATTCTTTTTATCCTCCGAGGCCCCTTCAGATTTAGTTTGCAACCAGTTCTCTTTCCCTTTAAATTTTTGGTTCTCCCCCCTTTTGAATATTTTTCCATCCAGTAGAAGATTTGTGTTGATTTAGGTTTAATGCCAAAAGGAGTTACTAAAAGGCATGTATCTCTAAAGAAGTTTACACATATGTCATGTTATATTGTTTCTACGAGAAGCATAGTGAGTAAGATTCTTGATATATGCATATTTTTGTGATTGATCAAGAAATGCATTTTTCTATGTAAATGCACATTCTGAATATATGCACATTTTTATGATTGATCAAGAAAATGCTTAATTTCTCATTAGATGAATATTTCAACCCATTTATGTGTACCTCTTGCATCTTTAAGTTCCACAAGTCCAGGAAAATGTCTGATTGTTGGAAGGGAGGAAAGAGAGTGGGGAAGGGTGGAGTGAAGCGCCACCAGGAAGTTCCACGAAGCCTGCGATCTATTGCCTGTCGTACAGTGGGGAAGCGAAGAGATCCATGGTCTCATCTACAACGAGATACGTATGGTCCTTAAGATTTTCCTTGAGAATGTCATCTGTGACATCGTCACCTACATTGAGCATGCATGCTGAAAGACGGTGACATCAATTGACGTCAGTTATGCCCATAAGCGACAGTGACATGAAGCCTGCGATCTATTGCCTGTCGTACAGTGGGGAAGCGAAGAGATCCATGGTCTCATCTACAACGAGATGCGTATGGTCCTTAAGATTTTCCTTGAGAATGTCATCTGTGACATCGTCACCTACATTGAGCATGCATGCTGAAAGACGGTGACATCAATTGACGTCAGTTATGCCCATAAGCGACAGTGACATATTTTTATGGTTTCAATGGCTAGGAGCCTGCCTTTTATTAGGGGCTTTTTAGTTTAAAGAAACAAAATTAGGATGTGTTTGGTTATTGGGAGTGATCGAGATTTGTTCTATTATCATCATGTTTATATATGTAATTTTGGATTTCCTTTCCATGAATGAAATTATTTAAGGTTGTATTTTGTTTGATATAATTTTTGGGAGATCGTAAGTTGGTCCATTTCTATAAGGTGGAAGCAAGATTTAGATTATCTACTTTATCTGGAGATTTATTACTTTGGAAGTTCTTATATTAACATAGTGGAATTTAATAAAAATTATTAAGCTTTACTTATTGTTTTTCGTTTAAAATTACGGGATCGAAGATATTGAGTGAGTCAATATTTTAAATGAATCGTGTCCTTAGGACACATTTTAAATCAAAATGAATCTAAATTTTGGGGGAACTAATTTTTTTAGGGGAACTGAATTATATATCGAAACTAAATTTTCGGTTAAACCAAAATTTTTAGGGTGAAATTAATTAACAATTATTGAGCTTTAATTATTGAAGTTCGTTTAATAATCTGTAGTGAAGTAAATTTTGGTGGGAACTAAAATTTTTGGGAGAACTAAATAAACAACGGGGAACCAAATTCTTTGTGTGGAACTAATTTTTTTGGGGGACTGAAATTTTTAAATTGGGGAGGGGGGAGGGGGTAATTCTCAGGTGGACTAAATTTTGAGGGGAACTAAATAACAATTATTACGCTTTAATTATTGTTGTTCGTTTAAAATTAGGGGGATCCAAAATTTTGAGGATGAAATATTTTAAATGAATAAGAACTAAATTTTGCGGGAAATAAAGTTTTTTGGGGAATTACATAGCAATTATTGTACTTTAATTATTGATGTTTGTTTTAAATTAGGGGATCCAAGATTTTGAAGGGGATATTTTAAATGAATAATGACATTATGGTATGGTTTAAATCTGGAAGGATCTAAATATTATGGAGAAAACTTAAAATTTTGGAGTCGTAAATTCTCTTGGGTGGACTAAATTTTTAGGGAAAACTAAATAAAAATTATTACGATTTAATTAATGTTCATTTAAAATTATAGAATCCAAGATTTTGAGGGGGAGAATATTTTAATTGAACCGTGCCCTAAGGGCACATGTTATGCCTAGGACTTTATGGGGCTGACTAGGACAAGTTGACTAGGACAAACAGGTTGATAGAAAGGCGGCTTGGATTTAATCTTGAGTAATGAATGATTGAGATGAGATTTTGTGGAAAGTTTGGGAGGGAAAAACATTTCTTGGGAAATGAAACTTTATGGAGAAATGAAACTTTATGGGGAAATGAAACTTTATGGAGAATGAAAGTTTTTTGGGAATAGCAGAGTGCACGCAATTAATGCATTTGGAAAAAAATATTAACTTACACTTAATGCTGTAGATCGAATGATCTCTCCCTCAACACTGGGCCCATTGTCTCTTCGACCCATGTGGCAAAGATGAGAATAATTTCCTGCGCCGAAGGCGCCCGCACAATGTTTTTACGCTAATTTGTTCCGCACCGAAGGCACCTGTGTTGAATTTTTTTACGCTAATTTGTTGTTCTGGGTCGAAGGCGCCCGCGCCAAATTTGTTGTTCCGCGTCAAATTTGTTGTTCCATACCAAAGGCACCGAAATTTTTGGGGAACAAAGATTTCGCGGGGGGAATCTTAATTGAACCGTGCCCGCGGGCACGGGTTATGACTAGTGTTTCAATATTAAAAGTGAATGTCCTTACTCTTACTATTCTGTACTTGCAGAAAGATTGGGACGTGGACCTGCATGGGCCACCACTAAAACCTGTCACGCCCCGCTTCCCAAAGCAGCGGAGGTGAAGCGTGACAAGGCCCGCTTAGGCCAGAGCTACGGAGCCCTGACCCAATAAGCGTCTGTGTGGTACCAAGACGAAGGTACAGGTCCCTGCATGTTAGTACAGAACAATAAAAGTATAAGAAGGAAAGAACATCACATTTTTTTTCCAACATATCAAAGTACTAAGTCTCAACGCCCGAAGGGCTACAACAGCATAAAAGTAAATCTAATGGTGCAAGCACCTAACCTAGACAAGAAACAAAAGGTGCTACGCACCCAACTAAAAGTAATGAACGTCTCTGGAAACTGCAACGAGGTGTCTCTAGCTCTGGTCCTCCTCATGGTCGTACTCGGGATCGATGCTCTCTGGCTCCACATCAGCTGGTAAGTCAGTCTCCTCCACGTACTCTGGCTCAATCCCTGACGTACAGTACCAAAAGAAGGAACTGTACGTCAGGTAAGGGCTACAAGAAAAAGGTTAGACCAAACTGCAAGTGCACCAATTACTTAACAACGTTTTACTGGTTGATTAACATGCTGAGGTTTTAACAACAGAAGTACACGCTACAGGAAAGTAAACACGACAAGTAATGGTCGTAGCGAGTGCTACCGACCACGAGACTAGCCTACAGGTGTCAAGACAAGACAGAACACGGAAAGCTAGACATGACAAGACAAGACACGAAAGGGTTCACGCCTGTTCGGTTTGAGGGGGATCATACCCTCTTGCCGCTTGCACGCTCAACCCTACCCCAAAACACCAAGAATCGTGACATGACAAGGGATCACTTGCTCTAGCTTGACAAGTGCCCTATTGCTCTCTGAGCTTTGTATCAATACATGGGATCACCTCCTCTAGCTTGACAGGTGCCCAATTACCCATCGGGCTGTGAACTAGTACAAGGGATCACTCTCTCTAGCTAGGCGAGTGCCCTATTGCCCAGCGAGCTGTGCAGACGGAACGGGACAAGACACGACAAAACAGGAGGGTTATACTAGGGTGTCCACAATTCTCACACACGCATGTCAATCCTATGTTGTCAAAATTGTTGTTGTTGGACTCAGATTTCGTTGTCAAATCTGAGCCATGAAGGGCGTCCCGGACGCTATCATTTCACGTCGGTTCTCATGTTTCTAAATTAACAATCCTAACAAGACGAAGGCCTAAACATGGCCAAGACTGCAAGTGGTACACTTGCCTGTGGTGACGAGTGCGTCGTCTCCCTGGTACGCCTCGTCCAAACGTCTCGTCGGCGGAAGAGCATCTGAAAATCGTGACATGGCGACGGTGTCAGATCACGATTCAATAATCCCTATTAGGGTTGTGTCTAGGTTATCGTGACTATCCTATTCAATCAAATATCACATTTTTAATGTAATTAACCTAATCGACGATCTATCCTATGTGCACATGCATAGCGTCCATTCGTCGATTTCTATGGTTTGCACAACGTTTTAAAGAGGAGCGGAAAGTAAATTTAATTTGATTAGGTTGCTGATTTTAATTAGGGTTTGATTATCTATTGTGTGGGTTACTACGAATTTAGGGGACCAACCTGAAAATGACGGTTGTACGAAGATCCGGCGTCGGATCTGGAAAAGTGGAAGCTTTGCGTCGTCCGGAATTTCCTAGGCTGCGGGTAGCACATCGAGGAATGTTGATTGTTGGTGGTTTCATCGGCTCCCGTAGATGGTGGCGAAGATCTCGACGTCTCCCGGGGTCGTCGTCGCTAGATTGAGGTTGGATCTCCACGCGAAGAAACGGTGGCCGGAGCTTGGCCGTATGGTCCTCAGATTTGAGAGGGTGGCCGGCTATTTGTGGGAACACGGGAAGGAGAAGAAGAAAACGGGAGAAAAGGAAGGGAGAGAGAGCCTTGGGGAAGATGGAGGGCGCAAGGATGGAGGAGGAAGAGCAAAGGGAAGGACGTGGGAGGAAGGGGGATAGGTTGGGGAAGAGGGAAACTGGAAACAATCAGGAGAAAAGAAGGAGAAAGTCACGTTTAAATAAGAAAATGAAACGGCGGCTAGCTCAAAAATTAGGGTTTCGGGGTCAACTAGTCGGTCTAAGAAGGGCGGTCGACCGACTAGTTTGAAAACTAGTCGGTCGGTCGTCTAACTGTGACCGACTAAAACCCAAACAGTGAACATGGTTGTTGTAGGATTCATAGAGTTAGTCGGTCTGTGAAGGCTCGTCGACCGACTAGTTTGCAACCTAGTCGGTCGGCCAGTGTTCATAGACCGACTAAAGGGTAAAAGTGGTCAACAAGATATTTTGAAGATTAGTCGGTCAGCGAAGGAAACCTAACCGACTAGTTCGTCAACTAGTCGGTCGGTATTCGTTCTTAAACCGACTAAAGGTAAACAGTAACCTGGGTGCGAAAATTGATCTCTGTACTAGTCGGTCTGTGAAGAAATGTTGACCGACTAGTTCGATAACTAGTCGGTCGGGGGATGAACTTAGACCGACTAAGCGTAAACAGTAACCCAAGGAAAAATGAAAGGGAAAACTAGTCGGTTCATGAAGAGTTGTTGACCGACTAGATTGACATCTAGTCGGTCGGTTCCTCAACGTGAACCGGCTAATGAGCACAGGAAGTTGCAGATTGAAGAGTGAAGCTTCGGAATGATCTCAATGAGTTCCAAAGGCGAACATATTCTAAGATATGAGCGTCACGAAGCACGCTCAGCTCCAGGTAGGGAAAAAGAAATACGGAAAAGAAAAAGAGAGAGACGAACAATCATATATATAAATAAATATCATCATACAGAAACCAGCCATTACACAAAAAGATGCTCAGAAGTGATGGGGCCAGGAGCACGGGTGGTGTGACTCGGGCCAACCCCGATATCTCCCCGGGACGCTGGAATATCCTGCTCACCTAAGTGGGTGGTAGGGGAAGGTGGTCTGCGTGTGTTCGGGGGAAGGAAAGGAAGGTGTAACCCCGCTAGAAACTCGGGATCGGGCGGAAAAGTCCAATCCGCTACTACAACAACAGTCATACGAGCGGGGTTGGGGAGAATGGTGTAGGGGTGAGGGGGGTGGCCGTAGTTAAATTCGAAATGACGATCAGGAAGGGGTTTAATCATATGAATATGCTGTAGGACATCAAGATCAAGACGTGAGGACCCTGCGGCGACGGGAAGACCACGGGGGATGTTGATATTAAATTGGGGGTAAGAAGCAATGACAGTGATAATTCCCCCACAACAAATCATTCCCTTGCGGGCCCAACTAATCTCTAGGAGCTTATAAATAAGCCAGTCGCGGGCATGGACGGGGACAGTAGGGGCCCTAAAGCTAATCCCATCATCATCACGAACGAAGGGGAAATGCATGGCCCATAGAATGAAAAGATCAGGGATGGTCACAGTGCCTGACTCATCCCTGGGGAAAAATGCGGAGGATATGATCCGATGGGCCAGACGGAATATAGGATGGATGATTGAGGAGGCCTTGGCCTTACCTCGGGGATAGCGAGGGAGTATGGTGAGGCGGAACCAAAAGTTATCGACGTCAAATTCGGGCGAATATCCGTAGTGTCAGATAGTGTCGTCCCCAAGGATGGGGAAACCAAAAATATTGTTATTGTGTTCAGGTTGGTACGGATGGTTTTGTTACGCACCCGAAAAATGACGGTCGACCCCGACTCACAAACGAGTGAGGAAAGAAATTCAAGTGTGAGGGACGGGTAGGACACCGCGGTGGTGTTCAGGAAGGCTAACCAACCTAGGTTTGCGAAAAGAGTCTCGACCTCGGTGAAGACACCGAGATCGATAAGCGATTGGGTATGCGCAAACTTGGTCAACAGATGCCCCCGAGCATCCAGCCTATGGTAGAAGTCTTTTTGCTCTTCGTTCCTAAATAGGTACCCATGCGGGCCCAACATGGGGTCCACAGGGGGGATAACAGGTGGGGGAGGGGCTAGTGTCAGTTCACGTGTGTGGGGAGGAGGACGTGTTTGTTTCCGTCTCTTTCAAGACGGTTCCTCCTCCCGCAAGATACCCTTCCCCTTATCTCTATCCCGGGCCTTGTGTGCGTGTGAGTGATGCAAATGAGTGTAAAATACTATTGAAGTGCACACACACGAACAATCAAGAAAATTAAATATCTAGGGTAAAAATTGAAATTTGAGAAGTGGAGCGAAGTTACCCAGCAGAGATTCGAGTTCTTCGCTTGTAGTTGACCCAATGCCGTGCAATGGGAGAAGTGTGGAGCCGCGGCACTCTTCTTCAGCAAAAATTCGAAATTAGGGGTGGATATTATGGATTAGGGCTAGAAAATTGCGAAATAAGAGAGGGAGAGAGAGAAAGAGATGGAGAGATGGAAGGGGGAGGTGAAGAGAGAGGCTAATGGAGGAGTGGAGGACGTGGGAGAGAAGTTTTTGGCCGTTGGTAGAGGGTGGGAGGCGTAACGCCGGTGAGAAAACACGATCGGGTGAGGGGATGTGAACGTGTGGGTCGGGGGGGTATTTATAGGGTTTAAGTCGAACTGGTCGGGTGAGTTGTCACCTGATCGGTTGACTTAGTGGTCGAAAATTTTGGCTGAAGAGTTGCTACAGGTGAACCAGTCGGTTGACATGTCAACCGATCGGTTGACCGCTCCACACATTTTCCCGAGAGTTTAGAGTTTCTCACCCGGTCCCTCAACCGGTCTTCCTTCTTGTCACCCGATCGGTTGAAAAATTTTGAAATTTTCCCGAGAGTTTACCCCAGGTCACCCGGTCTGCCAACCGGTCTCTTCTTTCCTCACCCGGTCGGTTCATTTAGTGGCAGACATGGCATCTACCTGATACATCCCAACCGATCGGTTGAGTTATCAACCGATCGGTTGGGGCCTTGTTCTCTGCAAAAACCAAGAAATCGCCTAAGTTTCATAATGAAAGTTCTTGCGGCTGGATTTATTTATAAAAATAAATAACATAAAGTTAAAAAATAATCCTAAAAATTGAAACAAAATTTTAGAGCATGGGTTGCCTCCCATGAAGCGCTTTTGTTTAACTTCGTTAGCTCTACGCCCGTTGATGATGTTCAAGGTGGCCGATACGGGTGATGCCCAAAGTTTGGCATCGTTTCATCTTCTCCCTTTGCTGCAGTCGGTGGCGACAAGAGAATTTGCTCGACCACTCTCCCTTTGTCGACGGGGTCCGGGGGCTTCTCCTTCATATTGGCGTCCACCGCCACTCGTTTGAGGATACAGACCTCATCCCCGGTGAGCCCCATGGGCTCTTTGCCTATTATCCTCGTAGGAGGAGCCTTTGGAAATCCGGGAGGGATCACATGTCGCACGACCGCCTCATCAGCAACTTCTTTCTTTGGGGAGCCAACTTGCTCTCCAAGGTCTCCCAAGTGGTCGGGGGGATTTCTCGAGAGAATTTCCCAAGAGCTTGCTTCCGCAGTTCTCTCTTCTTCCAGTTCCAGCGCGTTGATACTAGGATCATCCGGAGGATCGGGGTGCTTCATCGACAACCCCAAGTCAAATTCGACTCTTTCTTGGCCGACGTTGAGGGAAAGCTTCCCATTCTTCACGTCTTTCAAAACTCCGGCGGTTGCCATAAAGGGCCGTCCAAGGATAATAGGGGTGTGCTTATCTTCCGACATGTCCATCACTACAAAATCAACCGGTACTTGTACTCCTCTCACATCAACTGAGAGATCGTCCACTACTCCCACTGGGTACTTGACCGAACGGTCAGCAAGTTGTAATGTCATGCCGGTGGGCTCTAAGTCTCCCATCCCTATTCTCTTGTACAGCGATAGAGGCATTAAGCTGACGCTCGCTCCTAGATTGACGAGCGCCCTCTGGATTTGCACTTCCCCAATAGAGCAAGGGATGGAGAAACTTCCTCGGTCTTTGAGCTTGGGCGGATTTGCGCGCTGAATGAGGGCCCTGCACTCCTGTAACGACCACTTTTCGTGGTACGTTGTTCGTGCACGTGCGTTGTCCGTGCACGTGTTTGTTTTAGACTTTGTTTGTTGGTGAACACTTTCGTGTGATATGCCGTTGCGAACGTCTCTGAGAATATTAAATAGTGGCACTATTTTGGAACGACGTTTCTCGAGTCGTTTTCCCACAATTTACACTTATTCGATGAGACGTGGCGATTTTCACTTTTGACGGGAGACGTTTCTATTTTTGGTTTCGTCGTCTGACGTCGAAATTGAGATCCGTCTTCTTAGTTAGCTCACATTCGTCGTCACGATCACCACAATATTTATTTTATAATTTTTGGAGTTTATTTGACCCCTTTTATATTTTTAACAAGTTTTATATTATTTTTAATAATTAATTTATAAATTATTTTCGGCCAAACAAAATTTATTTGAGTTTTAAACGTTTTAAAGAATTTTTGAGCCAATTTCCAGCTCATTTGGACCAAGTCAAACCCTTAGGTGAGTTGGAGTAGTTGGAATTCAAATTTTGTAACGACTGCTTTTCATGAATCTGGATTTAATATAATATAATATATGTTTTGGTGGATTTTCTCCTCTTGTGTGGTTTTCGTCTCCGTAGATTTCATTTTCTATCGATTCGTCGTATTTTCTCGCTTCTTCCTTAGGATTGTCGATTTCGAAGTAAGTCACTCGTGACGGACTTCATAACGGTCGTATCTAACTATTAGATCAAGCCTAGGAGTCTTAGGAATCGATCCCGGGCCCCGCGCTCCGTATCGGTACTTTTCTGTGCTCATTAGCCGGTGTAAGAAGGGCCATCTACCGACTAGATGACGATCCAGTCGGTCGGAAATCCTTCTTGGACCGACTAGTTTGCTTTCTAAATTTCTCAGGAGTTACTGTTTACCGTTAGTCGGTCTAAGAACGTTGGTTGACCGACTAGGTTGCAAACTAGTCGGTCAGCAATGCTTCTTGAACCGACTAACTCATCAAATTATTTTTGTATCAGTTACTGTTTACTCTTAGTCGGTCTAAGAACGTTCATCGACCGACTAGATTCTAAACTAGTCGGTCAGTACTTGTTCATGGACCGACTAACTCTAGAATCCTATTTTCGTTCAGGAGTTACTGTTTACACTTAGTCGGTCTGCGTTGGTCGACCGACCGACTAGTTTCCAAACTAGTCGGTCAGTGGTTGCTCTTTGACCGACTAACCAGTGTTAAAACCCTAATTTCTGGGCAGCCGCCAGCCTAGCCTATTTAAACCCAACCCATTCGACTTCTTCTTCTCCAACACGACCCTAAGCCCTAGTTTCTTCCCCTCTAAGCCCTCATCTTCCTCCTAGCTTCAATCCTTCATTCCAAACCCTAAATCCATCATCCAATCCATCCATTCACTCATTCCACCTCTCATCTTCCCTAAAATCTCACTCAAATCCATCAAATCCCCAAATCCCCCAAAACCCTAGTTTCCACAAACTTCTCCAATCTCTTCCAGATCTTATCCTAGGGTTCTCCGGAGTGTTTCTTCCGCCTCCTCTCGGTAGGAAATCGTTCTACCGTTGTTTTCATAACTTATTGATAATTTTGGTGAAACCCTAATTAATTTCATGTTGTTTGTTGATTGTCCCCCAAAACAGCGATTTTCCCCCGTAGATAGCATCCGTGTGTCGAAGTGATCGTCGATCCCCGGTGCTAGGCAAGTGAAACTTGCCACTTAGGGTTTAGGCCATGTTTTAGGCCATTTGCATGTTGTAGGCGTAAAAGAGGCTAGGCGACGAAATGATACTCGCCTAGGCGCAAATTGGGGAACTAGCTTGACAACGAAGCTAGTTCCGACATTTAGCATGTTGCACGATAACCATGTCATGTTTACTTTCCATTAACGGTACGCAAATTAAATGTCATGTCAATGCATTCTTTAAGTGTTTATGTGATTGTGTAGCTTTGCTACAAATGCTTGTGTTCCTGGCTCGTGTTCCAGAAGCGGGCCATGTGTTGGTTGATAGCCAATGGCCGAATTGCGTGTTTCCGGCTAGGTGCACCCCTACGCCAAATGTTTAAGAATGCGAGCTCAATGTGCGGGGCAACCCCAGGCTCACTAGCTGAGTTCATTGTGCGGGGACCCTGGCTCCATTACGTGTGGGTATAGGGGGTGAGGGTTAAGCGGCCATTCAACTGGGAGTCTGTTTGATCAACAACTGCAGTTGTAAGGCGTAAACTCTTTGGGGTGGGTTAGTGTTTGGGGCCGATCGGACTGACATGCTAGCCATTCAGCGAAGGGCGCAAACATCTACAAAACAACCGTGAAATGTGAATCGTGTTTAGTGCCGATCGGTCTGAATGTTTACCATTCAGCGAAGGGCGTAAACACCAACAATGTGAATTGATTGAGATTGATAGTAGCGTGGCTACTCTTGTCTTGTCTTGTCCTGATGATTGTTCTCTTGTACAAACCGTCTTGCCATGTTTTAAATTGTGCTCTCATGTTATAACTGCCATGCCATGCATCATACTAAACTGCTAGGTTGCTAGTTGCCTTACTTTCAGTTTCCTTGCCCAAGTCTTTTAGACTTGCTGACATGTGCCCCTTTACTCTTTTGGGTGACACATGTTAGATCCTGAGCCCGAGTACCTCGTTGAGGACGAGGTGTTTGCTGACGCCGAGCCCGAGCTTGTGTTTGACGGGGAGCACGTGGACACTGGGGACCAGTCCTAGTGTCATCGTGTGTTTTACTTTTGTTAGATAGTTGTTTTGTATTCGGTGCGTAGCACCTATACTTTGTTATGTCGTATTCTTTTGTTGGCCTTGTTCTGGGCCTTGGACTCTTTTCTTTTAGCCTGGTGGCTTTTCTGGATGTTGGACTTTTGTTGATGTTGGACAATTTGTGAGATGTGGAATTTTATTTCAGTCTCTCCTTGTGTTATTATTGTTATTCTGTTGTGGTTACAGGGACCTGTTTATGTAATGTGGACGCTTATCGGGTTTGGGGCTTCACAGCTCCACTCTCGTGCGGACCATTTCACGTCTCGCCTCCATTTTAGGGAAGCGGGTCGTGACAGGTTTTAGTGGTGGCCCATGCAGGTCCTTCTGTAACTGCGATTTTTGGGATAGCGATAATAATATTAGAATGTCCAATAAACTAAGTTCGACGTCCGAGTCATAAGCTATGAGTCTAATCTGATTTGTTTTCCGTGTCACTAGATGACAGGAAGACGTTTCACCTGCGGTGGTTGTAGTGGTGCGCTCCCTCATGATGAGGAGCCTGAGCGGGAACCCACCAGTGGTGAGATGATGCGGATGATGATCCAGATGATGCAAGTGCAGCAGGGCGTGCTTCTGCAAGTCCAGAATGCTCCACTTGCTCGAGCTGCCCGGGTTCTTCCGGATGCCCCTCGCTCTGAGCCAGGAGCGAAGCAATTTCGGGAGCTGGGTCCCGCATATTTTGATGGTTCTGAGGGTCCTCTGGCTGCCGATGAGTGGATTCGGAACGTCGAGGACAATCTGAAGATGGCCAAGATCACCCCGGCTGGATGGGTTGATTTGGCGAAGAGGCAGCTCAAGGATAACGCCAGGAATTGGTGGGATGCGGAAGAGAAGTTGTTGGTGGAGCCGATAGCTTGGGCTACCTTCAAGGCTAGATTTGAGGGTGAGTTCTTCCCGAAGGCTGCCAAGGAGGAGATGCTGCAGCGTTTTATCGATCTGAAGCAAGGGAACTCGTCGGTGGACATGTACCACCAGGAGTTCATGAGGCTTAGTCGGTTTGCGCCGAAGATGGTGCAGGACGCTGAGGAGAGAGCTCAGAGGTTCCTGCAGGGGCTTGCTTCGGAGCTCCAGAGTTTTGTGACCTCCTCTGATCGGGAATCTTATCAGAAGGTTCTAGTAGCAGCCAAGAGGCAGGAGCTGCTCGTGAACCAGAGGAAGGGGTCTGTTGTTGGTGCTGGGAAGAGGCCTGTGGAGCAGGCGAGAGCCGTGGTTAGACCTGGATTCAGGCCTAATCAGTCCGCTCAGTTTAAGAGGCCAGGAGGGCCGATTCCGAAGTTTTGCCATTTCTGCGGCAGGCCTGGCCACATCAAGGATCAGTGTCGGAAGTTTTTGGGCCAGTGCCTGGTTTGTGGTGATGCTTCTCATATCGCGAAGGATTGTCGGCATGCGGGTCCGCTGCGGAGGGCTCCTGTTGTAGCTCAGCCGTTGCAGCAGCGAGCGTCTGTTCCTGCTGGGCGTGGAGCGGCTCTTGTTCCGCAGGGGCAGGCTTTTCGGCAGGCTGTTCCGCCGAGGAGGCAGGCTTTTCTGATGACCGCTGTGGAGAACGAGGCTGTGGATGAGGTTATCGCAGGTAATCCTCAATCTAGCTGTCATTTTCCGAGCTGGTTTTGATTGTTTGATTGTGTTGTCTGCTTGAACATGGTTGTTTGCTAGACTAGGGTTTGATTGTTAATTGCTTGTTAGGTTTGGTGTTGGTGTGCACATTTCCTGCACGAGTCCTCTTTGACTCTGGTGCATCGATGTGCATTATTTCTCGGAGCTTCGTGGAGAGGCATTCCTTGTCGACATCCCCTCTTCCCAAGAGTTGGAATATCGTCACAGGGAATGGTGTGGTCTCGGTGCATCGTGGTTGCAATTCTTGCTCGTTGGTGGTCTGTGGACATGAGCTTTTTGCGGATTTCATTGTCCACGACATCATCAACTATGATGCAGTTCTTGGGATGGACTGGCTTGCGAGCTTCTATGCTCGATCGACTGTCGGAGGAAGAAGGTGGTGTTCGAGATTCCCGGACATCCAGTATTTGAGTTCAGTCGTGGTAGCAGTTCGCTTGGTCCTGTCAGATTTCGGGCCAGGCCGGTGGAGGCTGTGGCTATGCAGATGGAGCTGGAGTGGCCAGCTGTGGTGCGAGATTTTGGCGACGTCTTCCCCGAGGAGATGTCTGGTTTGCCGCCTGATCGGGCTTTGGAATTTTCTATCGATCTGGTTCCAGGTGCGCAGCCGATTTCGAAGGCGCCGTATCGTATGGCACCTGCAGAGTTGGAAGAGTTGCGGAAGCAGTTGGATGAGCTTTTGCAGAAGGGTTATATTAATCCTAGCGTGTCTCCGTGGGGAGCACCGGTGTTGTTGGTTAAGAAGAAGGATGGTTCGCGTCGCATGTGCGTGGACTATCGGGAGTTGAATGCGGTGACCATTAAGAATAAATACCCGTTGCCTCGCATCGATGATATTTTCGATCAGCTTGGAGGTTCGAGGGTGTTTTCTAAGTTGGATTTGAGGAGTGGTTACCATCAGTTGAAGGTTAAGAAGGGAGATGTTCCGAAGACAGCGTTCAGGACGAAGTATGGACACTATGAGTTCGTGGTTATGCCTTTCGGCGTAACTAACGCGCCCGCAGTTTTCATGAATCTGATGAACCTGATTTTCTACGACTTTTTGGATAAGTTTGTCGTTATCTTTATTGACGACATTCTGATCTATTCGAAGTCGGAAGAAGAGCATGCCTCGCACTTAAGGACGGTGTTGGAGATTTTGAGGAAGCATCGTTTGTATGCTAAGTTTTCGAAGTGCGAGTTTTGGCTGGATCGAGTTGCTTTTCTCGGGCGTGTGGTGACTGGAGATGGTATTTCAGTGGATCCCGAGAAGATTCGGGCCATCAGGGAGTGGCCTGTTCCGTCGTCTGCGTCTGAGATTCGGAGTTTTCTTGGACTTGCTGGTTATTATCGACGATTCATTAAGGGCTTTTCTCGTATTGCTGAGCCGATGACCAGGTTGACGCGGAAGGATGTTGCTTTTGTTTGGTCGGGTGATTGCGAGAGTGCTTTTGTTATTCTGAAGGAGAGGTTGACGACTGCCCCTATTCTTGTTGTGCCTGATCGCAGCGGTGGATTTGAGATCTTTTGCGATGCTTCTGGCAAGGGTCTCGGTTGTGTGTTGCATCAGCACGGGCACGTTGTGGCGTATGCGTCTCGTCAGCTTAAGGTTCATGAGAAGAATTACCCGACGTATGATTTGGAGTTGGCTGCCGTTGTGTTTGCTCTTAAGATTTGGAGGCACTTCTTGCTGAGTGAGAAAGTGAAGATTTTCACTGATCACAAAAGCTTGAAGTATATTTTCACTCAGAAGGAGCTCAACATGCGACAGCGTCGATGGTTGGAGCTTATGGCGGATTATGAGATTGATTTGCAGTATCACCCTGGCAAGGTGAATGTGGTTCCGGATGCTTTGAGTAGGCTTCCAGCGGTGATGATTTTGACCTCGCAGTGGAGATTGCAGCAGGATTTTTGCGAGTCTGGTGTGGAGATTGTTCTTCCTGGAGAGGCTTCTTCGTTGATGTACATGCAGGTACAGTCGACAATCGTGGATCGGATTAAGGCTGGCCAGGCTGAGGATCCAAAGCTGGTGAGGATTCGGGAGCAGGTGGAAGCCGGTCTGCGGACTGACTTTTTGATTCATGAGGATGGCTCGCTGAGGTTTGGAGCCAGGTTGTGTGTGCCTGCTGGGGATATTAGAGAGGAGTTGATGGTGGAGGCACACAGTTCGCCGTATTCTGTGCATCCTGGTGGCACCAAGATGTACCAGGATCTTCGTCTGAATTATTGGTGGCATGGTATGAAGAGGAGTGTGGCTCGGAGTGTAGCCAAGTGCTTGGTTTGCCAGCAAGTGAAGGCGGAGCATCAGCGTTCGGCCGGGTTGCTACAACCGCTTCCGATTCCGAAGTGGAAGTGGCAACACATCACTATGGATTTCGTGACTGGAATACCTCGGAGTCCGAAGCAGAATGACGCGATTTGGGTGATCGTAGATCGATTGACCAAATCTGCGCACTTTATTCCGTTCCGAGTAGGACAGTCCACTGAGGCGCTAGCAAGGAGATATATGGAGGTAGAATTCTTTTACTCTCCGTTTTTATTTCCTTTTCCTAGTTTGGATAGTGATGTAACGTGAATCGTGCAGGAGGTTGTGCGACTTCACGGAGTCCCCGTGAGTATCGTGTCTGACAGAGACACGAGGTTCACATCTCAGTTCTGGCAGAGTTTGCAGAAGAGCTTGGGTACGCGTTTGAGTTTCAGCACGGCGTACCATCCGCAGACGGATGGCCAGTCCGAGAGGACGATTCAGATTTTGGAGGACATGCTGAGGGCGTGCATGTTGGATTTCAAGGGTTCGTGGGAGGACCATCTACATTTGGTGGAGTTCTCTTACAACAACAGCTTCCAGGCGAGTATTGGCATGGCGCCATTCGCCGCTCTTTATGGGAGGAAATGTCGATCGCCATTGAGTTGGGATGACGTTGGTGATCGGGAGTTGTTGGGACCTGAGATGATCGTGGAGGCCTTGGATATCGTCAGGAATATTCGGGAGAGGTTGAGAATTGCTCAGGACCGTTTTAAGCATTGGGCGGATGCTAAACGTCGTCCTTTGGAGTTTCAGCCGGGCGACCATGTGTTCTTGAAGATTTCCCCGAATCGTGGTGTGATTCATTTTGGGAAGCGTGGGAAGTTGAGCCCGCGATACATTGGACCATTTGACATTTTGGAGAGGGTTGGCGAGGTAGCTTATCGCTTGGCCTTGCCGCCATCTTTGGAAGGAGTTCACAATGTTTTCCATGTGTCGCAGCTTCGTCGATACATTAGCGATCCGTCTCATGCGGTGGATTTTTCGGAGATTACCGTTCGCCCCGATATGACGTATGACCAGCATCCAGTGCAGATTCTGGACAGGCGTCAGAAATCGCTTCGGAACAAGGTTGTCAATCTTGTGAGGGTGATGTGGCGACACGGTTCACCTGGAGAGTCTACTTGGGAGAATGAGGATGAGATGCGAGAGCGTTTCCCACTTTTGTTTCCGGACTCGTGAATTTTTGGAAATTCCGAGGACTGAATTTTTCTTAAGTTGGGGAGGATGTAACGACTGCTTTTCATGAATCTGGATTTAATATAATATAATATATGTTTTGGTGGATTTTCTCCTCTTGTGTGGTTTTCGTCTCCGTAGATTTCATTTTCTATCGATTCGTCGTATTTTCTCGCTTCTTCCTTAGGATTGTCGATTTCGAAGTAAGTCACTCGTGACGGACTTCATAACGGTTGTATTTAACTATTAGATCAAGCCTAGGAGTCTTAGGAATCGATCCCGGGGCCCCGCGCTCCGTATCGGTACTTTTCTGTTCTCATTAGCCGGTGTAAGAAGGGCCATCTACCGACTAGATGACGATCCAGTCGGTCGGAAATCCTTCTTGGACCGACTAGTTTGCTTTCTAAATTTCTCAGGAGTTACTATTTATCGTTAGTCGGTCTAAGAATGTTGGTTGACCGACTAGGTTGCAAACTAGTCGGTCAGCAATGCTTCTTGAACCGACTAACTCATCAAATTATTTTTGTATCAGTTACTGTTTACTCTTAGTCGGTCTAAGAACGTTCATCGACCGACTAGATTCTAAACTAGTCGGTCAGTACTTGTTCATGGACCGACTAACTCTAGAATCCTATTTTCGTTCAGGAGTTACTGTTTACACTTAGTCGGTCTGCGTTGGTCGACCGACCGACTAGTTTCCAAACTAGTCGGTCAGTGGTTGCTCTTTGACCGACTAACCAGTGTTAAAACCCTAATTTCTGGGCAGCCGCCAGCCTAGCCTATTTAAACCCAACCCATTCGACTTCTTCTTCTCCAACACGACCTTAAGCCCTAGTTTCTTCCCCTCTAAGCCCTCATCTTCCTCCTAGCTTCAATCCTTCATTCCAAACCCTAAATCCATCATCCAATCCATCCATTCACTCATTCCACCTCTCATCTTCCCTAAAATCTCACTCAAATCCATCAAATCCCCAAATCCCCCAAAACCCTAGTTTCCCCAAACTTCTCAAATCTCTTCCAGATCTGATCCTAGGGTTCTCCGGAGTGTTTCTTCCGCCTCCTCTCGGTAGGAAATCGTTCTACCGTTGTTTTCATAACTTATTGATAATTTTGGTGAAACCCTAATTAATTTCATGTTGTTTGTTGATTGTCCCCCAAAACAGCGATTTTCCCCCGTAGATAGCATCCGTGTGTCGAAGTGATCGTCGATCCCCGGTGCTAGGCAAGTGAAACTTGCCACTTAGGGTTTAGGCCATGTTTTAGGCCATTTGCATGTTGTAGGCGTAAAAGAGGCTAGGCGACGAAATGATACTCGCCTAGGCGCAAATTGGGGAACTAGCTTGACAACGAAGCTAGTTCCGACATTTAGCATGTTGCACGATAACCATGTCATGTTTACTTTCCATTAACGGTACGCAAATTAAATGTCATGTCAATGCATTCTTTAAGTGTTTATGTGATTGTGTAGCTTTGCTACAAATGCTTGTGTTCCTGGCTCGTGTTCCAGAAGCGGGCCATGTGTTGGTTGATAGCCAATGCCCGAATTGCGTGTTTCCGGCTAGGTGCACCCCTACGCCAAATGTTTAAGAATGCGAGCTCAATGTGCGGGGCAACCCCAGGCTCACTAGCTGAGTTCATTGTGCGGGGACCCTGGCTCCATTACGTGTGGGTATAGGGGGTGAGGGTTAAGCGGCCATTCAACTGGGAGTCTGTTTGATCAACAACTGCAGTTGTAAGGCGTAAACTCTTTGGGGTGGGGTAGTGTTTGGGGCCGATCGGACTGACATGCTAGCCATTCAGCGAAGGGCGCAAACATCTACAAAACAACCGTGAAATGTGAATCGTGTTTAGTGCCGATCGGTCTGAATGTTTACCATTCAGCGAAGGGCGTAAACACCAACAATGTGAATTGATTGAGATTGATAGTAGCGTGGCTACTCTTGTCTTGTCTTGTCCCGATGATTGTTCTCTTGTACAAACCGTCTTGCCATGTTTTAAATTGTGCTCTCATGTTATAACTGCCATGCCATGCATCATACTAAACTGCTAGGTTGCTAGTTGCCTTACTTTTAATTTCCTTGCCCAAGTCTTTTAGACTTGCTGACATGTGCCCCTTTACTCTTTTGGGTGACACATGTTAGATCCTGAGCCCGAGTACCTCGTTGAGGACGAGGTTTTTGCTGACGCCGAGCCCGAACTTGTGTTTGACGGGGAGCACGTGGACACTGGGGACCAGTCCTAGTGTCATCGTGTGTTTTACTTTTGTTAGATAGTTGTTTTGTATTCGGTGCGTAGCACCTATACTTTGTTATGTCGTATTCTTTTGTTGGCCTTGTTCTGGGCCTTGGACTCTTTTCTTTTAGCCTGGTGGCTTTTCTGGATGTTGGACTTTTGTTGATGTTGGACAATTTGTGAGATGTGGAATTTTATTTCAGTCTCTCCTTGTGTTATTATTGTTATTCTGTTGTGGTTACAGGGACCTGTTTATGTAATGTGGACGCTTATCGGGTTTGGGGCTTCACAGCTCCACTCTCGTGCGGACCTTTTCACGTCTCGCCTCCATTTTAGGGAAGCGGGTCGTGACAAATTTTAAATTATTTTAATATTCTAATCCTATTAGATTTAGCCCAAGACCAAGTCAACCCATTTATACTATATAAGCAACCCCTAGGAAGACCTATTTTTGCAAGAAATTAGCCCTAGCCTCTTCCAAACTCATTTTGGACGTTGCGACGAATCGTCGCAACGTTGCGACGTTCAGCTGCCGCACGACCGAAGGAAACACCGCCGTTCCCCCGCTCTGACCGGTCGCCCCGCCCGCACCTAAGCCGCTCCGCACCGCTGCAGCAGCCCCGCTTCGTTCCATCGACCTGACCGAAGCACTTCCCCGCATCCGCCTTGTCTCCCCGCTCCGCACAGCGCCCCGCTTGTCGCCCCGCTCCGCACCCCGCACGACCGACAGATTCCCTCGCTCCCGCCCGCTGTAACCGAGCGCCCAAGCGCTGCAACGTTGCAACGCTGCCTCGCCCCGCATCCAAGCGTCTGACCGAGGCTCCCTACCGATCTGACCGACAGCAAGCCTCGCACCACAGCCACCCACAGCCGCTGTGCACCCCAAAACGTCGCAGCTCCGCAATTCTCAGCGCACGACCGAGAGATCTCCCCGCATTGGCTGTGTACGACCGAGAGCCACTCGTCGCAACCCCGCATCCGTCGCACCGCTTGCCTCCGTGGGCCCCCCAAGTTCTCCAGAGGTATTGTGGGTCCCCCAAAGGTCCCTAGGACTACTGTGGGCCCCACTTTGGTGTGTTCTCTTCGACGACTTGCCGCGTACGACGTCGTCGCACGTCGTAGCCCGTCGTCGCACGTGCTAGCTTTGGAATCTGGAATCGTCGTCCGAGTTATTTGCTCTGAAATTTCCAGCGAGGAATCTAATTGGAATCTGGACTTGGAGAGCGATCTTTTATTCCAACCCCCGGTGTCGCTACCCGACGCCGGTGTAGCTTTCACGTCGTGTTGAGGTAACGTTTTGCACCCCTAGGACCCCCAACCCAATTGCATGCTAATCAAGACTAAAATCAGTATTTTCAAAGTATTTTAAATGTTTTAAATTCACTAATCAAGATTAATAATATGGACTTTAGGCCGGTGGACTTGTGCACGTAGGATAATTGTGATTATTGGACCCATTGGACGGTGTGCTCAGACGTCGTGCTTGCAGGCAAGTGAAACTTGCCAACTCTTGTGTAGGGCCATGTTTTTAGGCCACTTCCTTATTCCTAGCGTAAAAGAGACTAGTCAGTGAAATGATAGCTGGCTAGACGCCTACTTGATCTAGTTTGACAACGAAACTAGATCCGTCACCTAAATGATCTAGCTTGACAACGAAGCTAGATCCAACCCTTAAACTTGTCATTCATGCATGCTAAACTGTCATGTTTACTTTTCTTACTTGTACGCTTTACTACTTGTCATGCCATGTCATCCATGCATTGATTGTTGCATCGTAGCACACGCTACAATACTTGTCCTCGTACTACTTGTCCGGCTAGGTGCACCCCTACGCCATACTTGTTTACACACTTCCTGGCTCGTGGTCCAGAAGCAAGCATTCCAAGTTTGGGGGTAAGGCCCTGGCTCGACACACATGGAGGGGTAGGGATAAACGTTCACTTGAGCTTAGGAGTGGCCTGATCAGCCCTCTAGCCAAAAGACGGAATCTCTGTGCACGAGGTGCTTACTTTTCTTGTCTTGTACTTGTCTTGTGAATGTCATGTCATGCTCGTACTTTACTTCGCTTTACTTTACCTGTTGCACTCATTACTTTAACTGCCATGTCATTGCATCATGCTAGAACTTTTAGGTTGCTTTTACTTGTACTTTCAGTTTCCTTGCACAAGTCTCTTGTAGACTTGCTGACATGTGCCCCTTGCTCTTTTGGGTGTCACATGTTAGACCTGAGCCAGAGACCGTTGCTGAGTACGTGGTGTTTTGCTGACGCTGAGCCTGAGTCCGTGTTTGTCCAGGGGGAGTTTTGTGGACACCGGAGACCTTCCTTGGTGATTTTGCTGAGTTTTCTTTTGTTTTAGGCTTTTGTTAGTTGCTGGTGCGTAGCACCGTTGTTTTGTACTTTGTTGGCCATGTTTGGGCCTTTTGTCTCTCTTTCTTTTAGCCTGGTGGCTTTTCTGCGATGTTGGAAATTATATTTATGGATATTCTGAGATTATTCTCTTGTCTCATTTCATTATTATTATCTTGTTTCGCTCGCGTTGCAAGGACCTGCAGTTTTAAATTTGATTGACGCTTATCGGACTTGCAGCTTTGTAGCTTCAAGTCTGAGCGGACCTTCTCACGCTTCGCCTCCATATTTTTGGGAAGTGGAGCGTGACAGGTTTTGTTGGTGGCCCATGCAGGTCCAGTCTTGCAATTGCGAATCAACGAAACAACGATAAAAACGGAATGTCCATTAAATAAATTGCAACATCCGAGTAATAAGCCCTGAGTCTAGTTGTTTTCTTAGGACCCTAGGTGATAAGAAGGCTTAGTTAGACGTCCGTGTTTGCTAGTTAGAGGCCTCTGATTGTTAGTTAGACTCCATGTCAGTAATTGATTCAATTGTCGTAGGAGTTACCTTAGTGGTCCTTGTCTACCCCTGACCATATTAGACTTCTAGAATTTCCTTTTGTCGTTCACTTGGGTTCCTCGATTTCGGACCAAGCTGAACGCATTTCTTTACCGTCTAACCTTTAGAAGTCTTAGCGCCTAGTTCCTAATCTCTAGTTGGTCGACCGTAGGGGTTTTCCGTAGACTTTCTTGATTCATATCCTAGGCGTATGTATGTTTTGATCTCCGACCAATTTCCTTGCCTCGATTCACGAGATCGCCTCATGACGATCGTCGTCAATTTTCAAACATCTCCATTGCAACTCTTGAACCTTCTGAAAGTATTTTTCAATCTTCTCTTCCACTAAGTTTAATTTTGTTCAAAATTTTAATATACCTATATTTCATCCTCCTTCATTGATTCAAATTTTTTTAAACGTTTGTCGGAATTTTTGAATACTAGCTTATGGTATTTTCCCAGCCTATATTTTTCCACACTTATGTAAATGTGTCGTTCTTTCATATATTAGTTTTACTTTTGCCCTGCCCAATTCGATTTATAATTTTCCCTCTTATTTGTGTTATTCGAATGATACGTCGTGTTTACTTTAATATACTTTCAAGACACATGGAATTCCAGCTTTCAGCAAGTTGGTCTTTGCTCCTCGTTTTCGCTACTTCAGATTTTTGCAAAATCGCTATTTTCATAACCTCTTCCTTCTTTAGACCCCCCTGACTTGATTTTAAAGATTTGCTATTCGACCTTGATAATTCTTATGCTAAATTACTATTATTTTCTTCCGCTCACCATACACGCTTTTGGAAAAATTTCTAAACCAAATTGAATTTCAATTATTTTTTTTATCCGTGCCAGACTTGTGGTGCTCGTATATTAAGAACCCTGCGTAAATCAGTTTTTTTCATTTTTTTGCAAACCCTGGTTCTCTAAAAGTAGTTTCAATGTTGGTTATTTTAAATTTTCCATAGCCCAAAGGTTTTGAAAGCATTTAACATGAGTTTAAATTCTTCCGTTACTTGATTTCATTCTTGACTTTCCAAAACTTTTTGACAACGTTATATTAAATTACTGACGGAAAGAATTTTCTAAACCATGTCCTTAATATTCGTGTAAATGATTTTACTTCCTTTTATAACGATTTTTGTAAACCAATAAAACATTTTCTCTTATTATGAATATTCGACTCAAACTTATTTCAACTCGCTTTATCGATCTTCAAATATTTTATACAGATGAGGAATTCCAATTTTTGAAGTACAACAGTTTTCAATTTTGCGTATTTTAGCTCATGCTATTTAACCTACTTTCTTTTCCCCTCCTATTTAAGCATCACTACGTCTCCCTTTTTCCCTCAACCTAAACATCACCATTGAGTCAATATTTCCCTAACCAAGCCGTCTCCTTGTATTCGTCCTATCTGAACTCGTGCTTATCGATCCTTCCCTCGTCACGCTCTCGACCTCTCTTTATTGCTTAGACCTTAGGGTCCGTCAATGTCTGTGTCAACTCTAAGTTTTAGTAGGCCCTTGGACCTTGTAAGGTAGTCGTAGTGCACGTACCTAAGTTGGTGCGTGGGCTCGAATGAGAATTCCCATAGTATAATGATGTTTTCCTATTGAGTGATATATATATATACTCGGAGTTATTCGTGATAGTATGAAGTTGTTGTGTGTTAGTAGTTATAGATTTTTGTGTGGATAGCTATACTATACTAGGGATGCCTGTGTATATAAGAGTTAGCGTTGAAATATCTAAGTTGTGTATGTAGTAAGAGATACTTATAATGGTTGAAATAAATGATTGGTAAAGCTATGTGTATGTTAGTAGTGATAATAATAAGAGTACGCATGGTTAAGAGGGTAGGCCTACTATGTGATCTATATGTTAGCACGTACGAGTGTGTGCTCGTATGTGGGTATGTATTGTGTTTAGACGTAAGTAGTTATGTTTTGTTTCCTGAGTATATAGGTGATATACATATGGTAGTAGGAGTATAATATTGATTGGTATTGCTTGCTTTTTGGGATGTTGCATGCGTGCATACCGTGAGGTATACACGACTATTGCACATCTTAATTACATATGTGTGAATGTGTTAGTATACTAATTATAGGTAGTAGGCTATGGTGTGAATATATACATTATTTATGTGTGACTATACGGTGAATGTTTGTACTAGAGAGGGTATTATAAATATGTGGGTGCTGATGTCTGTAATGTTATTATTATGGTATATAATTAGATTGAACTATGTGGGTGCTACCTGACTAAATATTAAGTGTGATTGACCTATGGTATGCATATGGTTGTATTGGTAGATATATATATATATATATATACATACATATATATATATGTTGGAGTGGTAGTGGTATATGTATGAATGCCGTGTTACGTATATAGAATATTCTGATATGTGTATTGAGTCACACTCAAGCTTGAGTGGGTATACTCTAAGTATATTGAATGTAAGTTGTAGTTTGAATATATCAATGTTTGATGTATGTATAGTGATAGGAGTGTTTGTGCCTGGTTGTGCTACGCACATGATTGTGGGTCGCTACGCCAGCATATAGTTATAGGTGTTGGTCTTGTGGTATAGCTAACTACTAAGGACTTGCTCGTGTGAACGTATGTGTACTAGCTAAAACTAGGTGTGTTTGTGTGCTAGTTATATAATGGTACGATTGGTGTATGTAAATGAAATGTTAGCGTGTATGGGTGTGCACCATGCACGGGTAAGTATGTGCTTAGTTATAGGAATTGATGACTACGATATATGTGGCGTGTCGTAAATACAGTTATAGGACCGTATGTGATGAGAATATATGGTGAACTATTTGCATGCACTGTATGACTATATGTTGTGAAATTATAGTAGTGGTGAATGTATATTAAATATAGTGAACTTGATTTAATAATGGTATGGTGTGACTATATGTGTTGAGATGTTTGGTATTGGACGAATATTAGAGGGTAGTATACCCTTGATGTTTGTGCATAGGTAGCTATCTATACGTAGAGCAATGATTGTATTGGCTAAGTGTGAGACTATCCTTATATAAGTATCTGAACTGTTGTTTTGCGAGTAGTAGTTATATAAGGGATGTATGTTTATATATGATTGAAATACATGTATGAATTTGGCTGGCTATAATAGGTATAAGTGTATACGTACGTGGATATATATATATACGTGTTGGTAGTAATAATGTTTGACTACCTAGTGCATATATAAGCACTTGTAATGACTATACCTGGTTGAATTATTATATGACTTGATTGGGGTAGTTACTAGAGCGACTAGCTATATTAGAAAGTCCGAGGACGGACTTTATTCTAAGGTGGGGAGGATGTAACGACCACTTTTCGTGGTACGTTGTTCGTGCACATGCGTTGTCCGTGCACGTGTTTGTTTTAGACTTTGTTTGTTGGTGAACACTTTCGTGTGATATGCCGTTGCGAACGTCTCTGAGAATATTAAATAGTGGCACTATTTTGGAACGACGTTTCTCGAGTCGTTTTCCCACAATTTACACTTATTCGATGAGACGTGGCGATTTGCACTTTTGACGGGAGACGTTTCCATTTTTGGTTTCGTCGTCCGACGTCGAAATTGAGATCCGTCTTCTTAGTTAGCTCACATTCGTCGTCACGATCACCACAATATTTATTTTAAAATTTTTGGAGTTTATTTGACCACTTTTATATTTTTAACAAGTTTTATATTATTTTTAATAATTAATTTATAAATTATTTTCGGCCAAAAAAAATTTATTTGAGTTTTAAACGTTTTAAAGAATTTTTGAGCCAATTTCCAGCTCATTTGGACCAAGTCAAACCCTTGGGTGAGTTGGAGTAGTTGGAATTCAAATTTTAAATTATTTTAATATTCTAATCCTATTATATTTAGCCCTAGACCAAGTCAACCCATCTATACTATATAAGCAACCCCTAGGAAGACCTATTTTCGCAAGAAATTAGCCCTAGCCTCTTCCAAACTCATTTTGGACGTTGCGACGAATCGTCGCAACGTTGCGACGTTCAGCTGCCGCACGACCGAAGGAAACACCGCCGTTCCCCCACTCTGACCGGTCGCCCCGCCCGCACCCAAGTCGCTCCGCACCGCTGCAGCAGCCCCGCTCTGTTCCATCGACCTGACCGAAGCACTTCCCCGCATCCGCCTTGTCGCCCCGCTCCGCACAGCGCTCCGCTTGTCGCCCCGCTCCGCACCCCGCACGACCGACAGATTCCCTCGCTCCCGCCCGCTGTGACCGAGTGCCCAAGCGCTGCAACGTTGCAACGCTGCCCCGCTCCGCATCCAAGCGTCTGACCGAGGCTCCCTACCGATCTGACCGACAGCAAGCCTCGCACCACAGCCACCCACAGCCGCTGTGCACCCCAAAACGTTGCAGCTCCGCAATTCTCAGCGCACGACCGAGAGATCTCCCCGCATTGGCTGTGTACGACCGAGAGCCACTCGTCGCAACCCCGCATCCGTCGCACCGCTTGCCTCTGTGGGCCCCCCAAGTTCTCCAGAGGTATTGTGGGTCCCCCAAAGGTCCCTAGGACTACTGTGGGCCCCACTTTGGTGTGTTCTCTTCGACGACTTGCCGCGTACGACGTCGTCGCACGTCGTAGCCCGTCGTCACACGTGCTAGCTTTGGAATCTGGAATCGTCGCCCGAGTTATTTGCTCTGAAATTTCCAGCGAGGAATCTAATTGGAATCTGGACTTGGAGAGCGATCTTTTATTCCAACCCCCGGTGTCGCTACCCGACGCCGGTGTAGCTTTCGCGTCGTGTTGAGGTAACGTTTTGCACCCCTAGGACCCCCAACCCAATTGCATGCTAATCAAGACTAAAATCAGTATTTTCAAAGTATTGTAAATGTTTTAAATTCATTAATCAAGATTAATAATATGGACTTTAGGCCGGTGGACTTGTGCACGTAGGATAATTGTGATTATTGGACCCATTGGACGGTGTGCTCAGACGTCGTGCTTGCAGGCAAGTGAAACTTGCCAACTCTTGTGTAAGGCCATGTTTTTAGGCCACTTCCTTATTCCTAGCGTAAAAGAGACTAGTCAGTGAAATGATAGCTGGCTAGACGCCTACTTGATCTAGTTTGACAACGAAACTAGATCCGTCACCTAAATGATCTAGCTTGATAACGAAGCTAGATCCAACCCTTAAACTTGTCATTCATGCATGCTAAACTGTCATGTTTACTTTTCTTACTTGTACGCTTTACTACTTGTCATGCCATGTCATCCATGCATTGATTGTTGCATCGTAGCACACGCTACAATACTTGTCCTCGTACTACTTGTCCGGCTAGGTGCACCCCTACGCCATACTTGTTTACACACTTCCTGGCTCGTGGTCCAGAAACGAGCATTCCAAGTTCGGGGGTAAGGCCCTGGCTCGACACACGTGGAGGGGTAGGGATAAACGTTCACTTGAGCTTAGGAGTGGCCTGATCAGCCCTCTAGCCAAAATACGGAATCTCTGTGCACGAGGTGCTTACTTTTCTTGTCTTGTACTTGTCTTGTGAATGTCATGCCATGCTCGTACTTTACTTCGCTTTACTTTACCTGTTGCACTCATTACTTTAACTGCCATGTCATTGCATCATGCTAGAACTTTTAGGTTGCTTTTACTTGTACTTTCAGTTTCCTTGCACAAGTCTCTTGTAGACTTGCTGACATGTGCCCCTTGCTCTTTTGGGTGTCACATGTTAGACCTGAGCCAGAGACCGTTGCTGAGTACGTGGTGTTTTGCTGACGCTGAGCCTGAGTCCGTGTTTGTCCAGGGGGAGTTTTGTGGACACCGGAGACCTTCCTTGGTGATTTTGCTGAGTTTTCTTTTGTTTTAGGCTTTTGTTAGTTGCTGGTGCGTAGCACCGTTGTTTTGTACTTTGTTGGCCATGTTTGGGCCTTTTGTCTCTCTTTCTTTTAGCCTGGTGGCTTTTCTGCGATGTTGGAAATTATATTTATGGATATTCTGAGATTATTCTCTTGTCTCATTTCATTATTATTATCTTGTTTCGCTCGCGTTGCAAGGACCTGTAGTTTTAAATTTGATTGACGCTTATCGGACTTGCAGCTTTGTAGCTTCAAGTCTGAGCGGACCTTCTCACGCTTCGCCTCCATATCTTCCGACATGTCCATCACTACAAAATCAACCGGTACTTGTACTCCTCTCACATCAACTGAGAGATCGTCCACTACTCCCACTGGGTACTTGACCGAACGGTCAGCAAGTTGTAATGTCATGCCGGTGGGCTCTAAGTCTCCCATCCCTATTCTCTTGTACATCGATAGAGGCATTAAGCTGACGCTCGCTCCTAGATCGACGAGCGCCCTCTGGATTTGCACTTCCCCAATAGAGCAAGGGATGGAGAAACTTCCTCGGTCTTTGAGCTTGGGCGGATTTGCGCGCTGAATGAGGGCCCTGCACTCCGCCGTTAACACGACCTTCTCCTTTCTGGATCCCCGTGTCACCAAGTCCTTTAGAAATTTGGCATAAGAGGGAATTGTCTTGATGGCCTCGAGGAAGGGGATTGGTGAGCTCAGATCTTTCACCATGGCAAAGAATTTTCCATACTTATCATCAATCTTGGCTTGGGCAAGCTGTTATGGAAAAGGCACAATGGGCTTGAATACTTTTAGGTTCCCTTCCTCATCCTTTTTCTTCTCCTCTCTATGAACTCCCTCCGGAGTAGTTGGCTTTTGCGACGAAGCACCGTCGTCATTTAATTTCTCAATTGGTCGTTCCACGACCAACGGTGCTTCCGGTCCTTTGGGGGGGCACTCTCGTGGGTATTTGCATTCCGCTCCTCAAGACGATGGCAGACACGTTCTCGTGCTCATGCGTGAGCGTCAAGGTCCGATTTACTCCCATTGGGTTCACCTCAGACTGTGGCGGTAATAGATTCTGTGGTCTCTGAAGGTTCGCCACTTGTAACCCCAGCTGGGTCACCTGATCAGTGAGGACTCTCTGTCCCATCTCCAGCTTCATATTTATCTTCTCCTGGTTGGCGATGTATTGAGTCAAGAGGGACTCAACTGGAGAGATGGCCCTCTGCTTGCCATATTGTTGCTGGATGGGCTGCTGATTCCTTGGAGTGTACTGATGGTACTATTGTGGAGGTTGTTGCTGCTGGAACTGCTGTTGCTGAAACTGATGCTGCTGAAACTGCTGTTGCTGAGGCCTAGCCGACTGATATATCTGTTGTTGTTGCTGCTGAGTCGGCTACTGATACGGTGCCTGGTAACTAAGTTTCGGATGATTCCGGTTGTTTGGAGAGTAGGCCGGGTTGGAGTTGGTTCGGAGTGGAAAAGGCGCATTCCCCGTAGGATTGTAAAATAATACGCTCACCTGATCCAATGGTGGTGAGATGTCACCACCATCGAATTCTCCAAAAAATTCAGATTCCACCGCAACAATCTGTTGTGTACCGGCGCCACCGGCGCCTACCATCAATGCAGAGATCTGGGTCGACAGCAAGTCAAACTTACTTGACAATTTGTCGACATCCTCGACCCTATGGATGCCCCCAGATCTAGGTGTGGCTCTCTCGTCACACCACCTCTCATTGTTAGATGCCATATTTTCCAGAATCTATCCGGTATCTTCTTCGCTTCTCGACATAAAGGACCCTCCCGCCGTGGCGTCCATGGAAGATTTTAAATCGTCCATCAACCCATTATAGAACAGATTTATGATCTGCCACATGGGGAGCTCATGGTGGGGACATCTTTGCTGCATCTCCTTGTGTCTGGTCCAGGCTTCGTGCAGAGACTCGTGGCTGGCCTGGGAGTAGGAGGAGATCTCACTCCTCAGCTTCATGGTCTTCCCCGGAGGAAAGAACTTCGTCAGGAAGGCATTTGAGAGCTTCTCCCAGGTGTTAAATGTATTTGGGTCCTTTCCCCTAAGCCACAGCTTGGCCTTATCTCGCATAGAGAAGGGAAACAGCTTCAGTCGGATCGCCTCAGTTGTGACACCGTTTATCCGAAAGGTGTCACATTTCTCTAAGAAGGAGTCCAAATGCTCAATGGGGCTCTCCATGGGTGCACCCGAAAATTGATCCTGCTGGATCCACATCACCAAAGATGGCTTAAGCTCGAAGCTTTGGGCCGTAATAGCTGGAGGACGGATGGCGGAGGTGGACTCGATGGAAGGCATCGAGTACTCCAGCAGGGACTTGTGAGGTGGGGTATTCTACCCCATGGTTTTAGGATCCTCTCTTATTCGCTTCTCGGCGGCCAAACGCCTTAGGGTTGCGTTTATCTCTGGTTCAATGGGGATCAAGTCATCGAGACTTCTTGAACTCCTGCGCATAAAAAACAACAAACCCCCGTGAAGCGAAAAGTGGGAAAGAAACAGATAAGATAAAAAATAAAAATAAAAATAAGAAAATAAAAAGGAAAAAGAAGAATGCGAAAATTATCGCGAGGTAGGGATGAGAGCTAGACACTAGGGTTCAGGAAATCCTAAAATAACAAGAACGTTGCCTCCCCGGCAACGACGCCATAAAGCTTGGCGTCCCCCGCTTATGCGTGCTAGATGTGTGCAATAATACGATTGGGGGCGTGAGATTTAAATATCTGTAACCGCAAGCGCACGGAGTTGTAGTGTGGCTAGGGGGTCGAACTCAGGGAGGCGTGGATGTGCTTGTGTCAAAGAGGATCAAATTCACCCCATGGGCGAGCTAGCCCGGATCGAATGATGGGTTGTCACGGTAAATGGAATGCAAGGTATAGACAATATAAAGGAAAAACCGGGGACTTTGGTTTCCACCCTATCGTGCGATTCTCGCCGATACGGCCTACGGGTAGGATAGCGATCAGAATTAGGGTCTAATGGTGAGACGTTGCCTCTAAGAGTGGTACCATCGTCTCATGGGCCCGATATTCCGGTCGGTGCCCAGGATGATACGCCAAACTTCCCAGGTTCGGTCAGTGGGCACTCCCGTGTCCATTAACACTGACCGACTCTGGGAGCACTAAGCTCGCAACGATAACTCCCAACGTCTCATCCTGTTGCTCCCGCGCGCTAGAATTCGGCGTCTACGCTAAGGGCGTGAGCTATGACTAGGGAGTCAACCGGCAAGTTTATTCCCCCTTGGCCCAACGGTCAAAGGCGGTCTTTTTCCCGCCGATGACAATAAAACACCCCACGTAACCGTTAGATTCCTAATCCCTATCGATTTCCTAGACCTATGGACGCATCGGGAAGAGCCCACGAAGGGGTTTCCACCAAAATCCCAGATTTGGAAACTACTCACACATATTTAGTAAAAAGCGATCTAAACAGAAATCGACCGTAAAAATCATAATCAGACGATAGAAATACAATGGTAGTAAAGAAATTAAGATAATACTAAAGTTTGACAAAGATCTGAAAACTTACAAAAACTGGGAAATTACAACAGTCACAAAATGAAGAAAACTGTAAAAAATAACCAACTCCCGTTTCTGGAAAACCTAGGGGTTCTATTTATAGAAAATGATATCACCCGTTGACAAGTCAACCGATCGGGTGATCTGCTTCACTCATTTACAGCGCAATGCGGGACTTCACCCGGTCATCTTCACCCGGTCGGTTGACATATGAATGTGATCGGTTGGATCTTGGTGCCGTCGGGTGAGGAGGCCGGTTAAGCTGATCATGTCTTGGCTCTGGAGATTCGGCTACAGATGAACCGATCAGGTGAAGGTCACCCGATCGGTTGGTAATCACAATAAAAATCCAGAGACTTTGGGCTTTTGAACCGGCCTACGAACTGACCGGGTGACTTCTTGTGAGCTCCAAGCTGCGTCCGGGTGGTGCACGCGTGCATCACCTGATCGGTTGAAGATGACCAACCGATCGGGTGAGGGGCTGAAAGATGATATCATCGTCGTTTGACCCCCTGGATCACGCGTGACTCCTCCCGTTGCTCCGAGGACTCACGATATCATCGTTTTATGTCCCCTATGCCAGTAAACTCCTGCAAAATACGAAAAACACGGAAAAGTGAAAGAAAACAAGAAAACACGAGAAAACGAATATAAGACGGCGGTAAATAACGAAAAAAACGGAAGAACATGTGCGCAAATATATGAAATATAAATGCACGTCACCCTTCCAGTGTTTCAAGGGGCTTGGCAGCCCCAGCACCAAGCTGTTCTTCGGTCGAGCACTGATATACAGTTAGGCTCCCGACTGATGATGGCTCAGGCAGAAGAATTGGGCAAAAAGTCGAATGGACGGCTCAACTCCCTTCAGCATGCAGAGAACGACAAACCTAACAAGGCACCCGATGACATTAGGGCAAAATTAGCATAAGGCAACGCCATAAGCTCACATAAACACAACGACAAAGGGGTGAAAGGGGAACCGAAGCCCGAACCAAAAACTCTGTTCTTACACCCCTACTTCTCGAGGACCAGGGAAGTAGATCCGCTCGTCCTTTTAAGGAGCCTGGGTGGAGCACGGGGGGAGAAGATAACTTGTGAGCAACGCTCCCATTGAAGTGGCGCAAACAGACGACGGCCACCCCAGTATCTCAGGAGGCACCCCTGAGATCTCCCCTGGTGGCGGCGCACCGTCGTGATGCAGCCGCGAGCCAGACCTGGATTGGTGATAGCTACTGGGCACACTGAACCAGCGGCTGAATAGGAGGATGACATGAGACATCACTTGAGGAGGACCCGGTCCGATGGAAAGGGAAAGGAATAAGAGTATGTCGATTGATGGAGCAAAACCTTCGTCCGAAGGACGGTGGCCTCCCTTTATCTTACCCCCTTGAAACCTTCACTCACGTCACGAGTCGACCGCACGAGCGCACGTGTCCACGTCCCACGAGGAGCGGTGCCTCGAATTCCATACCCAGTGGAAGGGGGAAATTCAACCGGCCCAGGACATGATGGCTCCCATTTAATGACACCGTCTCGACTGGCACGCCCGTCAAGATCTACCCAAGTCACATCACCGGAACTGAACCGGCAGAATCCGATCGGCACGAGCGATGTGGGCAATTGATACAACCATTTGGAGGCAGCCAAGGAACTATCGACCCAAGCCCACATTTGAAGCTAGAAGCCCACAAAAGGAGTTCGGCCCAATCGACGAGGCCCTTGCAAGGACACGGAGTTGGCTCGACCACGACCGGGCGCGTGCTCAGTCAGCCCACGCCAGCAGGAGAAAACTGCTCCCCTAAGAACACGCCTCCTTAATGACCATTAAGGAGCACATTAACCCACCCCCACGATGCATGCAGGTGCCTTGAAGGAGGCAGATCGTGGGGGCGGGGAGTGGGGGACGTGGTTTGGGGAGCGATCAGGGGACGTGGTTAGGGAGCAATCGTGGGACGAACCATATAAAGGGACTCCGGAGGCAACCGAGAAAGGGACCGGACCCCCGATACCAACAAACGGAGGTATTCTACTCAGAGACCTGGTTTTCCACTTTGCCTTTCATCCCCTAGCTCGGTTCGAGGATACATGTATTGGCCTCCCTATGAGCTGTACCTGTCCCGTCGAGTATCTTTCAGATCCGTTCTGACTTAGGCATCAGAGGGGACTTAGACGGAATCAAGGTCCGGCCCCCCTGACGAGCTCCCTCATCTGTCCAGGTCAAGCAGATCTCAAGGCACCGAGGCTACCCCTCAGTGCTGCACCCACCGAGTCGAGCGTTATCCGTGGTGCCGAGGCTACCCCTCCGCACCTTACTGGCAGAGGCCGAGCATCCACCAAGGTACCGAGGCTACCCCTCCGTGCCCCACTGACTGAGGCCAAGTGCCCCAGACAAAGAGCCCGCTTGCCCTCGACATATCGAGCCAACAGTTTCCGAAGCTGGAGCGTGGAACTGAGCTACCCTCGTCGTGCCCTCGTACGCTTGACGGGACCAATGGGTCTCACCTGATCACTTGACCACATTGACCGTCAAAATTTTGGTCAACGATTCCATGGTGAGAAAACACCTGTAAACAGTCCTCAAATCATGATTAGCCTTGTCATCAACCCTACACTTGTAATCAACATGCCCTTGATTCCCCACTTCAATATAAATTCATTATAAGCGGATTTACCCTGCAACAATTCGCACAGTCTGTGGGAACTTAGGGTCACACCCATAAATGATCACATACACTTCAATCCCAGTCCTAACCGTGGCAAACATCCTATGGAGGATGAGCCACATCCTCTCAGAGGGTCTCCCTCGACAGATGTACCCCTTGAGGGAACGATGGAGGCTATTCATGCGTCGGCCCGTGCTATCCACCAAGGCTTTGAAGCCTTTACAAAGATGATGAATGATTGGAGTGCGGGTGGGACCGAGGCATCCACTGTCCCCCCAAACCCTAGGATGTGAGGCTCAACCTTCATCCCCAGATCAAAGAAGAAGCAGCCGCCCGATAGTGGAGACTCAACGAAAAGATATCGGCCCAGCAAAGACATCTCAATGCGGAGATGGATGTCACTTATTAGAGGCACTCGATGAAGAATCTGCTATTCAACTAAGATATCTTGACGAATAGGCGGAGGCTGTCTCTCAACAAATACGGGTAAATGAATAAATCACACGTCGAAAGCTGCGATTCATCATCACCGCACAAGAAAGGCTCTGGGAGGAGAGCCGTAGGATCCCGGAGGCATCAACCCTAAATCGATGGCACCCATGTAGCCCACTATCGAAGGATGGCTCACTGCTTAGAGGGAACATACACAGGTCAGCCCGCCAATCCTCTATACATGATGATCGTCGACGACGAAGCTGCGATCAGAGTAGGACCCCCCCCCCCCGAGGCAGGGGAGGGACGCCACTGATCACCGAGGTGGCTCATCCAGTGGATCCAATGATTGGTGATGCGGTTGAGGCAGTCCTATCGAGCCCCGAAGATCACCTGTATGCTCTCATAGATCGCCTGTGAGACCACCATCCAGAAGTGACTAAGCCCCTGGCCAGACGAGTGACCGGCCCGAATACCGCGTAGGTTCAAGATTCTTCAGCTTGAACTGTATGATGGTGCAGGCGATCACATCGAACATGTGCTGTGATATAAAGGGGCAATGGAGATTCAATGTGCAGATGATGCACTCCTATGTCGGGGCTTCCAAATGACTCTGAAAAGGTCAGCATTAGAGTGGTACAATGACATGCCCGCCCGCTCCATCGAATTCTTCGCCAAACTATCCCACTATTTCTGCTAGTAGTTCAGGACAGGACAAAGAAAGAAGAAACTTGTAGATTATCGATTTTCGATAGTCCAGAAGGAATGGGAAATGATTCGAAAGTTTTTGCACCATTTCCAGGAGGAAAGGTTTGGGTGGCATGCTGCAGAGATGAGCTCGCCATGTCAGCCTTCAAAAAAGGGTTGACCAACCAGAGCCTGCACAAGTCGCTCCTCCAAAATACGCCCACCGATCAGGATGCACTCGTCACCATAGCGGAGAGGTTCACGCTGAGCGAGGATGCTCTGGGAGTAAAGAAGGTGGCCGCCCCAGTTGGGACATCCCGCAACGAGCGGTGGCATGATGTTCAATCAGGGCATGAAGACCGCCCTAGTGGGCGCGACCAACTATGAAACCAAAGGCGCGACCAAGGAGGCCATCGATCGTAAGATTTCCCCGGACCAACGCGAAGGTTCGTCGCACCTAGAGAGCCCCCACCTGTGGTTAGCGGGCCTAAAGGACAGTAGCAGGCCGAATATATGCATCTCAACACCCCCATGATTGAAGTGTTGGCTACATCGACGAGAGCCAGACTTCTCTGAGACCCGCCACAGGCGATGAGGATGAACCCATCCACGTGGAATCTACCGAATTACTGTCGATATCACCGTGATCACGGTCATAATACCGATGAATGCTTCACTCTGAAGAGGCATATCGAACGGCTGATTTAGGAGGGCCACCTCCAAAGATTCTTCGATGGGAGGAGACCAGTTCGCGATGAAAGAGCACCCCCAGGAGCGCGTCGGCTGAACCAGCCCCAGAATGCCGAGCAAGACGTCCCTCATCGGCCTAGAGTGGTCATGCGCATAGATGTGATATGCGATGGGCCATCCTCGGGTGACGCGTCAGCATCGGTAAGAAAGGCGTACGCTCGACAAGTGATGACGACGGGCATGGGTGATGAAGCAAAGCAGAGGAGAGTAGCTTTTCCACCGATCTCATTCTTGGAGGATGACTTGGAGGGGGTCGATCTACCACATGATGATGCCATCGTCATCGAAGCCAAAATTGGAAGGGCCATAGTCAGACGCCTCTTGATCGACACCAAAAGCTCATGTGATATTCTTTTCTTTTTATGTAAACGATCGAGAAGATAGGGCTGAAGCAAGCAGATCTGAAGCTATGTACGGGTCCGATTGTCGTCTTCACCGGCCACTCGGTTCCCATCATTGGAGTTATCACCCTGCCAATGTCTCGGGGGAGGATGTGGGATCTCGTCGCACGAGGATGGAGGATCTAAAGAGAACTTACGTTAGCGTATGCAGCGCTGTAGTCTCTGAACTTTGCCCTCGGATTCGCCACAACGTGAAACGACTGTTTTTCTTGTATCTGGATATAATATTATATAATATATGTTTTGGTGGATTTTCTCCTCTTGTGTGGTTTTCGTCTCCGTATATTTCATTTTCGATCGATTCGTCGTATTTTCTCGTTTCTTCATTAGGATTGTAGATTTCGAAGTATGTCACTCGTGACGGACTTCATAACGGTCGTATCTAACTGTTAGATCAAGCCTAGGAGTCTTAGGAATCGATCCCGGAGCCCCGCGCTCCGTATCGGAACTTTTGGTGCTCATTAGCCGGTGTAAGAAGGTCCACCGACCGACTAGATGACGATCCAGTCGGTCGGCAATCCTTCTTGGACCGACTAGTTAGCTTTCTAAATTTCTCAGGAGTTACTGTTTATCGTTAGTTGGTCTAAGAACGTTGGTTGACCGACTAGGTTGCAAACTAGTCGGTCAGCAATGCTTCTTTAACCGACTAACTCATCATCTTATTTTTGTATCAGCTACTGTTTACTCTTAGTCGGTCTAAGAACGTTCATCGACCGACTAGATGTAAAACTAGTCGGTCAGTATTTGTTCATGGACCGACTAACTCTAGAATCCTATTTTCGTTCAGGAGTTACTGTTTGCACTTAGTCGGTCTGCGTTGGTCAACCGACCGACTAGTTGCCAAACTAGTCGGTCAGTGGTTGCTCTTTGACCGACTAACTAGTGTTAAAACCCTAATTTCTGGGCAGCCGCCAGACCATCCTATTTAAACCCAACCCAAACGATTTCATCTTCTCCAACACGATCCAAAACCCTAAAATCTTCCCCCTTCAGCCCCCATCTTCCTCCAAGCTTCATTTCTTCATTCCAAGCCCTAAATCCATCATCCAAACCATCCATTCACTCCATCTACCTCTCATCTTCCCCAAAATCTCACCAAAACCCATCAAAATCCCCAAATCCCCCAAAACCCTAGTTTCCCCAAACTTCTCCAATCTTTTCCAGATCTGATCCTAGGGTTCCCCGGAGTGTTTCTTCCGCCTCCTCTCGGTAAGAAATCGATCTACCGTTGTTTTCTTAACCTATTTATAATTTTATGAAAACCCTAATTAATTTCATGTGTTTGGTGCTTGTTTCCCCCATAACAGCGATTTCCCCCGTAGATAGCATCCGTGTGACGAAGTGATCGTCAATCCCCGGTGCTAGGCAAGTGAAACTTGCCACTTAGGGTTTAGGCCATGCTTTAGGCCATTTGCTAGTTGTAGGCGTAAAAGAGCCTAGGCGACGAAATGATACTCGCCCAGGCGCAAATTGGGGAACTAGCTTGACAACGAAGCTAGTTCCGACATTTAGCATGTTGCACAACTATCATGTCACGTTTACTTTCCATTATCGGTACGCAAATTAATTGTCATGTCATTGCATCCTTCATGCATTTCAGTGATTGCGTAGCTTTGCTACATTGCTTGTGTTCCTGGCTCGTGTTCCAGAAGCGGGCCATGTGTTGGTTGATAGCCAATGCCCGAATTGTGTGTTTCCTGGCTCGTGACCAGAAGCGAGCATAATAAGTTGCTAACCCCAACGCTCGATATATTGAATTGTGAACTAAGAATGCGAGCTCAATGTGCGGGGCAACCCCAGGCTCACTAGCTGAGTTCCATGTGCGGGGACCCCAGGCTCCATTACGTGTGGGTATATGGGGTGAGGGTTAAGCGGCCATTCAACTGGGAGTCTGTTTGATCAACAACTGCAGTTGTAAGGCGTAAACTCTTTAGGGTGGGGTAGTGTTTAGTGCCGATCGGTCTGAAATGCTATGCCATTCAGCGAAGGGCGTAAACATCTACAAAACAACGTGAAACGTGAAATGTGTTTAGTGCCGATCGGTCTGAAATGCCATGCCATTCAGCGAAGGGCATAAACACCTATAACAATGTGAATTGATTGAGATTGATAGTAGCGTGGCTACTCTTGTCTTGTCTTGTCCCGATAATTGTTCTCTTGTACAAATTGTCTTGCCATGTCTTAAATTGTGCACTCATGTTATAACTGCCATGTCATGCATACTAAACTGCGAGGTTGCTAGTTGCCTTACTTTCAGTTTCCTTGCCCAAGTCTTTTAGACTTGCTGACATGTGCCCCTTTACTCTTTTGGGTGACACATGTTAGATCCTGAGCCCGAGTACCTCGTTGAGGACGAGGTGTTTGCTGACGCCGAGCCCGAGCTTGTGTTTGACGGGGTGTACGTGGACACTGGGGACCAGTCCTAGTGTCTTCGTTGTGTTTTACTTTTGTTAGACAGTTGTTTGTTATGTGGTGCGTAGCACCTATACCTTGTTATGTCGTCGCTTTTGTTGGCCTTGTTCTGGGCCTTGGACTCTTTTCTTTTAGCCTGGTGGCTTTTCTGGACGTTGGACTTTTGTTGATGTTGGACAATTTGTGAGATGTGGAATTTTATTTCAATCTCGCCTTGTGTTATTATTGTTATTCTGTTGTGATTACAGGGACCTGTTTATGTATTGTGGACGCTTATCGGGTTTGGGGCTTCACAGCTCCACTCCCGTGCAGACCTTTTCACGTCTCGCCTCCATTTCAGGGAAGCGGGCGGTGACAGGTTTTAGTGGTGGCCCATGCAGGTCCTTCTGTAACTGCGATTTTTGGAATAGCAATAATAATATTAGAATGTCCAATAAATTAAGTTCGACGTCCGAGTCATAAGCTATGAGTCTAATCTGATTCGTTTTCTGTGTCACTAGATGGCAGGAAGACGTTTCACCCGTGGTGGGGGTAGTGGCGCGGTCCCTCATGATGAGGAGCCTGAGCGGGAACCCACCTGCGGTGAGATGATGCGGATGATGCTTCAGATGATGCAAGTGCAGTAGGGCGTGCTTCTGCAAGTCCAGAATGCTCCACTTGCTCGAGCTGCCCGGGCTCTTCCGGATGTTCCTCGCTCTGAGCCAGGAGCGAAGCAATTTCGGGAGCTGGGTCCCGCATATTTTGATGGTTCTGAGGGTCCTCTGGCTGCCGATGAGTGGATTCGGAACATCGAGGACAATCTGAAGATGGCCAAGATCACCCCGGCTGGATGGGTTGATTTGGCGAAGAGGCAACTCAAGGATAATGCTCGGAATTGGTGGGATGCGGAAGAGAAGATGTTGGTGGAGCCGATAGCTTGGGCTACCTTCAAGGCCAGATTTGATGGTGAGTTCTTCCCGAAGGCTGCCAGGGAGGAGATGCTGCAGCGTTTTATCGATTTGAAGCAGGGGAACTCGTCGGTGGACAAGTATCACCAAGAGTTCATGAGGCTGAGTCGGTTTGCACCAAAGATGGTGCAGGACGCTGAGGAGAAGGCTCAGAGGTTCCTGCAGGGGCTTGCTTCGGAGCTCCAAAGTTTTGTGACCTCATCTGACCGGGAGTCTTACCAGAAGGTTCTGGTCGCTGCCAAGAGGCAGGAGCTGCTCATGAACCAGAGGAGAGGGTCTGTTGTTGGTGCTGGGAAGAGGCCTGTGGAGCAGGCGAGAGCTGTGGTTAGACCTGGATTCAGGCCTAATCAATCTGCTCAGTTTAAGAGGCCGGGAGGGCCTATTCTGAAGATTTGCCATTTCTGCGACAAGCCTGGCCACGTTAAGGATCAGTGTCGAAAGTTTTTGGGCCAGTGTCTGGTTTGTGGTGATGCTTCCCATGTCGCGAAGGATTGTCGGCATGCGGGTCAGCTGCGGATGGCTCCTGTTGCAGCTCAGCCGTTACAGCAGTGAGCGTCTGTTCCTGCTGGTCGTGGAGCAGCTCTTGTTCCGCAGGGGCAGGCATTTCGGCAGGCTGTTTCACCGAGGAGGCAGGCTTTTCTGATGACCGCTGCGGAGAGGGCGGCTGTGGATGAGGTTATCGCAGGTAATCCTCAATCTAGCTGTTACTTTCCTAGCTGGTTTTGATTGTTAGATTATGTTGTTTGCTTGAACATGGTTGTTTGCTAGACTAGGGTTTGATTGTTAATTGCTTGTTAGGTGTGGTTTTGGTGTGCACATTTCCTGCACGGGTCCTCTTTGACTCTGGTGCATCGATGTGCATTATCTCTCGGAGCTTCGTGGAGAGGCATTCCTTGTCGACGTCCCCTCTCCCCTAGAGTTGGAATATCGTTACAGGGAATGGTGTGGTCTCGGTGCATCGTGGTTGCAATTCTTGCTCGTTGGTGGTCTGTGGACATGAGCTTTTTGCTGATTTCATTGTCCACGACATCATCAACTATGATGCAGTTCTTGGGATGGATTGGCTTGCGAGCTTCTATGCTACGATTGACTGCAGGAGGAAGAAGGTGGTGTTCGAGATTCTCGGACATCCAGTGTTTGAGTTCAGTCGTGGTAGCAGTTCGCTTGGTCCTGTCAGATTTCGGGCCAGGCCGGTGGAGGCTGTGGCTATGCAGATGGAGCTGGAGTGGCCAGCTATGGTGCGTGATTTTGGCGACGTCTTCCCCGAGGAGATGTCTGGTTTGCCGCCTGATCGAGCTTTGGAATTTTCTATCGATCTTGTTCCAGGTGCGCGACCGATTTCGAAGGCGCCGTATCGTATGGCACCTGCAGAGTTGGAAGAGTTGCGGAAGCAGTTGGATGAGCTTTTGCAGAAGGGTTATATCAATCCTAGCGTGTCTCTGTGGGGAGCACCGGTGTTGCTGGTTAAGAAGGAGGATGGTTCGCGTCGCATGTGCGTGGACTATCGGGAGTTGAATGCGGTGACCATTAAGAATAAATACCCGTTGCCTCGCATCGATGATATTTTTGATCAGCTTGGAGGTTCGAGGGTGTTTTCTAAATTGGATTTGAGGAGTGGTTACCATCAGTTGAAGGTGAAGAAGGGAGATGTTCCGAAGACAGCGTTCAGGACGAAGTATGGACACTATGAGTTCGTAGTTATGCCTTTCGGCGTAACTAACGCGCCCGTAGTTTTCATGAATCTGATGAACCTGATTTTCTACGACTTTTTGGATAAGTTTGTCGTTATCTTTATTGACGACATTCTGATCTATTCGAAGTCGGAGGAAGAGCATGCCTCGCACTTAAGGACGGTGTTGGAGATTTTGAGGAAGCATCGGTTGTATGCTAAGTTTTCGAAGTGCGAGTTTTGGCTGGATAGTGTTGCTTTTCTCGGGCATGTGGTGACTGGAGATGGTATTTCAGTGGATCCCGAGAAGATTCGGGCCATCAGGGAGTGGCATGTTCCGTCGTCTGCGTCTGAGATTCGGAGTTTCCTAGGACTTGCTGGTTATTATCGGCGATTCATTAAGGACTTTTCTCGTATTGCTGAGCCGATGACCAGGTTGACGGGGAAGGATGTTGCTTTTGTTTGGTCGGGTGATTGTGAGGGTGCTTTTGGTGTTCTGAAGGAGAGGTTGACGACTGCCCCTATTCTTGTTGTGCCTGATCGCAGCGGTGGATTTGAGATCTTTTGCGATGCTTCTGGCAAGGGTCTCGGTTGTGTGTTGCATCAGCATGGGCACGTTGTGGCGTATGCGTCTTGTCAGCTTAAGGTTCATGAGAAGAATTATCCGACGCATGATTTGGAGTTGGCTGCCGTTGTGTTTGCTCTTAAGATTTGGAGGCACTTCTTGCTGAGTGAGAAAGTGAAGATTTTCACCGATCACAAAAGCTTGAAGTATATTTTTCACTCAGAAGGAGCTCAACATGCGACAGCGTCGATGGTTGGAGCTTATGGCGGATTATGATATTGATTTGCAGTTTCACCCTGGCAAGGTGAATGTGGTTCCGGATGCTTTGAGTAGGCTTCCGGCGGTGATGATTTTGACCTCGCAGTGGAGATTGCAGCAGGATTTTTGCGAGTCTGGCGTGGAGATTGTTCTTCCTGGAGAGGCTTCTTCGTTGATGTACATGCATGTACAGTCAACGATCGTGGATCGGATTAAGGCTGGCCAGGCTGAGGATCCGAAGCTGGTGAGGATTCGGGAGCAGGTGGAAGCCGGTCTGCGGACTGACTTTTTGATTCATGAGGATGGCTCGCTGAGGTTCGGAGCCAGGTTGTGTGTGCCAACTGGGGATATCAGAGAGGAGCTGATGGTGGAGGCACACAGTTCGCCGTATTCTGTGCATCCTGGTGGCACCAAGATGTACCAGGATCTTCGACTGAATTATTGGTGGCATGGAATGAAGAGGAGTGTGGCTCGGAGTGTAGCCAAGTTCTTGGTTTGCCAGCAAGTGAAGGCGGAGCATCAGCGTACGACCGGGTTGCTACAACCGCTTCCGATTCCGGAGTGGAAATGGCATTACATCACTATGGATTTCGTGACTGGACTACCTCGGAGTCCGAAGCAGAACGACGCGATTTGGGTGATCATAGATCGATTGACCAAATCTGCGCACTTTATTCCGTTCCGAGTGGGACAGTCCACTGAGGCGCTAGCAAGGAGATATATGGAGGTAAAATTCTTTTACTCTCCGTTTTATTTCCTTTTCCTAGTATGGATAGTGATATAACGTGAATCGTGCAGGAGGTTGTGCGACTTCATGGAGTCCCCGTGAGTATCGTGTCTGATAGAGACACGAGGTTCACATCTCAGTTCTGGCAGAGTTTGCAGAAGATCTTGGGTACGCGTCTGAGTTTCAGCACGGCGTACCATCCGCAGACGGATGGCCAGTCCGAGAGGACGATTCAGATTTTGGAAGACATGCTGAGGGCGTGCATGTTGGATTTCAAGGGTTCGTGGGAGGACCATCTACATTTGGTGGAGTTTTCCTACAACAACAGCTTCCAGGCGAGTATTGGCATGGCGCCTTTCGCCGCTCTTTATGGGAGGAAATGTTGATCGCCATTGAGTTGGGATGACGTTGGTGATCGGGAGTTGTTGGGACCTGAGATGATCGTGGAGGCCGTGGATATCGTCAGGAATATTCGGGAGAGGTTGAGAATTGCTCAGGACCGTTTTAAGCATTGGGCGGATGCTAAACGTCGTCCTTTGGAGTTTCAGCCGGGCGACCATGTGTTCTTGAAGATTTCCCCGAATCGCGGTGTGATTCGTTTCGGGAAGCGTGGAAAGTTGAGCCCGCGATACATTGGACCGTTTGACGTTTTGGAGAGGGTTGGCGAGGTAGCTTATCGCTTGGCCTTGCCGCCATCTTTGGAAGGAGTTCATAATGTTTTCCATGTGTCGCAGCTTCGTCGATACATTAGCGATCCGTCTCATGCGGTAGATTTTTCGGAGATTACCGTTCGCCCCGATATGACGTATGACAAGTATCCAGTGCAGATTCTGGACAGGCGTCAGAAATCGCTTCGGAACAAGATTGTCAATCTTGTGAGGGTGATGTGGCGACACGGTTCACCTGGGGAGTCTACATGGGAGAATGAGGATGAGATGCGAGAGCGTTTCCCACTTTTGTTTCCGGACTCGTGAGTATTTGGAAATTCCGAGGACGGAATTTTTCTTAAGTTGGGGAGGATGTAACGACTGCTTTTCTTGTATCTGGATATAATATTATATAATATATGTTTTGGTGGATTTTCTCCTCTTGTGTGGTTTTCGTCTCCGTAGATTTCATTTTCGATCGATTCGTCGTATTTTCTCGTTTCTTCTTTAGGATTGTCGATTTCGAAGTATGTCACTCGTGACGGACTTCATAACGGTCGTATCTAACTGTTAGATCAAGCCTAGGAGTCTTAGGAATCGATCCCGGAGCCCCGCGCTCCGTATCGGAACTTTTGGTGCTCATTAGCCGGTGAAAGAAGGTCCACCGACCGACTAGATGATGATCCAGTCGGTCGGCAATCCTTCTTGGACCGACTAGTTAGCTTTCTAAATTTCTCAGGAGTTACTGTTTATCGTTAGTCAGTCTAAGAACGTTGGTTGACCGACTAGGTTGCAAACTAGTCGGTCAGCAATGCTTCTTTAACCGACTAACTCATCATCTTATTTTTGTATCAGCTACTGTTTACTCTTAGTCGGTCTAAGAACGTTCATCGACCGACTAGATGTAAAACTAGTCGGTCAGTATTTGTTCATGGACCGACTAACTCTAGAATCCTATTTTCGTTCAGGAGTTACTGTTTGCACTTAGTCAGTCTGCGTTGGTCAACCGACCGACTAGTTGCCAAACTAGTCGGTCAGTGGTTGCTCTTTGACCGACTAACCAGTGTTAAAACCCTAATTTCTGGGCAGCCGCCAGCCCATCCTATTTAAACCCAATCCAAACGATTTCATCTTCTCCAACACGATCCAAAACCCTAAAATCTTTCCCCTTCAGCCCCCATCTTCCTCCAAGCTTCATTTCTTAATTCCAAGCCCTAAATCCATCATCCAAACCATCCATTCACTCCATCTACCTCTCATCTTCCCCAAAATCTCACCAAAACCCATCAAAATCCCCAAATCCCCCAAAACCCTAGTTTCCCCAAACTTCTCCAATCTTTTCCAGATCTGATCCTAGGGTTCCCCGGAGTGTTTCTTCCGCCTCCTCTCGGTAAGAAATCGATCTACCGTTGTTTTCTTAACCTATTTATAATTTTATGAAAACCCTAATTAATTTCATGTGTTTGGTGCTTGTTTCCCCCATAACAGCGATTTCCCTCGTAGATAGCATCTGTGTGACGAAGTGATCGTCAATCCCCGGTGCTAGGCAAGTGAAACTTGCCACTTAGGGTTTAGGCCATGCTTTAGGCCATTTGCTAGTTGTAGGCGTAAAAGAGGCTAGGCGACGAAATGATACTCGCCCAGGCGCAAATTGGGGAACTAGCTTGACAACGAAGCTAGTTCCGACATTTAGCATGTTGCACAACTATCATGTCACGTTTACTTTCCATTATCGGTACGCAAATTAATTGTCATGTCATTGCATCCTTCATGCATTTCAGTGATTGCGTAGCTTTGCTACATTGCTTGTGTTCCTGGCTCGTGTTCCAGAAGCGGTCCATGTGTTGGTTGATAGCCAATGCCCGAATTGTGTGTTTCCTGGCTCGTGACCAGAAGCGAGCATAATAAGTTGCTAACCCCAACGCTCGATATATTGAATTGTGCACTAAGAATGCGAGCTCAATGTGCGGGGCAACCCCAGGCTCACTAGCTGAGTTCCATGTGCGGGGACCCTAGGCTCCATTTCGTGTGGGTATAGGGGGTGAGGGTTAAGCGGCCATTCAACTGGGAGTCTGTTTGATCAACAACTGCAGTTGTAAGGCGTAAACTCTTTAGGGTGGGGTAGTGTTTAGTGCCGATCGGTCTGAAATGCTATACCATTCAGCAAAGGGCGTAAACATCTACAAAACAACGTGAAACGTGAAATGTGTTTAGTGCCGATCGGTCTGAAATGCCATGCCATTCAGCGAAGGGCATAAACACCTACAACAATATGAATTGATTGAGATTGATAGTAGCGTGGCTACTCTTGTCTTGTCTTGTCCCGATAATTGTTCTCTTGTACAAATTGTCTTGCCATGTCTTAAATTGTGCACTCATGTTATAACTGCCATGTCATGCATACTAAACTGCTAGGTTGCTAGTTGCCTTACTTTCAGTTTCCTTGCCCAAGTCTTTTAGACTTGCTGACATGTGCCCCTTTACTCTTTTGGGTGACACATGTTAGATCCTAAGCCCGAGTACCTCGTTGAGGATGAGGTGTTTGTTGACGCCGAGCCCGAGCTTGTGTTTGACGGGGTGTACGTGGACACTGGGGACCAGTCCTAGTGTCTTCGTTGTGTTTTACTTTTGTTAGACAGGTGTTTATTATGTGGTGCGTAGCACCTATACCTTGTTATGTCGTCGCTTTTGTTGGCCTTGTTCTGGGCCTTGGACTCTTTTCTTTTAGCCTGGTGGCTTTTCTGGACGTTGGACTTTTGTTGATGTTGGACAATTTGTGAGATGTGGAATTTTATTTCAGTCTCGCCTTGTGTTATTATTGTTATTCTGTTGTGGTTACAGGGACCTGTTTATGTATTGTGGATGCTTATCGGGTATGGGGCTTCACAGCTCCACTCCCGTGCGGACCTTTTCACGTCTCGCCTCCATTTCAGGGAAGCGGGCGGTGACACAACGGTCAGTACTTCGTCATAGAGGATCGAAGCAGAGTTTCCACCGTCTAAATCTCTATTTAGAAGAAGAACAAAATGGAAGGGAGAAGAGGAAAAGTTTTGCCTTATGCAAACTTATGGCATTCAAGATTACTCTTAAAAGTGTTACCCTTGGGTCCTATTTCTAGGCTTTAGGGGTGGTTATTGTAGGAAATAACCATATATAAGCTTATTAGCCTATATTAGCACATTTCCTTATCCTCTTAACTATGCACTTATCAAGAGCCTTTTTGCACTTATAAAGTGACTTTTTCCACTTATCGAGTGGTCCTTTTCACACATGAAAAGGTTCCCTTCGTACATGCTTTCATGCACGCGACATCCGAGGTCCGTATACCCTCATACATCCCCTCATGGGTGTATACATGTCGTCCATATCCAACATCTCCCACTCACACTTGAGGGGATTGTAAGGAAACATCTTTTCCTTCATTTCTTCAATCTATCATACCGAGAAATAGACCGTGTGACCGTCATGCGCATAGAGTCCGCTGTTGTGCACTTGTTAGAGATACACAACACTCTTTGGGGTGCAAAGTTGAGTAGATCAACGCATGTTTTACCCTAGATTATTTCTTCATATTTCATATGCTTTATATTCAACAATTGAATCCCATCTGGATTACAATTGGCTGGCCATCTTTGAATCTCTAAAGTCCAAATGTGAATATGAAATTAATCTTCCTCTTCTTGCGATCCTTTCGATCTTGACTTGACTCACTTTTCTAACATGCCCCGCCGGACCAAATTTACCAAGTCCATAAGCAACATGCTAAGATAGAGATCACCCAGTCAAATCTAAAGGAACCAATTAGAGTCCATAAGGGTAAGAAGTAAAGACCCATGTGGTCTTTGGGTCTCACATAATAGTAAACACAATTACTATTCTAACCCAATGGTCAAATGCATACATAGTATGAATACGTATTACAACATCACTCCTTTTCCAGGGAGCGTATGTCTTAATGATGTTGTAAGGATGATGGTCAGACACCACAATGTCTGACTTTGAGTCCCTTTTACTACTCATTGATCTCCTGGACCCACATCCAGAATAAGACAGACACGATTAAAAAATCTTCTTAGATCTTTTGTAAGCATCCATATGATGCAGATCTTTCATACGACCATTTTGTTTAAGTCACGACTCTAAATCATCCGTCTGACGATTTTGACTTTAAATAGGTCTCATCTTTATCTTATCCATCCGATAGAATAAAGGCGGTTGCTCATGTGAGAGAGCCAACCTCAATCTGTCCGACATACTAGAAAACATAGCTGAGATTAAAAAGAAAATGTACACAAACATTTTCAAGAAACTCATATGCAATGTCGTAAAAGAACTTATTCTTTTATTAAATTTGATCTTTCATAGACATGTGAATATACATTGATACAACTCAGCTCTTACGCAATCCTTGAGATGATAAGTGTTTATAAAACACATCTCTGGGGATCGCCTTCGTAAGCGGATCCGTTATCATCTCATGCGTAGATATGTATCTTATGTCTACCTTCTTGTTCTTATCATAGTCTTTTGCAAAATTTTCCTCTTAACCGCTTTCCAGTGTGTTTGCCCTGGATTGGATTGGTAATGACTTACCATTCTAACGGCAAAACAGATGTCCGGTCTTGTCCACTTCATAGCGTACATAAGACTACCAACTGTACTGGAATATGGAACTTTTTCATAATTTCCTTTTCCTTTTGGTTCTTAGGACACATATTCAGACATAAATTATCGCATTTGCTTATTGGAGTATCAATGGACTTACAGTCCTGCATATTAAAACGTTCTAGAACCTTCTTTATATAAGTCTCTTGTGAAAGAGAAAGAAGTTTCTTCGAATGATTCCTTGAAATCTTAACTCCAAGGATATATGCGGCTTCTTCCATATCTTTCATCTCAAACACTGATGAAAGCCAAGCCTTGATATCCATCCCAAAGCCCTTGTCATTTCCGGCTATTAAAATGGCATCTACATATAGAGACATAATAACATACTTGCTTTTGATCCTCTTGATATATACACATGTATCTTCATCAAGCATGGTAAAACCATTTGATAAGACAACTTCTTGAAATCGTATATACCATTGCCTCGAGGATTGTTTAAGACCATATATGGACTTACGACGTTTACAAACCTTATGTTCGTTTTCTTCTTTTACAAACCCTGTTGGTTGTTCCATATAGATCTCCTCGTCCAATTCTCCATTGAGAAATGCAGTCTTTACATCCATTTGATGTAATTCGAGGTCTAAGCAAGCTACCAAAACCAGAATCAAGCGAATCGAGGTAAAACAAACAACAGGTGAGAAAGTCTCTTCGTAGTCTATCCCTTCCTGTTGCGTAAAACCTTTCGCGACAAGGCGAGCTTTATATATGTCTATAGAGCCATCATCCTTATGCTTGATCTTGAGAACCCATTTGTTCCCAATAGCTCTACGTCCTCTGGGTAAGTCAACCAAGTCCCAGACTTGGTTAACTTTCATGGATTGTAATTCCTCCTTCATCGCTTCTATCCATTTGTCTTTTGCAGGGCATGATACAGCCTGTTTGAAAGTAGCAGGCTCGTCATCTTCTTGTAGTAAAGTCATAAAGGTTTGTGGGAATTCATCCTCAAATCTTAAAGGAGCTAACCTTGTACGACAACTACGTCGTATTTGAGATTCTTCAAGTCCTTGCTGACTCGAATTTAGATCAATTCTAATATCACTCCCACTTGGAATGTCGTTAGAAATGCTCCCACTTGGATCATTATTCCCGTATGGAATAGGATTCGCATCATTCGTATCATCCATTGGTGAAGTTTGAAACGTATTTTCATCTTCACCAAGAATTCTCCCACTCGAATGAGGTAATCCTTCTTGATCATAAATCTCAAATAGAGATAAGTCCTGACTTATCTCGCCCTGTCTTGGAAACTCGTTTTCCAAGAAAGTGACATCCCTCGACTCAAATTCAATTAGTCCTCCATTGTCTTCCTGACCAATGAAAACATAACCTTTGGAGTTTTCTGCGTATTGTATAAAGATACATTTCCTCCCCCTTGGCCCAAGTTTGCCAAACTTATGGGAGGAAATATGTGTGTAGGATGCACACCCCCAAGGTTTTAATATGCTTAAGTCAGGAGACCTTTGGTTCCACAACTCATAAGGAGTGGAGCTAACTGATTTCGAGTGTACGCGATTCAAAATGAAAGCGGCCGTCAATAATGCATCACCCCAAAAGGTGATTGGCAAGTTGGCTTGCGCCATCATTGAACGGACCATTTCCATTAAATTCCTATTCCTCCTTTCTGCAACACCATTTTGTTGCGGAGTATAAGGCATAGTTACTTGATGAACTATGCCTTTTTCATCACAAAGTTCCTTAAAACTTGTTGATTGGTATTCACCGCCTCTATCGGTTCGGAAGACCTTAATCTTGCGATCTAATTGATTTTCCACCAAACTTATATAGTTTTTAAAGCAGGTTAATGCTTCACTTTTCTGGGATATCAAATAGATATGATCGAATCGGGTGAAGTCATCAATAAAAGTGATGAAATAGGACTTCTCGCGTCTTGTCTTGACATTCATCGGACCACATATGTCCGAATGGATGAGCTGTAATGGAACTTCGGCCGTTGTGTCGGTTCCAAAAGGCTTGCGACAAGATTTCCCTACAAGGCAATGTTCGCAAGTCGACATTTCGACCTTTGAAACATTGGATAGAAGGCCACGTTTGGCAAGTCTATCCATTCGTGTTGGTCCAATGTGACCAAGCCTTGCATGCCAACAAATTACATCTGATTCATAATTTGATGAATTTGCAACAAGGAAATTTTCATTATAAAATGTGGAATCATACATTGTATTTAATACAACAACTCCTTTGAAAACATACCCAGAACCAATTAAAGAATTATTACAAGACAAGTCCACTTTACAACTATGAAAGAACCAACTATAACCAAGACCCATTAAAACGACCACAGATATAATATTCCTTCGAATATTCGGAGCGAAGAGGACATCATGTAGAAAGATAGTGCGGCTGTTGTCCAAGACTAGCTTGCACGTCCCAACGCCTTTCACTTCAACATGTGTGTTGTTTCCTACATATATCCACTTTGTTCCTTGGGGTATCCGGTGATACTCCACGAAGGACCGTCTGTCCCTTGCTATGTGGTCGGTGGAACCTGAATCAATTATCCAAAATGGATTATATTCTACAAGAAATATTGAACTAGAAACACATATGTAACTAGCATTACAAGTTACCTTGTCACCTTCATCCGTACAAGAACGGGCATAGTGACCTAACTTGTTGCACTTGAAGCACTTGATCCTCTTCATATCTTTCTTCTTGTGCCATTTCTTGTTCCCACCCTTATGTTTGGGTTTTTCGGTAGACTCTGGTTGCTTATTACGTTCATTAGTAAACTTCGAACGATTTTTCCGCTTCTTTCCCCCGTGTGAGGAACTAGCAACCATGTGCACTTCTTCACTAGGCTTGGCGGCCGCAAGCCGCTCTTCCTCTAACTCGATGTGCTTATAAACATCGCTGAAGTTCTTGATGCTCTCATTATGAGTGAGATGCATCTTCATTTGGTCCCACCCATTTGGTAGGGAACGTATGACTGCTTGGATTTGTTGCTCATCAGTGAGCACATGACCTGCATCCTTTAACTCTGAGATGAGATTCGCCATATGTCGCAGATGCTTCCCCATGGAATGATCTGGATGTTTCTTGTACGAATCGAATCTTATAGTTAAAGAACGAAGTTTGGACACCGAGGTGCCACCAAACTTCTCTTCTAGCTTGGACCATATGTCCATGGCTAGGTCATTCTCTCGGAAGATCGCATTATGTCGTTTGCCATACTTGATAGCAATGTAATGCGAGCAATCTTGTTCTTCTGAGACCAAGCATCGAAAGCTTCCTTGTCTCTTCTGTGTTGGGCCGTAGTGCCCAACTCAGGATCAATCATTATGTTCTTTAGAGTTTCGAGCACATCTTGCTCCTCTAGAACATATTGTATCTTTATGGACCATAGTTTGTAATTATCGCCGTTGAGTTTTTCACCTTTGTTCAACTCAGCGACGATGTTCTTAGCGGCAGAAGACATTTTAGCTTTAAAATGCTGCAAAATACATAAAACGAAGGTTCGATCAATAACATTGCATAAATTTCATATTTATAGTCATCATGTTAGACATTTTCATAATTCAGCAGTTTCGACCAGCAGACCGACCAGGGTAATGGATAGTCCATGGTTCACTACCCCCAGACTGAGCCGAGGTGTCCCACAAACTAGTCCAAAAGACCACTGGCTGAATCATGATCCATTGATACGCTGAATCAATCGAATGTGGAAATTTCAGACTAGTTTAATATCACTCACACTTGGAAAAATCCCACTTGGAATGATATTATTATATTTGATAAGTTACTTTTGAAAAACATTGACGATGTTGTTCTAGAATCGGAAAAGTCATTACGATCCCAATCACCATCGAGAACAACTTTCAATATTTCCCCATCACTATCAAATAACAGTACTCTTATAGTACTTTGCAGCGAAAAAGCGTTTTTGAAAAAACGTATTTTGAAAACGTATATTTCAAACGTATTTTGCAAAGGTATTTTGCAGCGGATGGTGTTGGCCTGCATCGGCTATTGACGGGGTCGAGCCGTGGCCGTACCAAGCCCCGATTCCCCCTTTCGTGGAGTTTTGCCATATGCAATTGCCGCCGGTCCCATATGGGTCAGCCATGCAGGTGGCCGGGGCCGAAACCGACGACACCGTAGGGCTCCTCGGCGTGGCCATGTCCCCTCGGTCAGGGCCTCTGCCCTTGCCGAGGCCGGCCGGGGCCTCTGCCCTGGCCAAGGCCGGGCAGTGCCGGCCAGAGGTTCCTGTCTGGTCGGCCAGGGCCTCTGCCCTGGCCGGCCAGGGGCCCTGTCCCCCCCCGCCAGGGCCTTTACCCTGACCGAGGCTGGCCAGGGCCGGCCAGGGGGCCCTGGCCCCTCGGCCAGGGGCCCTGGCCCCTCGGCCAGGGCCGGCCAGGGGGCCCTGGTCCTTCGGCCAGGGCCTCTGCCCTGGCCGGCCAGGGGGCCCTGGCCCCTCGGCCAGGGCCTCTACCCTGGCCGAGGCCGGCCAGGGCCGCCCTTGGCCCTGGCAGGGGCCAGGGCGCCTGGCCCTGGCCTCTGCCACGGCCGCCCCTGGCCCTGGCAGAGGCCATGTCCGGCCAGGGCGATGGCCCTGGCCTCTGCCAGGGCCGGCCAGGCCGGCCTCTGGCCGGCCCTGGCCTCTACCAGGGCTGGCCATGGCCCTGGCCGAGGCCAGGCCGGCCTTTGTGCATACTGGCCATGGCCCCTTGGCCATGGCCGGCCTCCCCTTCCTTGGGGTTAGGTTTACACACCCCCCCTCCCGGAGGGGGGGTCTTGGTTGTCATTGGCCGTAGCCAACCCCCTCCACATGGGGAGGGGGGATACATAGCCTCCATGGCCCATATGGCCATGGTGATCATGCACCAAAAAGGTCATCTTATCCGTTGAGAATAACTACCATCTTCTTCGATGAGACTCCCGTTCATCGAGAAAGTAGTTATGTTTCACTGGCCATGTGCCAAAAAATAACATACCTTCACGACCGTAAACTTCTCGCTCCACATGAAGAGAGTTCACATTCTCTATTGAATGGAGACTCAACATCCATGAAGAGTGCGAGTTTGGCGAGATGAACGGTTAGTTCTTCCCGTCACGGAGAGTTCCTGCCATATCCGTAATGACAGAAGACCCTAACGTGAAAAGAACAACTGCTGCGATTCTCTCCGTTACGATGCGCTCCTACCATATCCATAATGGTAGGAAACTCATTCGTGAAAAAGACAACGCCTCGTTCATCGGTGAGACCGGAGCGAACCCGTATGGCTCTGATACCAATGTGGGATCTCGTCGCGCGAGGATGGAGGATCGAAAGAGAACTTACGTTAGCGTACGTAGCGCTATAGTCTCTGAACTTTGCCATCGGATTCACCACAACGGTCAGTACTTCGTCACAGAGGATCGAAGCAGAGTTTCGACCATCTAAATCTCTATTTAGAAGAAGAACAAAATGGAAGGGAGAAGAGGAAAAGTTTTGCCTTATGCAAACTTATGGCATTCAAGATTACTCTTAAAAGCCTTACCCTTGGGTCCTATTTATAGGCTTTAGGGGTGGTTATTGTAGGAAATAACCATATATAAGTTTATTAGCCTATATTAGCACATTTCCTTATCCTCTTCATTATGCACTTATCAAGTGCCTTTTTGCACTTATAAAGTGACTTTTCCACTTATCGAGTGGTCCTTTTCACACATGAAAAGGTTCCCTTCGTACATGCTTTCATACACGCAACATCCGAGGTCCGTATACCCTCATACATCCCCTCATGGGTGTATACATGTCGTCCATATCCAATAGAGGAGCCGAGAATCATCTCTCGAATGACGCAATTTGTTGTCATCGACATTGCGTCAGCATACAACGGCATCATAGGGCGGCCATACATGACCGATATCAAAGCTCTCCCCTCACTCCTGCATAAAATGATCAAGTTCAAGACTCCGCAGGGAGTTGGACAAGTGCGAGGGAGCCAAAGACTTTTCTGAAGCTGCTACGTTGGCCCCACCAAACACCAAGAGCCCAAGCAAGCCCAGTTGGTCGAACTCATCAATGATCGGGGGGACTTCGGCGACCTATAATGGAAGGCAACGAGCTAGCCTTCCATAAGAATGATGAGCATTTACTCAGATATTATCAATAGCTTTGTAAATATAACTATCATTTTCTGTGCATACTCTCAAATATTGTCATATCCATTTGAAAATTTCAGCTCCCCTCGAAAGTTATATGTGCTGGTGGGTTAAGGACCGAGCTACGGCTCACACTCTCTCCACCCTCAACTCTGGGGCAAGCATACAAGCTTTGCCCTTGATATGTCGCTGGTGGGTTAAGGACCGTGAAACGGCTCGCACCCTCTCCTCCCTCAACTCAGGGGGAAGCTTACAAGCTTCGCCCTCGATAGGTCTCTGATGGGTTAAAGACCAAGCAATGGCTTGCACCCTCCCCTCTCTCAACTCAGGGGCCAAGCTTACAAGCTTTGCCCTCGATAGGTCGTCGATGGGTTAAGGACTGGCTATGGCTTGCACCCTCCACTCCCTAAACTCCGGGGCAAACTTACGAGCATCACCCTCGATAGGTCGCTGGCAGGTTAAGGACCGAGCTACGGCTTGCACCCTTCCCTCCCTCAACTTTGGGGCAGCTTACGAGCTTTGTCATCGATAGGTTGCGGGTGGGTTAAGGACCGAGCAACGGCTCGCACTCTCCCCTTCCTCAACTTCGAGGCAAGCTTATGAGCTTCACCTTCGATAGGTCGTCGGTGGATTAAGAACTATGCTACGGCTCGCACCCTCCCCTTCCTCAACTTCGGGGCATGCTTATGAGCTTCGCCCTCGATAGGTCATTGGTGAGTTAAGGATCGAGCTACGTCTCGCACCCTCCCCTCCCTCAACTCCGGGGAAAGCTTACGAGCTTTGCCCTTGATAGGTCGCCGGTGGGTTAAGGACCGAGCTACGGCTCACACCCTTCCCTCCCTCAACTCAGGGGCAAGCTTACGAGGGTTTCCCTCGGTAGTTCGTCGGTGGGTTAAGGACTGAGTTACGGCTTGCACCCTCCCCTCCCTTAACTCCGGGGCAAGTTTACGAGCGTCGCCCTCAATAGGTCCCCAGTGGGTTAATGAAAGAGCTACGGATTGCACCCTCCTATCCCTCAACTCGGGGGCAAGCTTACAAGCGTCGCCCTCGATAGCTCATCTGTGTGTTAATAACTGAGCTACGGCTCGCACCCTCCCCTCCCTCAACTCTAGGGCAAGCTTACGAGCTTCACCCTCGGTAGGTCACCGGTGGGTTAAGGACCGAGCTACGGCTCGCATCCTTCCCTCCCTCAACTCTAGGGCAATCTTACGAGCTTCGACCTCGATAGGTTCCTGGTGGGTTAAGGACTGAGCTACGGCTTGCACCCTTTCCCCCCTCAACTCTGGGGCAAGCTTACTGGTTTTGCCCTCCATAGGTCGTCGATGGGTTAAGTGAAGGGTTTTCTAGGACCCTTAGGGCACAAAATACACTATTTCCGTCCTAAGTCGGACGGAACATAGACATAAAATGCGCAACGGAAAAATTATGTTAATCTAATTAACATGCAGACCTAAGGAACCAGATCCTCTTAGCCAGGATCTCTGCCAACTTGGGGTGGATCTGACCACCCCAAGCGGGATCTAAACTACTGCGAATAATTAAAACGAAAGCTTCTAAAAATATAACCAAAATCTCAACCCTGGGGTAGGCAAGATGTACTGCACCGTCTTCGGAGCTGCTCCCCGTCCCACGCCGAGCCGCTCCTCGAACCGCTCCGCATTTCGAGGCAAGCAATCCTCGTGTCGCCGAGCCAACCACACGCCGAAGAAAGTTTCACGTGTGTGAAAGCCTTTGCCAAGATTTCGGATCCGAATCCGAACTCCTTCATGGCTTTGCTAGAGCCCTCAGGAGTAAGGCAGAAATATAGGGAGATAGAGAATATTAATTTAAGCCTTGATCTGAGTGTGCTCCAACATTTACGAGAGCCGCTCAGATCTAGAGCTTAGGACGAGTTTGGAGGAAGGGGGAGGCCCCTATTTATATAGGCGGCTGATTCTCCCCTTTTCTCCACTACCGATGTAGGACTATTAAATGGAGTTAATAAATTCAATTTAGTTTCCCTTTTACAAAGGCTAAACTTCCGTGAATTTTAACACCCTCACCATTGAGCTTCAATCTTGGTACAACCTACCAAATCGAAGGGAGTTCAATGGTGAACGCATAGGAAAAAACGGCGAGTCAATCGGAGTCCGCTCGACCCTCCAATTGATTGTCCAAAGTTAGCCAAAACCATTCAAAGATGGAAATTTCAGCCGTCAAAAAAATCCCGGGTTTTAAAAACCCTAACCAGAAAATTCAGGCTTGGTGGGCATCCATTTTCGCTGGGTTCAGCCTAACAGTTTGGGCTGACTTGTTTTGGCTATAACTTATGCATTTGGACTCTGTTTTTGACGCGGTTTGAACCTGCGTTTAAAGCAGGATGATCCCGTCATCTAGGTAACCTTTTCCATGCATTTATTATATAAAATATGGTCTAAAAAATTTAAAACACATTTAACCTCTTTTGCATCATATGTAAATTTGTCCCTATCTAGGCTTAAATTATCATTTGCATCAAATACAAATGATCTGATGGCATATCCCACAACATCTCCCACTTGCACTCAGGATCATTTATCCCAAATGCAGGAGATAATTACAAACAAATTTTGCAATATTTTATCCCTTGCATCAAATGCAAACTCTCCCTAATTGTTTCTACCAATTACTAGTCGAAGGTCGCACTCTGTGTGAGACCCTACAGCCTGACCCTTACAATAGGTTGGGCTCGAAGCCCTAGATGGCAGTGACCACAAGCAGTGGTTGCCGTCCATGCTTCAGAATCATCAGTATGTGGTTGGCTCATCGACATGAGTATTGTTGGGACCACCCTGATTGTTTCCGTGATGAATTCTACAGTTATAGTCTCTTCGTCTTAACTATGTCGTGTAGATCAAGTCTAGGGTACAGTCAAACTGTCAACCCCAATAACTTGACTCCGGTTAGTTTCTGTCAATCTTTAGTCAACTAATGTTGGACTTCTTCCAACATACTCTGATCAGAGATTTTACTAAAGATCGAACTAACTCTACGACACTAACTCACATTGACCGGGAGAGACGAATCCTCTATTGGTCATTACTCTCCTCGTACGCTTCAAGCGACACCCAATCAAAGACCTTTCGACAGGCCTAGCCTCAAAACTAGGTCAGTGATCTAAGTGGCACCGTTCACGCACCGGTTCGTAAAATGACCCCAAGTCAAAAGACCAACTTGCCTATCATCACTAAGATTTATCATTGACAGATTGGTCAATATAACCATATGATAACTCTTGTGGATCGTCTAGTGAAATCATTCTCTAATGAGCACATGTGTCTCGTCTTTGACTTCACCAAGTCAAACGATCATGAGATCATCGCCACCGCTAAACGGTGAAGACTTAAGACATAATGGTCTATCCGATGTTTCGATATACTTGTCTTGAAACATCTACGACCACGAACCCTTTTTGACTTATGCTATAGATGGTCAAACATTTCTCCATGATCCAGATACTCATCTCGATACCCGTTTGACCTTGCATAAAGTCTCAGGACTTTACCTAAGTTAATATCTAATGTTAACTACATTATCATATAACTTAGATAAATTATGACCAAACAACTTACTGTTATTTCGAACAAGATGTTTGTGCTATTCACACACAGAGATAGATTGCCTCAAGGGTATCATCTCTCAACATCTCCCACTTGCACTCAGGCACATTTATCTCGATATCTCATACCGTTTTTACACATAAGTTTTCCCGACTTCATGTGGTGGAGCCTTTGTGAGTGGATCTGCTAAAACCGTCTACAATATAGACTTAAGAGGTTGTTATGTTCATGTTAGACCAACCATTTGAATAGCATTCAAATAATTCACTTGGTCTGTCGGAATCTATAATATTTTATTTCCCTGGTTCTTATCCAGTTCATCGTACCTTACGATAATAATTTAAATTAGTTACTGGTCATTTCAAATGGCTCATATCCATTTCTGATAAAGTATCCAACTTTTGATTACTTTGTCAAAATATATGTTCCATTCCTTTGATGCCTCACATGTAATTACTTTGCTCCCACTGACCTTGAAAACTCTCTGGCTAATTCATATAAGTTGGTTCGTCTTAATCACATTTAGAAAAACGAACGTATAATCGAATGTTCCAGTTTTCATGGTCATCATGAGCATTTACATCGAGTTCGGTCCGAGTAGATCCGTACACATCTGCTGGTGAGACGGTTTCAACATAATCCGTTTTATAGGAATTAGGATGAAAACCGTTTTCGACCAACATGATTGTATTTCACTATTTTCTTTCTGCACCATTCATTAAACTTAAAGATTTACTTCCAGAAAGTGAGGAAACATTTTCCTTAGGCACGTAAACTAAATTCCAAAACTTATTTATGCACACGGACCTATTCTGATTGCATCAAGTTATAAATCAGAGTTACTACTCCGAATTTCATCCTAGAAGTTGACTAAGTCATCATCAATTATGATGTCTAAATCAACCCTTCGTCTCACGAGATTCGAGTAATCATACAACTTCCTAATGATCGATTTAATGAATATATTATTGATAATGTCATCATAGAACATTATCAAAACCTAGGCATTACTATCTGGGACTTAACCCAGAGGGAGGACTACTTGTAATGTATCACAGCAATTCTAACTAAGTGTGATTCATACCTTTTAACACACCGATGTGTTAACAGACTTGACCTGAGAGAAAATCATATTTTCTTTTAATTGCGTAAGATTTTATGCAGCTAAGTATTTGACCATTCGATCTAATCGAATCAGTTTAAATACTTTTGTCATTTCGTTCTTTATTTTATCAGACTTGTGTTTCACCAAGAACACGTGTCTTAATAAAATATAAGAATAACTTATTTTGGTTAATCTAGACTCGGGTACATCAGTATGTACGAGACTGAGTTCGACAACTCATTCTCCATCTGTCTTACAGATGGGTTTTGGCCATTATATCCTAGAGGATAAGATTCACAAGTGTCCGTAGACTTCAAATACAATAGGTCAGACCCCTCTTTATGTGACTTGTGAAGCTTAGTCTCTCGATACGGCCTAGTCTATTTTGCCATATAAGTTTGCTACTATCTTGTGTATTTATATATTAACATTTAATATATTATAGTTATTACAAATTACTAACATAAAACATTGCTTTAGAAGCAAGGTGACGACATTCGTCAAAATGTGTTAGACGTCTTTTGTATAACAATTATTCTGAAATCGTGAAATCAGAATATGTCACATTTTCATTTCCTCCTACTTATGCCTTTACTAATGATAAATATAACTAAATTTCTCAATTGACTTTCAGGAGTGCCTTCTTCCTTTTCTAAATCATATTTAGATATTAAATACCCCAACATAAATGAATAGCTATGCAAGCATCTCATGTATCCAAACGCTTGAGATTTGCAACCTTGAGTGTAGCTCAATATGTTGCTTGTCTCAAGATCCGGTTGGGATGCATAGTCTTGCACCGCTCATGCACTCGTATTCGACTCAAACGGTTTGATCGAATTCTCGAACTTTGCGGATCAAAATTGTTTTTCCATACAACCTTGAGTGTAGCTCGACAAGTTGTAGGGAGAAACATACTTCAAATATTCTATATGTTCAAGTTGTCCCATATAGAGGCGAGTGACATGTAACGTGAATTTATTTGGTGGACTCAGATCTTAATGAAATCATATTTCTTAAGTATGTTCTTTAAGAAGGTCATTTTAATGTCAACGAGAATATAGTTTAATTCTATCAATTAGATTTTAACTTGATATTCAATTAATCAACCTATTTGACCAGTTAACTTATTTCATTAAAATATTATATTTTGATTCCTTCGGTAAACATAGTCTTGCCCTAGTTTAGCATATGTTCAATATTAAATATAGGTAGATTGGCTTTTATCTATCTATATCCTCCCACTATTTATACGATCATTTTTAAGCCTTAACAATAAATGATTTAATCAAATTAAATAAATGGGTAAGAGGTTCAATCACCCTGAGCCTAACAACTTTGAGTGTAGCTTAACAAGTTGCTTGACTCTGTAATCGAAATATGACTTTTCATCGATCATATCAGATATGACCCTCTTATCGGGTTTTACCCCTAGCCATTTGTGATCATGAGTGTGCTCATCCAAATCACAATGTCTAGTCTAGTCGGACGCTTGTTTTCGTGTCTAGCCTGACTTTCCCTGGCGCTCGGTGTATTCACGACCCGTCGGTTTGGGTCAGGTCTTAGACTACATCTAGCCATACTACATCATTGACTTAACTTACGCCGGCGCTCGGTGTATTCCCGACACGACGGTTTGGGTCAAGTCAAGATTTCATCTTATGTATTTAAGGAGTTGGTTTCTACATGGTTGTCATGTCACAGCTTGAGTGTAGCTCAACAACTGGGACACTGGTCCTATAGTTGCCAACCCCTAAAACAAGGAGGGCTACGGCTAATCTTGAAGAAGATTATTAACGTATTTGACTTAGATATAGTCCATGGTGTCATACAATCATGATTCGCGTCATTGCGGTCCAGCGGAACACAGCCAGGGAATTGACTAAGCCAGGATCACTATCCCTTATAGGGTGATCCAGCAAACTTAGCCAAGCACATTGACTGGATCATGGTCCATTGAATGAAGCTTGTCATTTTTATATACATGCCATAGACTAAAAGGCTTTTATTAACAAATAATTAATCCTATCAACTAGTTGAATCCCTAAATTCAAAATTTTAGGATTTGTTTAATAACTATTATTAAATCCTTATCAACTTTAAAGTTCACGTGCTATCCTAATCGTTATTAGGATTTTAATACATTTATTAACAACGCTAAAAGCGAAGCCCTTTAATGAGAATTAATTTCATAACAATTAGAATTAAAATTTCATTAAAGGGAATACCCTAATCAGGAATTAGGTCTTAAAGTGTTGTTAATGTTGTATTAAAACATAGCATGTCAATAGAGTTTTTCTCATAAATTTTAACGAGTTCTTAATGGCTAACCTAAGAGGGTTGTCTTGTGTTATCAAATAAGTGACAACATAACATAGCCATTAACATAAAGTTACACTAATTTTATCACATAAAAGAGTGTACAACTATTTAACAATTAAATAGAATAACATTTATCAAATAAACAATTTTAGCATGCATACTTAAATTTAACATTTAAATTTAAAATATGATTTTTAAAACATTTTATTTTATCTCATAAAAACTTGTTTTAAAATATCACAAAAATTGCATGCTACTAAAAATATTTATCGCATAAAAATTTTAAACTTTTAAAATCAGTTTTAAAATTATCACATAAATTTAAAAAAACATTTTAAAAATTTATTGCTTAAAAATTTATCATATAAAATTTTAAACTTATCGCATAATTATTTTTTAAAGTTTTCAGTTTTAAAATTATCACATAAATTTAAAACATCATTTTAAAAAAATTCATGCTTAAAACTTTTATCATATAAGATATTTATACATCATTTTAAACTTATCACATAAATTTAAAAAATCATTTTAAAAATTTCTTGCTTAAAAATTTATCATATAAAATTTTAAACATCTAAAATCATTTTAAACTTATCGCATAATTATTTTTAAAATTTTTAAAATCATTTTTAAAATTATCACATAAATTTAAAACATCATTTTAAAAAATTTCATGCTTAAAAATTTTATCATATAAAATATTTATTCATCTTTTTAAACTTATCGCATAAATTTAAAAAGTTTTAAAATCAGTTTTATAATCATCACATAAATTTAAAACATCATTTTAAAATTTCATGTTTAAAATTTTTTTCATATAAAATATTTAAACATCATTTTAATCTTATCGCTTAAATTTAAATAGTTTTAAAATCAGTTTTAAAATCATCACATAAATTTAAAACATCATTTTAAAATTTCATGTTTAAAATTTTATCATATAAAATATTTAAACATCTAAAATCTTTTTAAACTTATCACATAAATTTAAAGAAACATTTTAAAAAGCATCTAAAACATTTTAAAAATTATCTCATAACTTTAAAACATTTTAAAAATTATCTCATAACTTTAAAACATTTTAAAAGTATTTTAAAAGCATTCAATTAATTAATCGCAGTCCTAGATCAGCATACAAAGATGGCTCTGATACCACTGAAGGGTTTCTAGGACCCTTAGGGCACAAAATACACTATTCCCATCCTAAGTCGGACAGAACATAGACATAAAATGCGCTGCGGAAAAATTATGTTAATCTAATTAACATGCAGCCCTAAGGAACCAGTCCTTCTTAGCCAGGATCTCTGACAACTTGGTGTGGATCTGACCACCCCAAGAGGGATCTAACTACTGCGAATAATTAAAACAAAAGCTTCTAAAAACATACCCGGAATCTCAACCCTGGGGCGGGCAAGATGTACTGCACCGTCTTCCGAGCCGCTCCGCGTCCCATGCCGAGCCGCTCCTCGTCCCATGCCGAGCCGCTCCTCGAACTGCTCTGCATTCTGCGGCGAGCAATCCTCGTGTCGCTGAGCCAACCACGCGCCGAAGAAAGTTTCACGCGAGTGAAAGCATTCACCAAGATTTCGGATCCGAATCCGTACTCCTTCGTGGCTTTGCTAGAGCCCTCAGGAGTAAGGTAGAAATATAGGGAGATAAAGAAAATTAATTTAAGCCTAGATCCGAGCGTGCTCCAACATTTACGAGAGCCGCCCCGATCTAGAGCTTGGGACGAGTTTGGAGGAAGGGGGAGGCCCCTATTATATAGGCGGCTGACTCTCCCCTTTTCTCCACAACCGATGTGGGACTATTAAATGGAGTTAATAAATTCAATTTCGTTTGCCTTTCACAAAGGCTAAACTTCCGTGAATTTGAACTCCCTCACTGTTGATCTTCAATCTTGGTACAACCTACCAAATCGAAGGGCGTTCAATGATGAACGCATGGAAAAAAACGGCGAGTCAATCGGAGTCTGTTTGACCCTCCAATTGATCGTCCAAAGTTAGCCAAAACCATTCAAAGATGGAAATTCCAGCCGTCAAAAAAATCTCGGGTTTTAAAAAACCCTAACCAGAAAATTCAGGCTTAGTGGGCCTCCATTTTTGCTGGGTTCAGCCTAATAGCTTGGGCTGACTTGTTTTGGCAATAACTTGTGCATTTGGACTCCATTTTTGACGCGGTTTGAACCTGCGTTTAGAGCGGGACGATCCCGTCATCTAAACTTTTTCTTGCCTTTATTATATAAAATATGGTCTTAAGCAATTTAAAACACATTTAACCTCGTTTGCATCATATGCAAATTAGTCCCTATATAGGCTTAAATTATCATTTGCATCAAATACAAATGATCTGATGGCATATCCCCCAACATTAAGGACTGAGTTATGGCTCGTACCCTCCCCAGCCTCAACTCCGGGGAAAGCTTACAAGCTTTGCCCGCGATAGGTCGCCGGTTAAGTAGCGAGCTACAGCTCGCACGCTCCCCACCCTCAACTCTGGGGAAAGCTCACCAACTTTGCCCTCGATAGGCACCGGAGGCCAAGGGCCGAGCTACGGGCTCATACCCCCCCTCAAGCTCGCTCGGACGAGCTATGGCCGAACTATACTCTCGACATCTGGCCAGCTCTCACCCCAATTCTCGTTCGCCCCATATGTCGGAGGCACACAAAAGGTTAAGGCTGATGAGGAGGAAGCACCATGTCTTTATATTCTCTACAAAACGAGTTCGGACAACGGCCTTCAAAAACAAAACTTGCGTTGATCAATATGTTGAAAATATTTACAAGTATTTCAAAAAGTCGGCCTTACAAAAAGATATCACATCAGTCAACACTACAAAAATTCCTACTCCAAAACAAAAGAGAGAATAAAAAAGAAAAAGTCCAAAGCAAGGCCCAAAGACCAGCCCTTAGCACTCCACTCCCCGAAGATTATGTGGCGCCCTGGTCACTTTTACCAGAATCGGCGTCTTCTCCCCCCTGAGTATCAACCTCATCCTCTTCATCATCGGAGACCATGGTCAACCTGGAGAAGTCGACCTCCAAGGCTGGGTATAATTTTGCCAACCTCGCCTCTACTCTTTTGAAGCCCACATGCAACCCCTCTTCTACACCTTCTGCCCTCATCGACCTCATCATGTGACTCCTCCTCCTGGTACTTATGGATGGCCCCTGCCTTCTCGGCTTCTAGATCTATCTTCTTCAGTGCTACCACCTACCGCTTAAGCTCGACGATCTCCACCCCATTGGCCTCCACTTCCTCGGCATGTGCATCCATGGCAGTGACCCTTCGACTCTCCTCTTCCCAAAGCTGCCCTTCCAGCCCTAACACGATCTTCTCCAGCTTCATGACCTCCCCCTTCTGGGTCACATACCACCCCCGGAGCTGCTCCAGTCGATCCTCCCTATCCTGGCGGCCTCACGGCGGCCTCCTCGAATTTGGCCCCCATCGCCCACAGCTTATCAGTGGCTGACTGGAGATCGGCCTTATTCTTCGTATGATGCCTTGAGACTAATCATGAAAGTATGACAGTGCAAGGACACCATTATCGCAACCGCCTATAGGAGGAACAGAAAATGTAAGTACACCTGGAAGAAAGAAGACCGGCAGTGTAGAGTAGAGAGAGCGGAAAACTTGCATACTGTGCCAAATTGTCGTATCACAAAGGTGCTCTGGACCAACATTAAATAGGGACTCACGATCCCTCGACAATAGACTGTTCTCTACCAGACGAGCTGCAACATCGGCCTCATCGAACACTAACTCATTGTTGCCCACCAGGAAGCTCAGCGCAAAGAGTCCTCCCTTCGAAAAGGCATGAACCTCGGACTTCGTCGCCTTAAACCAGGCGAGCATTGGCTCACATCTCGGATGCCCAGGCTCCCCCTGCTCTCAAAGGGGACGTGTGTAAGGCCAACGCTCGACCGACAGCCTGTTGGTCTGTGCCGCAGTAGTGCCCTGAGTTGGCAAGCACGGAGGCATCACCACCTTCTCACCAGCGACATGGTCGACGAAGACACCCTGCGTCGCCTCACTGACCCTAGGCGTATGAACGGTCATCGCAGGCGTCTCCTTCACTCTCTTGTTACGCTCACCCCTCTCGGCCGCAATGACGACCCCCGATCTCTGTTTCTACCCCGCTTTCCTCACCAAGTTCTCGATCGCCACCCCTTGTCTTTCTCCTAGGCTGAAGACTTCTTGGCCGTCGGCTCCGAGGTCATCGGCTCCCTAGCCCTCCTCATCAACTCCTCCCGTGAAATGATCATGTCCACACCTACAGAGAGAAGAAAGATCTGGGTGAGTGTATATGGAGAAGGTCGCCAAGATCGCAATACCTTCGGGCCACAAAAATTGGGCGAATTGGTTGCCCTTAACCAAGTTCGCATGCTTTTGAATCGCTGCGGGGATCTCCTCCAAGATCTTGTTGTTCTCCAAGTCTTGCCCCTACAGGGTCTGTAACGACTGCTTTTCTTGTATCTGGATATAATATTATATAATATATGTTTTGGTGGATTTTCTCCTCTTGTGTGGTTTTCGTCTCCGTAGATTTCATTTTCGATCGATTCGTCGTATTTTCTCGTTTCTTCTTTAGGATTGTCGATTTCGAAGTATGTCACTCGTGACGGACTTCATAACGGTCGTATCTAACTGTTAGATCAAGCCTAGGAGTCTTAGGAATCGATCCCGGAGCCCCGCGCTCCGTATCGGAACTTTTGGTGCTCATTAGCCGGTGTAAGAAGGTCCACCGACCGACTAGATGACGATCCAGTCGGTCGGCAATCCTTCTTGGACCGACTAGTTAGCTTTCTAAATTTCTCAGGAGTTACTGTTTATCGTTAGTCGGTCTAAGAACGTTGGTTGACCGACTAGGTTGCAAACTAGTCGGTCAGCAATGCTTCTTTAACCGACTAACTCATCATCTTATTTTTGTATCAGCTACTGTTTACTCTTAGTCGGTCTAAGAACGTTCATCGACCGACTAGATGTAAAACTAGTCGGTCAGTATTTGTTCATGGACCGACTAACTCTAGAATCCTATTTTCGTTCAGGAGTTACTGTTTGCACTTAGTCGGTCTGCGTTGGTCAACCGACCGACTAGTTGCCAAACTAGTCGGTCAGTGGTTGCCCTTTGACCGACTAACCAGTGTTAAAACCCTAATTTCTGGGCAGCCGCCAGCCCATCCTATTTAAACCCAACCCAAACGATTTCATCTTCTCCAACACGATCCAAAACCCTAAAATCTTCCCCATTCAGCCCACATCTTCCTCCAAGCTTCATTTCTTCATTCCAAGCCCTAAATCCATCATCCAAACCATCCATTCACTCCATCTACCTCTCATCTTCCCCAAAATCTCACCAAAACCCATCAAAATCCCCAAATCCCCCAAAACCCTAGTTTCCCCAAACTTCTCCAATCTTTTCCAGATCTGATCCTAGGGTTCCCCGGAGTGTTTCTTCCGCCTCCTCTCGGTAAGAAATCGATCTACCGTTGTTTTCTTAACCTATTTATAATTTTATGAAAACCCCAATTAATTTCATGTGTTTGGTGCTTGTTTCCCCCATAACAGCGATTTCCCCCGTAGATAGCATCCGTGTGACGAAGTGATCGTCAATCCCCGGTGCTAGGCAAGTGAAACTTGCCACTTAGGGTTTAGGCCATGCTTTAGGCCATTTGCCAGTTGTAGGCGTAAAAGAGGCTAGGCGACGAAATGATACTCGCCCAGGCGCAAATTGGGGTACTAGCTTGACAACGAAGCTAGTTACGACATTTAGCATATTGCACAACTATCATGTCACGTTTACTTTCCATTATCAGTACGCAAATTAATTGTCATGTCATTGCATCCTTCATGCATTTCAGTGATTGCGTAGCTTTGCTACATTGCTTGTGTTCCTGGCTCGTGTTCCAGAAGCGGGCCATGTGTTGGTTGATAGCCAATGCCCGAATTGTGTGTTTCCTGGCTCGTGACCAGAAGCGAGCATAATAAGTTGCTAACCCCAACGCTCGATATATTGAATTGTGAACTAAGAATGCGAGCTCAATGTGCGGGGCAACCCCATGCTCACTAGCTGAGTTCCATGTGCGGGGACCCTAGGCTCCATTACGCGTGGGTATATAGGGTGAGGGTTAAGCGGCCATTCAACTGGGAATCTGTTTGATCAACAACTGCAGTTGTAAGGCGTAAACTCTTTGGGGTGGGGTAGTGTTTAGTGCCGATCGGTCTGAAATGCTATGCCATTCAGCGAAGGGCGTAAACATCTACAAAACAACGTGAAACGTGAAATGTGTTTAGTGCCGATCGGTCTGAAATGCCATGCCATTCAGCGAAGGGCATAAACACCTACAACAATGTGAATTGATTGAGATTGATAGTAGCGTGGCTACTCTTGTCTTGTCTTGTCCCGATAATTGTTCTCTTGTACAAATTGTCTTGCCATGTCTTAAATTGTGCACTCATGTTATAACTGCCATGTTATGCATACTAAACTGCTAGGTTGCTAGTTGCCTTACTTTCAGTTTCCTTGCCCAAGTCTTTTAGACTTGGTGACATGTGCCCCTTTACTCTTTTGGGTGACACATGTTAGATCCTGAGCCCGAGTACCTCGTTGAGGACGAGGTGTTTGCTGACGCCGAGACCGAGCTTGTGTTTGACGGGGTGTACGTGGACACTGGGGACCAGTCCTAGTGTCTTCGTTGTGTTTTACTTTTGTTAGACAGTTGTTTGTTATGTGGTGCATAGCACCTATACCTTGTTATGTCGTCGCTTTTGTTGGCCTTGTTCTAGGCCTTGGACTCTTTTCTTTTAGCCTGGTGGCTTTTCTGGATGTTGGACTTTTGTTGATGTTGGACAATTTGTGAGATGTGGAATTTTATTTCAGTCTCGCCTTGTGTTATTATTGTTATTCTGTTGTGGTTACAGGGACCTGTTTATGTATTGTGGACGCTTAACGGGTTTGGGGCTTTACAGCTCCACTCCCGTGCGGACCTTTTCACGTCTCGCCTCCATTTCAGGGAAGCGGGTCGTGACAGGTTTTAGTGGTGGCCCATGCAGGTCCTTCTGTAACTGCGATTTTTGGAATAGCAATAATAATATTAGAATGTCCAATAAATTAAGTTCGACGTCTGAGTCATAAGCTATGAGTCTAATCTGATTCGTTTTCTGTGTCACTAGATGGCAGGAAGACGTTTCACCCGTGGTGGGGGTAGTGGCACGGTCCCTCATGATGAGGAGCCTGAGCGGGAACCCACCAGCGGTGAGATGATGCGGATGATGCTCCAGATGATGCAAGTGCAGCAGGGCGTGCTTCTGCAAGTCCAGAATGCTCCACTTGCTCGAGCTGCCCGGGCTCTTCCGGATGTTCCTCGCTCTGAGCCAGGAGCGAAGCAATTTCGGGAGCTGGGTCCCGCATATTTTGATGGTTCTGAGGGTCCTCTGGCTGCCGATGAGTGGATTCGGAACATCGAGGACAATCTGAAGATGGCCAAGATCACCCCGGCTGGATGGGTTGATTTGGCGAAGAGGCAAATCAAGGATAATGCTCAGAATTGGTGGGATGCGGAAGAGAAGATGTTGGTGGAGCCGATAGCTTGGGCTACCTTCAAGGCCAGATTTAATGGTGAGTTCTTCCCGAAGGCTGCCAGGGAGGAGACGCTGCAGCGTTTTATCGATTTGAAGCAGGGGAACTCGTCGGTGGACATGTATCACCAAGAGTTCATGATGCTGAGTCGGTTTGCACCAAAGATAGTGCATGACGCTGAGGAGAAGGCTCAGAGGTTCCTGCAGGGGCTTGCTTCGGAGCTCCAGAGTTTTGTGACCTCCTCTGACCGGGAGTCTTACCAGAAGGTTCTGGTCGCTGCCAAGAGGCAGGAGCTGCTCGTGAACCAGAGGAGAGGGTCTGTTGTTAGTGCTGGGAAGAGGCCTGTGGAGCAGGCGAGAGCTTTGGTTAGACCTGGATTCAGGCCTAATCAGTCTGCTCAGTTTAAGAGGCCAGGAGGGCCTATTCTGAAGATTTGCCATTTCTGCGGCAAGCCTGGCCACGTTAAGGATCAGTGTCGGAAGTTTTTAGGCCAGTGTCTGGTTTGTGGTGATGCTTCCCATGTCGCGAAGGATTGTCGGCATGCGGGTCAGCTGCGGAGGGCTCCTGTTGCAGCTTAGCCATTGCAGCAGCGAGCGTCTGTTCCTGCTGGTCGTGGAGCAGCTCTTGTTCTGCCGGGGCAGGCTTTTCGGCAGGCTGTTCCGCCGAGGAGGCAGGCTTTTCTGATGACCGCTGCGGAGAGCGCGGCTGTGGATGAGGTTATCGCAGGTAATCCTCAATCTAGCTGTTACTTTCCTAGCTGGTTTTGATTGTTAGATTATGTTGTTTGCTTGAACATGGTTGTTTGCTAGACTAGGGTTTGATTGTTAATTGCTTGTTAGGTGTGGTTTTGGTGTGCACATTTCCTGCACGGGTCCTCTTTGACTCTGGTGCATCGATGTGCATTATCTCTCGGAGCTTCGTGGAGAGGCATTCCTTGTCGACGTCCCCTCTCCCCAAGAGTTGGAATATCGTTACAGGGAATGGTGTGGTCTCGGTGCATCGTGGTTGCAATTCTTGCTCGTTGGTGGTCTGTGGACATGAGCTTTTTGCTGATTTCATTGTCCACGACATCATCAACTATGATGCAGTTCTTGGGATGGATTGGCTTGCGAGCTTCTATGCTACGATCGACTGTCGGAGGAAGAAGGTGGTGTTCGAGATTCCCGGACATCCAGTGTTTGAGTTCAGTCGTGGTAGCAGTTCGCTTGGTCCTGTCAGATTTCGGGCCAGGCCGGTGGAGGCTGTGGCTATACAGATGGAGTTGGTGTGGCCAGCTGTGGTGCGTGATTTTGGTGACGTCTTCCCTGAGGAGATGTCTGGTCTGCCGCCTGATTGGGCCTTGGAATTTTCTATCGATCTTGTTCCAGGTGCGCAGCCGATTTCGAAGGCGCCGTATCGTATGGCACCTGCAGAATTGGAAGAGTTGCGGAAGCAGTTGGATGAGCTTTTGCAGAAGGGTTATATTAATCCTAGCGTGTCTCCGTGGGGAGCACCGGTGTTGCTGGTGAAGAAGAAGGATGGTTCGCGTCGCATGTGCGTGGATTATCGGGAGTTGAATGCGGTGACCATTAAGAATAAATACCCGTTGCCTCGCATCGATGATATTTTTGATCAGCTTGGAGGTTCGAGGGTGTTTTCTAAATTGGATTTGAGGAGTGGTTACCATCAGTTGAAGGTGAAGAAGGGAGATGTTCCGAAGACAGCGTTCAGGACGAAGTATGGACACTATGAGTTCGTGGTTATGCCTTTCGGCGTAACTAACGCGCCCGCAGTTTTCATGAATCTGATGAACCTGATTTTCTACGACTTTTTGGATAAGTTTGTCGTTATCTTTATTGACGACATTCTGATCTATTCGAAGTCGGAGGAAGAGCATGCCTCGCACTTAAGGACGGTGTTGGAGATTTTGAGGAAGCATCGGTTGTATGCTAAGTTTTCGAAGTGCGAGTTTTGGCTGGATAGTGTTGCTTTTCTCGGGCATGTGGTGACTGGAGATGGTATTTCAGTGGATCCCGAGAAGATTCGGGCAATCAGGGAGTGGCCTGTTCCGTCGTCTGCGTCTGAGATTCGGAGTTTCCTAGGACTTGCTGGTTATTATCGGCGATTCATTAAGGACTTTTCTCGTATTGCTGAGCCGATGACCAGGTTGACGCGGAAGGATGTTGCTTTTGTTTGGTCGGGTGATTGTGAGGGTGCTTTTGGTGTTCTGAAGGATAGGTTGAAGACTGCCCCTATTCTAGTTGTGCCTGATCGCAGCGGTGGATTTGAGATCTTTTGCGATGCTTCTGGCAAGGGTCTCGGTTGTGTGTTGCATCAGCATGGGCACGTTGTGGCGTATGCGTCTCGTCAGCTTAAGGTTCATGAGAAGAATTATCTGACGCATGATTTGGAGTTGGCTGCCGTTGTGTTTGCTCTTAAGATTTGGAGGCACTTCTTGCTGAGTGAGAAAGTGAAGATTTTCACCGATCACAAAAGCTTGAAGTATAATTTCACTCAGAAGGAGCTCAACATGCGACATCGTCGATGGTTGGAGCTTATGGCGGATTATGATATTGATTTGCAGTTTCACCCTGGGAAGGTGAATGTGGTTCCGCATGCTTTGAGTAGGCTTCCGGCGGTGATGATTTTGACCTCGCAATGGAGATTGCAGCAGGATTTTTGCGAGTCTGGCGTGGAGATTGTTCTTCCTGGAGAGGCTTCTTCGTTGATGTACATGCAGGTACAGTCGACGATCGTGGATCGGATTAAGGCTGGCCAGGCTGAGGCTCCGAAGCTGGTGAGGATTCGGGAGCAGGTGGAAGCCGGTCTGCGGACTGACTTTTTGATTCATGAGGATGGCTCGCTGAGGTTCGGAGCCAGGTTGTGTGTGCCGGCTGGGGATATCAGAGAGGAGCTGATGGTGGAGGCACACAGTTCGCCGTATTCTGTGCATCCTGGTGGCACCAAGATGTACCAGGATCTTCGTCTGAATTATTGGTGGCATGGAATGAAGAGGAGTGTGGCTCGGAGTGTAGCCAAGTGCTTGGTTTGCCAGCAAGTGAAGGCGGAGCATCAGCGTACGGCCGGGTTGCTACAACCGCTTCCGATTCCGGAGTGGAAATGGCAACACATCACTATGGATTTCGTGACTGGACTACCTCGGAGTCCGAAGCAGAACGGCGCGATTTGGGTGATCGTAGATCGATTGACCAAATCTGCGCACTTTATTCCGTTCCGAGTGGGACAGTCCACTGAGGCGCTAGCAAGGAGATATATGGAGGTAAAATTCTTTTACTCTCCGTTTTATTTCCTTTTCCTAATATGGATAGTGATGTAACGTGAATCGTGTAGGAGGTTGTGCGACTTCATGGAGTCCCCGTGAGTATCATGTCTGACAGAGACACGAGGTTCACATCTCAGTTCTGGCAGAGTTTGCAGAAGAGCTTGGGTACGCGTCTGAGTTTCAGCACGGCATACCATCCGCAGACGGATGGCCAGTCCGAGAGGACGATTCAGATTTTGGAAGACATGCTGAGGGCGTGCATGTTGGATTTCAAGGGTTCGTGGGAGGACCATCTACATCTGGTGGAGTTCTCTTACAACAACAGCTTCCAGGCAAGTATTGGCATGGCGCCTTTCGCCGCTCTTTATGGGAGGAAATGTCGATCGCCATTGAGTTGGGATGACGTTGGTGATCGGGAGTTGTTGGGACCTGAGATGATCGTGGAGGCCGTGGATATCGTCAGGAATATTCGGGAGAGGTTGAGAATTGCTCATGACCGTTTTAAGCATTGGGCGGATGCTAAACGTCGTCCTTTGGAGTTTCAGCCAGGCGACCATGTGTTCTTGAAGATTTCCCCGAATCGCGGTGTGATTCGTTTCAGGAAGCGTGGAAAGTTGAGCCCGCGATACATTGGACCGTTTGACGTTTTGGAGAGGGTTGGCGAGGTAGCTTATCGCTTGGCCTTGCCGCCATCTTTGGAAGGAGTTCACAATGTTTTCCATGTGTCGCAGCTTCGTCGATACATTAGCGATCCGTCTCATGCGGTAGATTTTTCGGAGATTACCGTTCGCCCCGATATGACGTATGACCAGTATCCAGTGCAGATTCTAGACAGGCGTCAGAAATCGCTTCGGAACAAGATTGTCAATCTTGTGAGGGTGATGTGGCGACACGGTTCACCTGGGGAGTCTACATGGGAGAATAAGGATGAGATGCGAGAGCGTTTCCCACTTTTGTTTCCGGACTCGTGAGTATTTGGAAATTCCGAGGACGGAATTTTTCTTAAGTTGGGGAGGATGTAACGACTGCTTTTCTTGTATCTGGATATAATATTATATAATATATGTTTTGGTGGATTTTCTCCTCTTGTGTGGTTTTCGTCTCCGTAGATTTCATTTTCGATCGATTCGTCGTATTTTCTCGTTTCTTCTTTAGGATTGTCGATTTCGAAGTATGTCACTCGTGATGGACTTCATAACGGTCGTATCTAACTGTTAGATCAAGCCTAGGAGTCTTAGAAATCGATCCCGGAGCCCCGCGCTCCGTATCGGAACTTTTGGTGCTCATTAGCCGGTGTAAGAAGGTCCACCGACCGACTAGATGACGATCCAGTCGGTCGGCAATCCTTCTTGGACCGACTAGTTAGCTTTCTAAATTTCTCAAGAGTTACTGTTTATCGTTAGTCGGTCTAAGAACGTTGGTTGACCGACTAGGTTGCAAACTAGTCGGTCAGCAATGCTTCTTTAACCGACTAACTCATCATCTTATTTTTGTATCAGCTACTGTTTACTCTTAGTCGGTCTAAGAACGTTCATCGACCGACTAGATGTAAAACTAGTCGGTCAGTAATTGTTCATGGACTGACTAACTCTAGAATTCTATTTTCGTTCAGGAGTTACTGTTTGCACTTAGTTCAGGAGTTACTGTTTACTCTTAGTGGTTGCTCTTTGACCGACTAACCAGTGTTAAAACCCTAATTTCTGGGCAGCCGCCAGCCCATCCTATTTAAACCCAACCCAAACGATTTCATCTTCTCCAACACGATCCAAAACCCTAAAATCTTCCCCCTTCAGCCCACATCTTCCTCCAAGCTTCATTTCTTCATTCCAAGCCCTAAATCCATCATCCAAACCATCCATTCACTCCATCTACCTCTCATCTTCCCCAAAATCTCACCAAAACCCATCAAAATCCCCAAATCCCCCAAAACCCTAGTTTCCCCAAACTTCTCCAATCTTTTCCAGATCTGATCCTAGGGTTCCCCGGAGTGTTTCTTCCGCCTCCTCTCGGTAAGAAATCGATCTACCGTTGTTTTCTTAACCTATTTATAATTTTATGAAAACCCTAATTAATTTCATGTGTTTGGTGCTTGTTTCCCCCATAACAGCGATTTCCCCCGTAGATAGCATCCGTGTGACGAAGTGATCGTCAATCCCCGGTGCTAGGCAAGTGAAACTTGCCACTTAGGGTTTAGGCCATGCTTTAGGCCATTTGCTAGTTGTAGGCGTAAAAGAGGCTAGGCGACGAAATGATACTCGCCCAGGCGCAAATTGGGGAACTAGCTTGACAACGAAGCTAGTTCCGACATTTAGCATGTTGCACAACTATCATGTCACGTTTACTTTCCATTTTCGGTACACAAATTAATTGTCATGTCATTGCATCCTTCATGCATTTCAGTGATTGCGTAGCTTTGCTACATTACTTGTGTTCCTGGCTCGTGTTCCAGAAGCGGGCCATGTGTTGGTTGATAGCCAATGCCCGAATTGTGTGTTTCCTGGCTCGTGACCAGAAGCGAGCATAATAAGTTGCTAACCCCAACGCTCGATATATTGAATTGTGAACTAAGAATGCGAGCTCAATGTGCGGGGCAACCCCAGGCTCACTAGCTGAGTTCCATGTGCGGGGACCCCAGGCTCCATTACGTGTGGGTATAGGGGGTGAGGGTTAAGCGGCCATTCAACTGGGAGTCTGTTTGATCAACAACTGCAGTTGTAAGGCGTAAACTCTTTGGGATGGGGTAGTGTTTAGTGCCGATCGGTCTGAAATGCTATGCCATTCAGTGAAGGGCGTAAACATCTACAAAACAACGTGAAACGTGAAATGTGTTTAGTGCCGATCGGTCAGAAATGCCATGCCATTCAGCGAAGGGCATAAACACCTACAACAATGTGAATTGATTGAGATTGATAGTAGCGTGGCTACTCTTGTCTTGTCTTGTCCCGATAATTGTTCTCTTGTACAAATTGTCTTGCCATGTCTTAAATTGTGCACTCATGTTATAACTGCCATGTCATGCATACTAAACTGCT